>CM031239.1:60992383-61353529 GCA_018340775.1 Taxus wallichiana var. yunnanensis | reverse complement strand
CATTCCGGATAGATTTTGTAGAAATTTTGCAAGGAAAATATATGAATTCGGCTCTGTAGGAGTCCATGAATTGTTTTCTTGTTTGATTCAGACTTCAGTCGATACCTTGTTGTTTCCACTTGTTGAAAATGATACTATTGGATTTCTTGAATGTACAGTATATACGAGTTCTTTAAAAGTTTTTTCGTGAGTAATATATGTTATGGTTTCTTTGAATCTTGTTGGATCTTTCTATAATACTTAAGTTACTTCTGATTGGATAACTTGCTGTGTTTATAGTATTTGAATGCGACTTTGTAGAAGTTTCCCCCCTTGTGTTGCAATTATGGGATTTAATCCGTTGATAGTTTGCAATATATTTATATATATACGAAATGACTCTGTGGAGTCCTTGGAATGTTTCGTATATTTTGGACTTCTGTAGAAGTCATAAATGTGAATACTATTAGTTTGATTTAGTTGGAGTCCTTGAGGGGTAACTGGTAATACGACTTCTGTTGCCTTGTTATGAATACTTTCGCTTAGCAATGAATTTCGTTGGTACAGACTCAGTTGGAGTTCTTTTTATGTTTCGTCTTCTGCTTAAGCTTAGAGCGAATACTGTTGTTATGGATTCAGTTGAAGTCCTTGATATGAAACCAGTGTCTCTGCTTCTGTATAAGCCTGGTTGTGAATACTTATTATTATTGGCTCTGTTGGAATCCTTAATATATATATATATCTTGTATTTTGGCTTCTGTAGAAGTTAGTCGTGAATGCCATACGTTCTACTTCTGAAGGAGTTCAGATGTGAATACGGTATGTTATTGTTTTGGTTGGAATTCTTGAATTTGATATGTATCTTGTATCTTTCTACTTCTGTAGAAGTTTATTTGAAGAATACCACATGGGTAAGACTCCTTTTTAATCCTGGAGGCGTATATTATGTTTTCTCTTCTGAATAATCTCAGTTGTGAATACTGTTGTTATGGAATCAATTGGAATCCTTGATTTGTTGTCATATGAATTCAACTTCAATTTAAACCTTTAATATAAGTAGTGGTTGAATTTGGCACTGTTGGAGCCCATGATATGTTGTGTGTTGGCTCGATTCTCAATTTTTGTCCTTGTTGTGTTTTAGTAGGGATTAGATTGAACTGTATGTTGATGAGAGTTTCGACTCAGTGGGATTGTTCTTGTGTTTGAGCATGATTACGTCTTCTGTTAGCGTGAATATCTAGTCATGTGCTTGACTGAAGTAAAGAGCTATTAATTGTACCTTGACAAGCGATGGCGTTGGATATTTTCTTGTTTGTTGAATAATATGGAAGGTTATGTGGAGTCTATTTGATGGATTATTCATCACTGCCTTGTCACGAGAGCTACTGTGTTGTTCAGTAAGTTATAGGCAATTTTTATATGTGTATTTTGACAAACTGTAGTTCTTCCTGTGGTCCTGGATTTGCCTTAGTCACGGGTGTATAATGTGATTGCATTACTCTTAAGTGGACGGTATAGTCATGAGCATGTTTGGAAGGGACATCTGAATGTCTCAGTTTCTTTCTCTTCTGCTGTAAAGTATATGTTGATAAATTTATATTTAATTGTTGGATTTGTAAAACATACTGATGGATTCATGAATTGTTAGGATATTCATTTTGTTGAATATAATGGCCTGTTGGATGTTGCTGTCCTTGGGATTCAGATGGATAGTTGTTTTGGATACATTTGTTCTTCTTGGTCACTAATATTTATGATGAAATATCTGAAAAGTATCTAGGACTATTTAGTAACTATAATATGAGTTACGCGTTTATAGTCATGTTTGTATTACAAGAGCATAGTCTGAAATATGTTTTCATGTTTGGTGAAATGATTTCATTTAAACAGGTTGTTCAATGAGAGCAATTGGTGGATTGCATTTGTTTTAAGAGTTAGTGCTTATCATGCTCAGTTCATCGAACTGACCCGTGTTGACAATTTTTACAGATGGTTACCGTAAGTGGTAAAAGCACGCAGATCTGATAGGATGTTCAGATTGTTTAATTTGGTTTTATGATGAATTACAGCTTGATTCTCTGAATGTACTACTAGAAGAAATATGTTCTTTTGTTGTTGAGTATTGTATCAAGTATGCTGAATGCATAAAATGTATTTGATTAGCTTGAAAGGAATGAAAAGAGATATTTGTTACTTATGTGTTTGTATTCGTATCTTGATGGTTTGACCTTCTTCGATTCGAATGATCTTGAGAGTATTATTATTATTGTATAAAGTGGAGACTTTTGTGATTATCTAAGTAAGCTTGCAAGAATTTGTGACTGAATACTTATGATTGTTTAGTAGTTCTAGTATGTTCTATCTAAAGCTAAATTGGAATTTAGATCACTGTCTTTCTGGAAGCTAGGGTTAAAATAAACCTGAGCAGAAGCTAAACAAGTTGAATAAATTATTACTTCCTAGTCTTGATCTAAGTCAAGACAACGTTTAATTGGATTCTTAATCACTATATCTCGATACTAATAAGTAAGATATAAATTCAGTTATGAGAACTGATATAAACCTAAAAAGGGTTTGGTTAGCAATCTCATGTGAAGGTTGAGGGTTATTGTCCAATTTCATTGATTTAGAATTATGTATATTCTTTGAACTCCATGAAGGGACCTCTAGCCTTAATAACTTCTCTTGTGTAATGGGTTTTACTATGAAAGGTAATTCTAAGGTGAGGAACCAGGATTGGGAAAGACTAACCTTAAGGGAGCGTCTTTTAGTATAATTTTAACTCAACATATGTAACACTTATTATAAGTAGATCTTTTCGAGAAAGATTTAAAGGTTCGACGGCACAAGTCAATTGTAGGGTTGTACCTTCAAGAATATTAGGATCTTCTCGAAGATACAACAATACAGTGACTTATGACGACACCCTTTGCATTAAACGTTAAGATTTACACCTTAAACTCGAACAAGTTACTCGGGACTCATTAGGAATGTGGTCACGTTATAAGGCTGCCCTAGAGACTGGGGTATCTTGACACACTAGATTAACTAGGGTTGACCTAGTATGTCAGCATATCCCTAGTCCTCAGGAGCATCCCTATAATGTTGTCATCTTACTAATATGTTCCTGAGTGAATAACTTGGGATGAGAGAGTCGACAGAAGTCAGTATAAGACATTCTACATAACGTAGGAA
Source organism: Taxus wallichiana var. yunnanensis (assembly GCA_018340775.1). Taxonomy (NCBI): domain Eukaryota; kingdom Viridiplantae; phylum Streptophyta; class Pinopsida; order Cupressales; family Taxaceae; genus Taxus; species Taxus wallichiana. The sequence continues at coordinate 61,350,355 of CM031239.1, read as the reverse complement.
TGGGGTGAAGGACGTATTCCAGATTGACGAGTATGCCATCAAGGAATATGAGACATAAGCAGTATGTTTCAAATCTTTGGCCAAAGTATCGCAAGCTGATGATTGCATTGTCCTAAGTCACCTAGTCCAAGGGATGAGATGCCGATGAATAATGGTAACAATTATTCAGATAGGTTCCTTAGACAGAGCATTCTGAATCCCAGATTAGGGAGGAGATCCGCAAGAGTGATGTGTTAAATAAAATGCCAACTCTTAATACTCATGAATAGATGGGTAGATTACTGAGTCATGGAATGAATAGATCGGAGGTACTCCGAGTCATTACATACTTGCATATGGTTATCTCTGTTATGAGAATGGTTTTTTTATTTGTGAGTTCTAAATTATGTATTTAGAACCGTGAAGCATTTGTCAAAAAAAAAAAAATTACTTGTTCTAATGTATAAAAATGAGGATGTTACATGATCTAAAATATATTTGTGTTTATGAGCATAAATCCTAGTACATTTCCTTTATGTTATAAATCAGTTTAGTATTATTTTAGATACTTCTCTTTTATGGATGCATTGATATGATAACTCATCCTAGGATTTTAGAATGAACACATGGTTCTTTTCCATTCTTTTGCACTTAAGTATTTATCATAGATGATGTATTCTTACACAACTCACATAAAGGAGGGGTTTGGTACCCGCGCATGCCTCGGGTGATTGCTCAATGCCCACTAGGTGATTGGTTGGCACACTTGGGATTAGACTATCGTTATAAGGGTATAAAAATGACTACATCTTGGTTCCGTTATTGAGACCTATTTTAAATTTTTTTGTGAGAAATGGCATGCATCTTGGTCCTTGTGATGTGTGATGATAGAACATATGACCTTGGAAAGTGTCAAGCATGGTTTAAGAGAAATAAGGATGAGTTTACTCAAAGATTCAACATAGGACTTGATTTCAATGCACGTAGATGGGTAGAAGATAACTTGTACCATGATTCATACGAGAAATTATTCTATTATTTTCTAGTAGGACTATATGAATGGATTTCAGATATGGATCTAGATCGAGTGGTACTAGGACCATGGGTATGGACCCAAGATGATTACCAGAGGCTGTAGGATGCATATCTAACTTGGACGTGTGTTTTTGATCACTGGTGGAAAGGAGTGTTGACCAGCCTATACTCTAGAATACATCATTTCTATATATTCTTTCCTTAATTTACTTAGTTCAAGTTTCGAGGGATCCCAAATGATCATTTTTTCATGTTATTCCTTTGGCTATGAATATTTTGGTCATTAACCTAAGTTTAGAGGCATTCCATGCTAGCCAAGCTTCTTTGAGTGTTGGGTGAGGAAGCTAGGGTAGAGGAAGTGTTGTCAAAATTTCACCCCCCCCGGGTAATTTTGATAACATGCATCAGAATATTCAAGTCCCAGGAAAATTGATTGATTTGGGGCCAAAAATCATGTTGCTAGAGTCCCCTCAAATATTTTTGAAGTTCCTTGTCTGAGAGGAAAAGAGAAAGCTCTGAGAAAATGCGAAAAAGGTTGCAGAAGGCAAGTAGGTTGATCCAGGAAAAAATCATAAAAATGACTAAGTCCTAGTCCTAGGGGCAGTCGGGACATTTGGGACAAAAAGGCCCGAACCGGCCGGCTCGGCCGAAGTAAGCACAAACAGCCCACAAAGCAACAGGGACATCTGGGACAAAAGTACGCGGCGGGCGCGAAATGCCGGTTCGATCGAGAAAAAATTGGCTAACTGCTGAGAGGGACGCAAATGGGACAATCGGGCCAAAAGGGCACGAACCAGCCGAACCAAGTGAAAAAGGGCCAAGCAGTCCAAAATCAAATGGGACAATCGGGCCAAAAAGGGCACGAACCAGGCCGAATCGAGCCGGCGAAAAGAGTCAAGTCCAAGGCAAAAAAATGGGACAAGCGGGACAAATGGGCCAAAAATGCCCGAACCGGCCGAAATGAGCACAAAGGGCCCAAAATCAAATGGGACATCCGGGACAAATGGAGGTGAAGTACGTGAAGGAGCCGAAGGAGCCGAGGACCAATCGAAGCGCCACGCATCCTCACGGGGAGAAAAGTCAAAAGGTCAAAGGGGCGAGTTATCGAGCGCCGAACCGAACCAATGGGATAGTGCCACGTGTCCCAGCTAGGGCCCACAAGGAAAATTCAAAAGACAGCCCACCGAAAGGTAGAGGAGAGAGAATTGCGTGACCAATCAGAGCCTACCACGTGTCGTCTAGGTGGCGAAGCGCGGGAAAATATTTCGAAATCTGTCTTGGTCCATTAGTGCCCTAAATCTTCAGATCGCCATATCTTTTGATCCAGAGCTCGGATTTCCACGTTCTTTATATCAACGGAAAGCTGTTGAGATGCTCTACATGATTCTAGGATCAACCTCGAGTTTTGGTGCAGTCTGAAGAGAGAAAATCGAGAAACGGCTCGACATGTGGTAATGGCGAGCGACCTTTCAACAACCCGTTTTAATGCTAATGGGTCGATTCTTCGTGTGCACGGCGAAGTGACATTTTAGTGGCCAAATTAATGCAGAATGGGTCGCATTCTCCTCCAAAATAGTCAAAGATGGCAGGGTATGGGTTGGTAAGGTATCCTATGCCGTTTTAATGCGTTGGCATTCAATGAGGAATGGGCTTACACGTTTTCCCACATTTTCTGTCCCCTGGGCTCGACCCATGCAATGTAAAAGCCAGATTTGGCTCATTTTTAAAAAGAGGTTGTTCATTCTTTCAGCTCGGCCCTCCCTTCTTTTCTTCTCTAGGGTTGAAAATGGAGTTCGAGCCTCCTCCCTTGCTCTGTAATGGCGTTTTTGCCTTTTACTAATGGAATGATGTTCTGTGCAAACTTCTGGAGCAACAAAACGTGTTCTGTGATGCATCTGTCCATCCTCTCTCATTTTTTCTTGTTCTCTCCTTGCCTCTCTTCATTTGCAGGTATCTGTGCATGTCTAAATGTTCATTGTAGGTTTGGAGCTGTGTTCATGGAGTTTTGGGACATTTTCTGTGTGAAATCTATCCTTGGGCTGTGATGCATGTCCATCCTTCCCATTGCTCACCTCTCTTTGTCCCATGGCAGTTTTGATAGATGTTCAACATCCTCCTTCTACAGTGTATCACCGTTTTAGTGTAGGCTTTTGCTGCTTTTTTTCCCTCTCTCTCTCTCTCTGTCTCCTTGGCATGGTTAGATTAGGATTAGATTAGCTTGCACTACTGCTTTGGAATAGCTTGTGGCGGGTAGTTTAGGATTAGGAACCAGCCTTCTCTGGAGATTCCTCTCTCGGTTTCACAAGTCCCATGCTTGGAGAGAGGTTTCCATGTTGTAATCAATCACCTTTGGATGCCTGAACATCAACCTAGAAGCCTGATGTGCATCCAGGGGTGCTGTGATTTTGCACTAACAGTTTTGGCACGCCCGGTGGGACCTTAGAGGTCTTTCACTTCATCTTTTGCAGGTTGATGTGTTCCTGTGAAGATTTCAGCCTTTGGAGGCACTTGCAAACACATCTGGCGACTCCATCTGGTCAACAACCATCTCTGAAGTTGCAGACCTTCCTTTCCATTCATTTTCATTCATTTTCCATTCATCCTTCTTTCCATCTCTTTCATTCTTCCTCATTCTTTGAAGTTGTGCAATCATGACTTCATTTCCATCATGGATTTCATATCAACAACAGCAGTATATTCCACCTCCAACAGGTTTTACAAATCCTCCAGATCAGCATGCATATTCATATGAACAGCAGTGCCAAAGTCAGTTTGGCTATGGAGCTTTCCAAGAGCAAGAGTATGCATATAATGAAGACAATCAGATGCAAGATGCTGGTCTGTTGGAGAAAATCCAAAAGATGGAGGTAAACATAGTGCAGTCCAGGGCTCAGGCACAGATGAAAGCTTTTGGAATCGGTTATGGAGCACCCTGTCCATGGGTGGGACCTTTTCCAAGGCATTACAGCCCTCAGGAGAAGCTTGACTTCATGATTGCAACGCTGCCTTTGCTTGCAAAGTGGATTGAAGAAATAGAGGTGTATGAGAGAAGTATTCAGCAACCTTGTCAACGGGTAAGCACACCATCTCATGCCTTTCCTTTTCCTCTTTCCCAATCTGTTTCATTTCAGCAGTGTCAAGTTTCAAACCCTCCATCTGCTGTCCCAAGTGTTGAATCCATTTCTCCACCCCCTAGTCTTCCACCTCATCTCGATTCTTCTTTCCTTTTCCCTTCCAAACAGTCATCCCCTCCACAAGAGCTAACAGAAATACCCCCTCCTCCAAAGAAACAAGAGGTTTCATTGCCTCCACCACCACAAAAAATTGTAAAATCGGTTGAGTTTCAACCCATTCCTCCTCTTGCATTCCCAATTTCATATGGGGAAGAAGGAATTGAAAAAATCAGTCATCAAGGACAGCAAGAAGAGGAGCCCAACAGAAAAGAAATGACAGATGACTTGAAGGTTTGGGCTACCAAATTTGGGATGACAAAGATCCCCTTGATGGTTAAGCCTACAGAAGAGGCTAAGGTTGAACAAATGGTGGTTAGGACTGATTTGGTTGCAGCAGAAGAAGAAGATCTTGCAGTCCCAACTTGTCCTCTAGAGCAGCAAATTGAAGAGTTTGACTTGACAAACTTCATGCTGGAGAAGGAGTTCAATCAAGAGCAAGATTTCCTTCAAACATTAGAGGAAGGAGAAGCTGCTCCAAATCTAAAAGAAGAGGAGCACATCCTAGCTGTGGAGGAGAAAAGTGCAGATCCAAGGGCTTTGAGCACAAAGTAGGCTACAGGAGAACCTTCAGTTCTTCTTTCCACTTCATCTCTCTCAAGTTCTATTACTGAAAAGGAGTTTGATCTCTCAAACTCAATATTGGAGAGTGAAGGAAACCATGGTGGTCAAGTTGCAGATCAAGAGGACACCATGGAGGAAGTTGAAAACGAGCAGCAGGACAGCAATGAGGTAGTTTACCTGTCAGATTTGGAGGACTGTTTTGATGGAGAAGAGCCGGTTGAGCTTTCACCTTTCTCTCTTTCATCATCCACATTCCAAACACCAGAGCCTGCTGCCATGAAGGAGAGCTTTCATTTGCAGTAGCCTGCATCTTACAGCAGCTCTTTGGGATCAAGATTGGAAGATTTTTATCTTCCATGTTCTTCATTGGAGGAAGAGAAAGGACAGAAGGATTCCACCATTTCTTCCACATCATCCATTCAGGTGGGTCTACAAGAAGACTCCATTCTTGGAGTTGAAAATCAGAGCTATGGGCATATCAAACGGATCAGACCTTGCCCAATCAGGTATTTGGCTTCATTGGAGCCAAAGGAGAAGCCACAACCAGTCATGCTTGCTTCTGAGCATGAGGATGAGCTACAAAGTACCAAGGATCAGCTGCCATACCTCTCCAATCCAAATGCAGAGCAACTAAAAGAGGTATTGGATTTTTCAGTTGATACCTTGATGATTTGGATAGAAGACCAGCTTCTTGTTGATTTTCCATCCATCCAAACAGCCATGATCAGTGCCAAATCAATTGCATGGCTGCCAATTTTGAAGAAAGGAAGCTATTTCTCACAACCAGTTGCAGGGTTTGTTTAGCTTGCCTTTGCTTCCAGTTAGAGTAGAAGTAGCTAGGTTTGCTTTCAGTAGAAGAAGTGCTTGTGCACACTCTGCATGTTCCATTTGGGGCATGTATGATTTTCAGTTTTGTACATAGTTTTGGTGTTGCTTGGTTCTGCTCTTGCACAGTTCATTTCAGTGGCATCTTGGTGAAGACACTCCAGGTTCAATGGGTTTCCAAGTGGCTCAGAGGGAGGTTTTCAAAGTTCAGATCAGTTGCAGGTTGCAACTCATGACTCCATGCCCAATGGATGCTCCGCTTGAAGCTCTGCGATCATTCATCTAGCAGGCAGATGACCCCGCTGAGTCGCCAAACTGTTGTCAAAATTTCACCCCCCCTAGGTAATTTTGATAACATGCATCAGAATATTCAAGTCCCAGGAAAATTGATTGATTCGGGGCCAAAAATCATGTTCTTTAGAGTCCCCTCAAATATTTTGAAGTTCCCTGATCGAGAGGAAAAGAGCAAGCTCTGAGAAAATGCGAAAAAAGGTTGCAGAAGGCAAGTAGGTTGATCCAGGAAAAAATCATAAAAATGACTAAGTCCTAGTCCTAGGGGCAGTCGGGACATTTGGGACAAAAAGGCCCGAACCGGCCGGCTCGGCCGAAGTAAGCACAAACAGCCCGCAAAGCAACGGGGACATCTAGGACAAAAGTACGTGGCGGGCGCGAAATGCCGGTTCGACCGAGAAAAAATTGGCTAACTGCTGAGAGGGACGCAAATGGGACAATCGGGCCAAAAAGGCGCGAACCGGCCGAACCGGGCGAAAAAGGGCCAGACAGTCCAAAATCAAATGGGACAATCGGGCCAAAAAGGTGCGTGAACCGGCCGAACCGAAATGAAAGAGTCAAGTCAAATGGGTCAAAAGCAAAGTGGGACAAGCGGGCCAAAATCAAATGGGACGAATGGGGCCGAATGGGCCGAAATGAGCACAAAGGGCCCAAAATCAAATGGGACATCGGGACAAATGGAGGTGAAGTACGTGAAGGAGCCGAAGGAGCGAGGACCAATCGAAAGCGCCACACGTCCTCACGGGAGAAAAAGTCAAAAGGTCAAAGGGGCGAGTTATCGAGCAGCCGAACCGAACAATGAAATGGTGCCACGTGTCCCGGCTAGGGCCTGAGGAAAATTAAAAAGACATCCCGCCGAAAGGTAGAGGAGAGAGAATTTGTGACCAATCGAGCCTACCATGTGTCGTCTAGGTGGCGAGAGCGCGGGGAAAATATTTCGAAATCTGTCTTGGTACATTCCAGTGCCCTAAATCTTCAGATCGCCATATCTTTTGATCCAGAGCTCGGATTTCCACATTCTTTATATCAACGGAAAGCTGTTGAGATGCTCTACATGATTTTGGGATCAACCTCGAGTTTTGGTGTAGTCTGAAGAGAGAAAATCGAGAAACGGCTCTGACGTGTGGTAATGGCCAGAAGCGACCTTTCAACAACCCGTTTTAATGCTAATGGGTCGCATTCTTCGTGTGTACGGCCAGAAGTGACATTTCAGTGGCCAAATTAATGCAGAATGGGTCACATTCTCCTCCAAATTGGTCAAAGATGGTAGGGTATGGGTTGGTAAGGTATCCTATGCCGTTTTAATACATTGGCATTCAATGAGGAATGGGCTTACATGTTTTCCCACGTTTTCTGTCCCCTGGGCTCGACCCATGCAATGTAAAAGCCAGATTTGGCTCATTTTAAAAAAAGAGGTTGTTCATTCTTTCAGCTCGGCCCTCCCTTCTTTTCTTCTCTAGGGTTGAAAATGGAGTTTGAGCCTCCTCCCCTGCTCTGTAATGGTGTTTTTGCCTTTTACTAATGGAATGATGTTCTGTGCAAACTTCTGGAGCAACAAAACGTGTTCTGTGATGCATCTGTCCATCCTCTCTCATTTTTGCTTGTTCTCTCCTTGCCTCTCTTCATTTGCAGGTATCTATGCATGTCTAAATGTTCATTGCAGGTTTGGAGCTGTGTTCATGGAGTTTTGGGACATTTTCTGTGTGAAATCTATCCTTGGGCCTGTGATGCATCTGTCCATCCTTCCCATTGCTCACCTCTCTTTGTCCCATGGCAGTTTTGATAGATGTTCAACATCCTCCTTCTCTGGTGTATCACCGTTTTAGTGTAGGCTTTTGCTGTTTTTCCCTTCTCTCTCTCTCTCTCTGTCTCCTTGGCATGGTTAGATTAGGATTAGATTAGCTTGCTCATGCTTTGGAATAGCTTGTAGCAGGTAGTTTAGGAGCAGGAACCAGCCTTCTCTGGAGATTCCTCTCGGTTTCACAAGTCCCACGCTTGGAGAGAGGTTTCCATGTTCAGATACAATCACACCTTGGATGCCGAACATCAACCTAGAAGCCCTGATGTGCATCCAGGGGTGCTTTGTGATTTTACACTAACAGGAAGATGGCGGGACATTGCAGCTAGAAAGGAAAGGGAGGAGAGATGACTCAAGTATAGTGAATCTCATGAAATGGAGATGATTAGACAACATGAGGTTGCAAGTGTGATGAATTTATGGAGGTAGATGTTGCAGGAAGTAGTTGAGGTTCACGCAGAGGATGTGGAACCTAAGTAGTCTGTGCTACCGCATCTTGGAAAGTGCAAGAGAGAAGCCCCTTCATCTTCTCATGAGATTTAATTACATGAAGAAAGGAGAGCCATTGGTGCACATGTGAACCCACCTAGCGATCAACCCCTAGTGCTTGGTTTTCCAGATCATGGAATAAGTATTATCAACCCATTGGTATCATTGGGAGTAACCGATCTACACCTAGGAAATATAATTTCTCGTTTGAAACATCCATGGTTGCGCAAACCATTTTGTTATTTGGAGGAATTTTTGGAAAATGTGCAAGTACGCAAGGTTTGGGTATCATGTCTGGGAGTGGCATGGGACACACAATTGGCGTGAGAAAATAGCATAAACCATCAGCACACGGTTTAGTGGGATGTTGGGAACACTAGGCGCGGCAGCTTCCAGCCGTTTTTGGCTACATTAGGTGGATGCGGTGGTATAGGAACTAGAGGACCTAGTGGACATAGTGGATGATGAGGATCTATTGGGTCGGGAGGAACAATACCTAGTGGATCCAGTCGATCTAATGGAGGAGGAAACACCAGAGGAAACTAAGGCTCTGGATTAGGAGGACAAGGGCCACAGCCACCTTCACAAGTATTCTTTGAGATGGATTTGCACTTTCTAAAATATAGGGGTATTGAAGATGTTGCATAGCATGTGCACAGGTGTGAATTACTATGACATGTGAAAGGGACCACTACCCCAGAGTAGAAAGCAAGTCAATTTGCAATGACATTGCTGGGGCACACTCATAGTTGGTACCAGAAATATGACCCCCATCAAATGGTGGTATATTACACTATATTAAAGAACGCCTTCCTAGCAGAATTCTATATCCCTTAATTTGAGTAGAATAGCATCAGTGCCCTAAAGGAGATCTAGTAAGGAATGACAGAGAGTGTCTGGGAGTATGAAACGTAGTTCAAAACTCTCTTGTTAAAACTATCTATTGAAATTTAGCCTTCTAAACATGCTAATTGGTTTTTTGGAAGATTGATAACACCGTTTAGGAGGGCTCTATCATACAAGACTTTCACAGACCTACGCAAGGCCTTGGAAGTTTCCTTGTGCATTTAGGCTATTAGGTGCATTGATACTTGTGTTAGCCATTTTCTGGAGGCTCAAATTGCTATAATGGCCAAGCAGTTGGAGAATCTATCTGCAAAATTATCGCATGAGGTTCATAGTGGGCTTTGGTGTACAAACCTGTGAAGTGTAAGGGCATGCAAATGATATTTTCCCTCGGAAGTCGGTGACGCACCATGATGGTAGATCGTGATATTTTCCGTGGGGTCATGATGCAAATAGGTTTCCTCTGCTATAATGCGTAATCCACAAGAAAGTTTCTTATTATTGCAATATTTTTACCTCTACGACCCATGATATCATGAATTGAGACCTGATTGACCCGATTCATAATTTTATTGATCTTGGTGTGCGATAGACTAGTCTTGCAAGTAGTTCCAAGGATGATGATCATCGTTATGAAGGGCATGTAGATGGAGGAGTGCATGGAAGAGGTTTTTGTAGAAAATTTTGTGGTCACAGTAACCGTGATGGAGGATGAAGTGAATTCCCATGAGGAACTTGTTATAACTATGGATCTACAAAGCATTACAAATGTGAGTGTCTTGATCTATTGTAATGCTTGTGGTTTAGAAAGAAACATAAGTATAAATATTTTCCAGAGCTTTGTGAGCATATGAACCAACAACACCAAAAAAAAAGGCGCTAGGATGATAAGCATCAAGAAGGCCGATTCACAGTGGATGCCAAGGGTGGCATGTGAGTCAGGACTAGAACCTATATTGGTGATGACGTGAGTAGAGGCCATGCATGCCAAGGAGATGCCAAGACAAAAGACACTAGTTTCAAGAGAGGAAGTGATACATGGAAAGTATCTACACCCCCTGCTCATCGAAGGAGGTATATCAAGAGACTATTGATGTGATTCATAGTTTGCAAGGAGAGATCCAATGTCTAAAGGAGCATTCAAAGAAGTTGGAGCAAAGGAAGAATTCCAAGGCTCGAAAGGAGGACCTAGATGAAGTCATAGAATTATGTAGGATCTTAAGGAAAGAGAATATTATTCCTTCTTGCTATGAGAATGGTTGAGGGATAAGGTACTACTGTGTCAAAGTAGAGTGCAAAAGGTAGGTTTTGTATGAAAACCTTCCTCCTCACAACTTTGACTATGATAAGGAGATTACATTGAATGCATTATTGATGGGTGGCTTCTAATAAATATCCTCACGACATAGGAGTGGAGTTAAATGTTCTCACTTTAGATGCTTGGCATCAAATGGGAAGGTCCATATTACAGCTATCTTTGAATGTGTTGTATATAGAAAACAAGATAAAGGAAATTCCCATTGGAGTCTTCAAAGATGTAGTTATCACCATTCAATGGGACGAGTTCATTAAAGGTTTAAAATTCTGGTGCTCACCGAGGAAGAAAACTTTCCAGCATTGCTTGGGTGCCCATGGTGTTATAAGAACAATGTTGACCTATGGTTTAACAAGGGATATATTAGTTTTGAGAACAATGAAGAATGGTTCATCATACCCTTAAGCGATGGGAATTCATCGCCTATACTTGATCCCTTAAGAGAGGAATTCCTTGAAAAAATTTATGTGTGCTCCATCAGAGATCTTGAGATAATTCATCCCACAGAGGGATTTATCTAGTTTGAAGATGCTCAGTCCTTGAGTGATACCACTAGCATGGCATGTGACAATTGGGTGCATGGGACTTATGAGTTGATTGGGTGACAATTGAGAGGATCTATAACAAGGGTGATAAAGGTGAAGTCAATCAAGCTCCTAGGACGAAAGAAGAAGCTACCAAGTTACTCGAAGGAGCATACCCTAGAATTTTCTTACTAGAAATTGAGGATCAATAGAAGAATTGGGATGAGAGAAGGGGAATGCTTAGTTATAACCTACTCGGAACTACAGCGTGCTTAGTGTGCTACACATCAGAAATCCTCCTAGGATGGCACAAGGTAAGATTCACATTCTCTATAAGGTTCTCCTAGAGAAACACACCCACTATTATCCAAGACTACCATGGTAAAGAGACCACCTCATTTCATGTCCAAGAATGTGAGAAGGCATGGATAGGAAGTGAAAAAGAATTACCACCTTCGTTATGGGTGCTTAAGTTGTATTCCAACTTACAAGGTTGTGATTGCGCATGGTATTCATTCAGAGATGCGTCATCAAATAGGTAATTGGTAGGAGTTGGTGGCTGATCTCATTCAAGATTTTGAGTATAGGAGTACCAAGCCATCGGTGGATAAGGCATTGCAAGTAATCAAGTGCCTTACAATGGGAGATAGTGCTATGGAAGAAGATAGGCTATTGGAGTTGTTAGGTGAGCCTTATTTGGAGATGTTCCTCAATAAAGAAGAATCAAAAGAAGTACAACTTGAGTGTATGTGCATGGAAAAGAAAAGGGAAAATGGTCTATATAGTAGATGGTGAAGACATGGAAAGTTTGGATGTTAACCATTTTGAAGGTACATGTGAATTCATAGATAACACCGATGAGAGAGCACGCACTTACAATGAGCCATTGAAAATAAAGAAGGTTAATATTGGGACAAATAAAAACCTAAGGAAACTATCATTGGAGACTATTGGTCGAGAAAAATAAGTTTCAAATGTCATTGATCATTGTGCAAGTTCCAAGATTTGTTCCTCGCTAGTACCATGAACTCAAAGATGTAGACCATTCCTTTAGAGAGATGAAGATCAAGTTGAATGAAGGTGCATTCCTGATTTGGACGAGGACTTATTGGATGAATCTAAATTTACATGTATAGGCCAAGGAGGAAATGGACAAGATGATAGCATATGGTATCATTGAGGTAGTGAAAGAATCATAATGGATAAGCCGAATGATCATCAGTATCAAGAAGGATGGGAGGATAACAATCTGTGTGGACTATAGGGACCTGAATGTAGTATGTGTCATCAATCCTTTTCCAACCCCCTTACTGAAGAAATTTTGGAGGGAGTAGCCAGGCGCGAGGTCTACTCTTTCACAGATGGGTTCTCAGGGTATCACCAAGTCAGGATTGCAAAGGAAGACCAAAGGAAGACAAATTTCACCACTAAATGGGGAATTTTTTCCTACACGGTTATGCCTTTTGGATTGAATAATTTTCTTATTTTATTCTCGCGCATCGTGAGACAAGAATTTCATGACTTCATCCATAAGTTTCTTCAAGTTTACTAGGATTATTGGATTGTATATGGATTGATAAAATAGCATTGTGAAAATTTGTTTGATGTTTAAACGATATCATCAATTGAGGATATCCCTCAACATTAAGAAATTTGTCTTTACTACTCCATTTGGAACCCTATTAGGACATATTATATGTAAAGAAGACTTACTAGTGGATCCCGCCAAAGTTGTAATTATTGTGGGATTAGGGGGTCTACTAGTCAAAGCGTAGAGCGCAAATTTCCTGGGCATATGGGGTACTACAGTAAATTCATCAAGGGATATGCCAAGATTTATATTCCCTTGGAGGAATTACTAAAATGCAAGAGTGACTTTTCATGGGGGAGAGGCGCAGAAAAGGCATTTGATACTTTGAAGGACAAAGCTTGTCACTATGGCCATACTACATTTTCCTTCTTGGGATAATCCTTTCCATGTACATGTCGATGCATCAAGAACAGCCATGGGAGTGGTAATGACACAACCGGGTGAGGGATTGTTGATCACCCCTTGTGTTTTATAAGTAGGAAGTTGACACCGGCATAACATAATTACACAACTACTAAGAGCAAGGTACTATCATTGATTTACGTGTTGCATAAGTTTAGACATAAAGACCTATTTGTAACACCCTTTATATTCTACGAGACCACATGGCATTGAAATACTTGGTGAAAAAGCTGATTTTGCAAGGGCGGATATATCGTTGGGTCCTATTATTCTAATAGTTTGAATTCATGGTGGTTGTAAAACAAGAAAAATCAATTTAGGACCCAACCACCTATCAAGGATTAACTTAGGGAGGACACGCAAAGCATTAAAGATACCATGTCGATGCACAACTATTTAGGTGTGGCACATGCCCTCAAAATTGAAAGACATCATAATGTTTCTCAAAAAAGGTGTGGCACCGGATGGGATGAAGGCTCTGGAGAGGAAGTAGTTAGTAATACTTGCTGCACCCTACATGTTGGTTAATGGAGATCTATATAAGTTGAAATGTAATGAGGTTCTATGTTGATGCATATTAGAACATGAGCACATGGAAATTATGGAGGAAGCGCATGGTGGGATTATAAGAGGACACTATGCAGGAAATGCTACCATGCGAAGATTCTACTAGAAGGGATTTGGTGGGAAACCATCTACCAGGATTGTATTGAGTTTTTCAAGGCCTGTGACCATTGCCAATGCCTTGGTAAACCTAGAAAGAGGGATGAAATTCCCTTGTGACCAATAGCCAATGCTTGAACCATTTGAAAAATGGGCAATCGACTTTGTAGGGCCAATTTCACCAGCCACGCGAAGGACTAGTTCACGATATATCATTACTTGCACTGATTACTTGACATGATGGGCAAAGGTAGTGCCTATGAAGGATTACACCACAGTGAAAGCTACTATATTTTTATGGGAGAACATAATCAGCAGGTATGGTTTTCCTTTAAGCTTAACAAGTGATAAAGGTACACATTTTCTCAATGAAACGATCAGGATTATGTTAGCAAAATTTACGGTGACCTAGCAAAAGACTACCCCTTATCACCCTCAAGGGAATGGAACTGCTGAGGTATTTAACACAATACTCGAGTCACACATTGGCTAATATCTGTGATGTTGGACAACAAGATTGGGATGAAAAGGTATCATTCATTATTTGGGCATACAGGACAACCTATAAGAGGTTAAACAAGGCCACACCTTTTCAATGGTTGTTTAGCATAGAAGTTTTTTTACCAATTGAATTCATGTTACGATCACTACATATAGCATGTGCAGGAGGGTTAGATGATGAAAAAGTGTTGGAAGATAGGATTGATAAGTTGATGCGTTAGAACAAAGGTGATCACTTGCTAGATAGAGTTAGAAGATAGAAAAGGAAAGACAAAAGGCATGGAATGATCATCATATCAAAAACAAGAAGTTTTAGGTTGGGAAGATGGTATTGTTATATGATTCCAAGTTTTTGCGCTATCCTAGGAAGTTGAAATTCCATTGGTTGGGCCCTTACATCATCTCGTACATCCTTGATTTAGGCACTTGTCATTTATAAGTGCTAGATGGAATGAGATTACCAAGTCATTTCAATGGGATTAGGTTTAATCCCTACTATAAATAAGTCTTCTTAATGTTTGTAAATAAGGTAGTATTGCAAGTTAGCTTATAATTTCCCTTTCTCATTGTTTGTTCCTTTATTTTGTTTTGTTTTACGCCTTGTGCACCAAGAACTACATTAGTTTCCAAATAAGTGTATACACATAGGACCACGCATCTTTTTAGTGTGGGGTGGAGTAATGCAAAGCAAAGTATAAACTAGTAGTAAAATTTGAGTGGCCCAGTAGAAGGAAGCACGTAAGATTGAGAAATCATATGGGGAAACGGTGGACAATGAATTGTGGTGTCAAGATGGATGTAATAAAGACCACATAAAAAGGATGAAGAGAACAAGAACAACATGAGGTAGGCAAGGGAAAAAATCAAGTAAAGGATAGAAGAAGTTCCTTCGACACTTGTATACGTGTGCATAAGATTCTTTGGCTAGATTATATTTTTGTGTGCTAAAAGGTTGTAGAAGGTTTTTCGTGTAGGATTAGGCACTTGGGTAAGGGAACTTAAAGTCAGCCTAGTGGAAAAAGATGCATTTAATGTTAAGTATGTTGGTATGTGGTATAACATTTATTGTTGGAGAGGAGTAAAAACTATAAATATGAGGTCAAGCAAGTCATTAATTTACATTGTTATTACAAATTTGAAGCGCTCTTGCGAACTAGGGCATCCAGAGAGATTTGTCGAAGGAAGAAGAATCCTAGAAATATAAGTGAGAAACCAAAATAGATCTGTAAGCCAAGAGGAAGGAGTACACGGGCATAGAAAAAGGTTGTTTGAAGTGAACCGTCTTATGGAAGGATTTTCCTAGTTAGGGTTTGAGAGTTAGGAAATGGAGATAGATGGATTTCTTCCAAGAGTTGAGTTTCGGGATTGAGCATATTAGTAGAGTAGAGCAAGGAGTTTTAAATTTTAAACTGATAAAAATAATGACACCAAAGAAGGTGACTATTTCACCAAAGAAACAAAAGGGAAAGGGAAAAGGAAAACAAAGTGCTACCATAGCAAGCTCCAATGAGGAATGGTATACAGAAATAAGGTACCCAGATGGAGAGTTGCTAGGAAATGAGTGGGTGTCACACTTGAGAAAAATGACCATGAGAGATTACAACTATTGCACAAGCACTACAGATAAATAAATGGCATTGGAGTTGGTTCATCCAACTAACAAAAGGACACCAGATGGAATGCCAATATATAGTGACGAGGTAAAAGTAAATTTGGAGAAGGCAGGGCTATTGCAACTATATGAGTTGTCTTATTTTTGTAATCCTAAGCGACTATATCAATGGTTGATGTCACATGTACATGAAGACCATTTCTACTTTGTAGGCTGCAAGATGTGCATAACACCACAATTGATATCCAAATTCATTGGCCTAAATTGTGAAGGAGAATCCATAGATGACAATTTGAGTGATAAGGAGGCTATCAAGGAAATAGTAACATCTTATGACTGCAAAAAGGGTTTGCGGTACTTTGACATCATAAAAATTCTAGACCTTTTGATGAGGATGGCTATGCACTTGGTCACCAAGCTTAATGATCACAAAATATGGACACAAGTTAACAAGGCATGGTTGAATGTATGCAAGAAAATATCAAAAGGGACCATCTATAACTCATCCACCTTTATCGTGGATGAAATCATAAACATCAAGCAGGAAGGAGAAAAGATACTATTTGAAAACATCCTCCTCACCATCATCTTCTCAGAGATTAGAGTACCAAATGGACTAGAAAAGTTTGTTTGGGAGTATCCATAAGATAACTCCTCTCCCGCGAAAATATTTTGAAAGTATACTTGTGAAACCATGACGTTCACTCACAAGGCATGCCTATAAAATTTGTACAAATGAATGAGTGACGCATTCAGGGAAGAGTGAAGGATCCCAGAGTATTTTCCTGCACTCATGGATGGAGAGGTAGAGTTTTCAATTTATCAAAATTTCTGTATTGGCAGGTTTACTTTGACAAATGGGACCAAGAGCCAATGGTGCAAGTTACCCTTCTTCTTCACCGCACAATACTTCCAAGTATTGTTCAACCGGTTCAAGGAGGCCAAAAGGCTAAGGTTTGACCTTAGTGAGGTGGACCAAAACCACCACGAGTTGTGCTGAAATATCATCTACCCTAAGAAACACATGTACGTGGAGAACTATGTCTCCCATGAAGTACAAATGACGAAGTCGATAACATTGTCGATTCATCGGAAGGGCTGCAGCAAGGTTGTATCTTTACATAAGGCCTAAGTTTGAGAAAGGTGCCTATCTAGAAAGTGATTTATCCATCCCAAAATATCCCATAGGTTGGAAAAAGGCTGTGCCGAGGAAGAGGGAAAGAGAAGATGTGCAAGAGAAGACGCCAAGTGTGCAAACCACATAATCAAGTGGGCGCGCTGTAAGCTACCGTGCAAATCCTAGCACTTATGCACGCAGCGAAAAAATCCCTAGTCAAGGTGAAGACCCCGAAGAAGAAGAGGTGCCAAGGCATGAAGAGCCCCTCACACATGAAGAGTCACCAAGGAAGATGTCGCCTATTGAGGAAAAGGAGAAAGAATAATCTACTATACTTGAATAGCCTTGAGTTAGGAAGAAACAAAAGGTGGCGAAGAGGTAGACTTAGAGGAGACATAAAGTTTAGATGCCTACATTGGTGAAGAGGATGAAAGTGAGCCCGAAGGAGGTCAATACCATTTGATATATGATATACATGACTTTGATAACAAGGAAGGTGAAGAGAAGTATAACAATGAAGATGAAGAGTAGAATGACGAGGAGGAAGAAGAAGATCAAGACAAGGGGGTGAGCGAAGAGGTAAGCACCAAAAATCAGAGAACCCCAAGCCTCACCAAGGAACAAGTGGAGAAATATGTGGAGAGAGAAGTGGCAGGAATCATTAAGGATTTGGTGGAGCATGAGTTAGGACAAATGGCAAATGAAATTTTTAAGGAGATGAAAGAAGAAAGCATTGAAAAATAATATGGTAGCATGGGTGGGAACCCCAATTTGGTGGTAATCTTCCCAAAATCTGCGTGAACAAGTGGGAAGGTCATGGTGGTGGCACAAGAGAAGGAATGGGATACATGAATAATCCTAGTAAGGTACTATGCACATGATTCCAAATCACTGTACTAACAGAACAACTCCTGGCTATGTATTCATTTGATGAAGAAGGCACATATCCCCAAACCAGGAAGATGTTATCTTGGGCCTTCAAGTCCCACATAGATAAACTTGAGTTCAAGTAAGTCAGAGAGTGTTGATGAAGGTGCCAGAAACAAAAGGATTAAATCCCTTGGTGAATGCTCAGCAATTATTAGATGAGCATGTTCATGAACGCACTCAACAAAGTTTCAGTTGAGATTGAGGACAGACTATTCACAAGGAATGATAGAGTGAGACTCTAGAGGAGGAATTAGAGAAGGAAAAGAAGGAGCTCACTGAGAAGAGCAAGGACTTGAATTAGGAAGATATTATCAACGTGCGGTTAAGGTGTGATTTAAAAGAGGAGAAAGAAAGGGTGCATGCAGTAAGCTCCAAAAGAAGTTGAAATGATCACCGGTGCTATTTTTTAAAGCATCCCGACCTAGTGCTACCTAAGACAAAATATAAATCAACCTTGCAGTTTCTAGAGGATTTTACCCATATCCTCAAAATGGAAAGGAATCCACTTTCCTTAAAATCTATAGAATAAGCACTAGAGCACCAAGAAAAGGAGGAGAAGCTAAAATTTGTTGAGATTGTTGCTTAGTATACTAAACTCCTTCCAGAAGTAAAATTCATCACGCAAGTCACAAAAGCTACAGATGACAACTACGCTGATAGAGATAGAGTGGAAACCATCCTGGTCGCCACTCATGAAATAGAACTTAAGGATTTTCAAGAAAATAATAAGAGAAATAGGGCAGAGAGAGATAAAATCCTAGTCAATGTAGAAAAGAAGTCAGAATCTATCGAGACCTTACGAGGCTCAATCAAGATTGGCTAAAGGAATTGTACCCCTAGATCACACGCAAGATGGATGCACTTGATGAATTCAGAAAATAGTTGGAAATTATTATGGAGACAATGAGCACCAAAGGGGAGGAATTAAGTTTTGAGGAGGTGAGCACCTTAGTCAGAGACCTATGTTAGCAAGTATAGAACGAGGTTGATGCTTGCAAAAATCTTGAGGAAAAAATAGGGAAGGATTTCCCTCTCCTCCTTTAAAAATAAGCATCGTTCTCTTGCAATTTTCCCTATTCTTTCATTCTTTCTCCTAATTCTTCATTCCTTCATTATTTTTCCCCTATTCAAAGCCCATCATTCCTTATTCATTGAAGAGAAGTGTTTCTAAGGATGGAGAACAATTTTAGTGTGGGGTGATGTTGGGCCCCAGAATATTTGGCTAAGTACAAGAAGGCATGTGGGCACGTGGGACCTATTTTAAGATGGGCACACAAAGTTAAAGGTGTGTGGGGCAGTGGTTCTAACAGGGGTTTAGTGGAACACATGGTGCATGTGTAAGACAAGACAATGTTAGGACTTAGCTATATTCAGAGTTCTAGGTAGCACACGAAGAAAGCGTGACCCGTCTAACATGCGGAGTGGATAAGGTGCCATCCTAAAGAGCTGTAGGATCAAGAATGAAATATTCCATGCATGTGATGGAAGGATCCAAAAATACATCATTGCAAAGAGTGGAGAGCTCGGATCAAAGGAGGCATGCTCCATTAGAGGACCACTTGGACACTTGGCAGCTGATCTGTTACCTCAGAAGGCATGGCGGTGAAGGCAAAAATCTATATATATGGATATGTGGGTAGTAGAAAGTATCATGGTAGAGGTAGTAAAAGAGAGGTGAAGCTCTACAAAAATATAATGGAGGATTCTATGGGTTGGGATTAGAGGAAATATAGGAGTGATGGCATATTTAGAAGGATGGGTTTGTGTTTATCCTTGTAATATGAAGGATATAGTTTAGTTCCTGATGCATGACCTTACTCGAATTATTATATGGGTCTGTTATGGCCTCAAGTGAATGTAATGTGGTTATGGAACTCATTAACATGAATATAAGGTCCCGTTCTAAAATATATATGTGTTCATGAGCATAAATCCTAGTGCATTTCCTTTGTGTTATGAATCAGTTCTGTATTCTATTAGATACTTCTCTTTTATGGATGCATTGATATGATAACTCATCCTAGGCTCTTAGAATGAATGCATGGTTATTTTCCATTCTTTTGCACTTAATTATCTATCATAGATGATGTATTCTTACACAACTCACATAAAGAGGGGCTCAACACCCACACATGCCTCGGGTGAGCGCCTAGCACCCGTTGGGTGATAGGCCGGCATGCATGGGATTAGACTATTGTTATAAGGGTATAAACATGACTAGAATAAACCCTATCTATCTTATAACACAATCAAGAAATTTTCATCTCTAAAAATAAGATGCAAATCTTTGAGTTGGACTAACCTCAATGGTCACCCTATTTTTGAATCACTAAGCATTGCACTAAATTTCACAATCAATGTAGTTCTCCTATTGCTTTGTGCAAAGGCACATGAAACTATCCCTTGACCTAGGTTGTCCCTTATACCTCAACACCGATAGTGGGATATGTTACTCTATCTCGAATAAAAACCCTTGTGTGTAGATAAAAATTTGTGATTATGTCCTCGTATGTTTTGTATGAAATATGAGATGTATTCCTTTCTTTCTTCATTCAATAAGTGGTAGATAAATAGGTTATTTACAGATAATAAATTTTTAGGTTATACTTGTAAATAAATCAGTTCTTACTTTGAAATTAGAACCTTAGTGGCAGAGAATATCTACCCAGAAATATAATTTGGAAGATAAAAGAGTAATAAATGAGGCCATGAAGAGAAAATAGCCAAAAAGTAAGAGGATTCAAGCTTGTATGGTCCAATTCGACATTGTTATATAGTTTTGACTAGGCTCACAAATAATAAAACACTAAAAGGGGATTTCCATAAATCTCTATGATTTGACTCAAAAAAATCAAATATACATAATAGTAAGAAATGTGGTTTAATCGAGTCACAAATAGTAATAAAAATAATATTTTTTTCCACAAAGATCTTGTTCTATTTTTCAAAACTTGTGTATATAAAAACCTAACAAAACCATGGTGTAATAATGACTTGTGTTAATTTTGGTTACTACAAAGGTGTGTGTTTGTGTGTGTGTGTCTATTTGTGTGTATGTGTGTGTGTGTTTATGTTTGTATGTGAACGCGCGTGTGCACACATGTGCGCACGTGCGCGCGCGCGTGTGTGTGTGTGTGTGTTTATGTTTGTATGTGCACACACGTGTGCACACTTGTGTGTGTGACTTTTTATACATAATATTTTCCAGAGACAATAACATCTAGATAGAGTTTATAAGGGTAGAGAAGGAGAAATCTCAAGAAGAAGACCTCCAGTCCTAACTCACTACAATGACCCAAATGAAAAATTATAAGCTCCAAATCCTTGATTACAAAATGTAACTGCAAAAATGTGAGAAAATGTGGGAGTAATATCAAGTAGTGCCTTTATGAATGCTTGATTGATGATTGTCTAAATGAGAAAGAGGTTGGGATATATATACTTGATTTCATCACCCATGGTTGATGGCATCATATGAAGGAAAATCAAACCCAATGCCATTGCCCATAGGTCATAAAATAAAATTTGAGGGAGCTTATAGTCATGAGGGGTGGAAACATGTGAAGTGAGATCTAAGAGATAAATGAAGGAAATGACAAAGGTTCAAGATGATCGAAGAAGGGATAACAAGTATGAAGTAACCATAAATGAGTTAACATAAAGTGAGGGGTAGGTAAAATGTGTTTAATGTGTGAAAAGGGAAGAAATAAGGAAAGGGTAGGAAATTAGGGCATGATAGATATATCTCTTGAATGTTGTGATCTAGCCCACATGAACAAATGTAATCACACCCCAATCCTAGTAGGACCCATAAGGAACTCTCTCAGGAGGAAAATGCATCAAACCTTTCACAAGATAAATGGATAGAAATCTTCAAAAATGAGGTGTATACATATGCCTCAACTAAATATTGGCGTGGGTCACAATAGTGAAACAAAAGATGATCTTCAGAAAAATACATATGCAACATCTAAAATGGACGAGTAAATTTTGAAATAAAATTAGTAATTAAAGTGTTGTAAATAAATAATGAACTCCACCAAATTAAATATACTTACCTTTCTATTTCATTTGGTTTTCCTATGTTCAATAAGTAATAGTGTTTAGAACCATGATGAATAAAAATTAAAATATAAATAGTAGAAGATAATTAGTAAAATAAGACATAAATAACCTAGCTAAAAGGTCATGGAAGTGGTGTATATGAGTGTTGAGAAGATAAAAATGGGGGTTTAGTGGGATTTTACAGAGATACATTTAATATGTTGAAATGATCAACTCATCACCATGATCATGATACAACTTATGGAATGTTTTTAGGGTTTTCTTGTTTGGAATATATGAAGGTTTAAAGATCGCAAGGGATGGTGTTGAGACTTGGTATAAGAATTGTTATAAATAGTAAAGGGAGGAATTAATTTTTACTTTTGAAGATAATTTGATCCGATAATAAAATATGAAAGAATAAATACTTCACAAAATCTTTAAGATAAATAGAAATAGAGAAATGACATACACAAAATAACATAGTACACAAGATATATCTTGGGAAACCATTTCGGGACAAAAACCCATGTAGTATTTTTTTCTACTCGAATTCCTAGGCACATTGGAACATCATATAAATAGATATGAATGCTCACCTAAAGCACTGAAGCTACCAAGTCCCTCTTTTGTACTATCTTGTCAATAAGTTAGCATGCATGTTTATATAACCCATTATCAAATCATACATTCTAGTATAAATGTCAAATCCATGAGATCAAGTGGAAATACAGATAATAAAGAAGCATACAAATCAAACTATTACTAGAATTAGATTCACCATACAAATACCATGATTAGATACATCAATTACCATAATCCATCCACAATACTCCATTAATAATTGGAAATATTACATATGAAGTTGAATACATAATAATAATGTCATGGAGTCATGCGCGCAAGTATATCCAAGAAGCATAACTCTAATTTAACTCAAATTATCAAAAATATGCAGATCAACTAACATGTATAGGGGTGGGGACTTTCCCTTCACTTCCCATGCATACCAAAATAGATAACATGCTCGAAATAGCCATACGCCAATAGTTGCATGATTTTACAAGAATGATAATAATAGATTAATCTATAAATGACTCTACTTTAATCCTATTATTAGTGTGAACTCATGCATGATCCTTGGTCTCCCACTTTAGTCCCAAAATAGATCTTCCTTAGCTATGAAGTATTTATAATTTTATCTTTGTGTGATCGGAACTCCATCTTATTTTCCTATTTTCATCCCATGCCATGCAAAATCAGCTAAGTCCCAAACTTCTCTTCCATGGCACACCCTTCTTCACCGACATTTGCGTGCAACTAATGGTGCCATCTTAACACTTAGGTAATTTCTCTATCCCAACATTAACCCACACTAATGATAGTTCCACCTCAACAATAGAGTTTGTTAACTTATCTCCCCAAAGAATTAAAAGAATAAATAATGAATATGAAAGAATGAAAGTAATAGAAGAATAACCAGTGCACTCACTCAACTAGTAGTATAAGTTCAAGATATCACTTCTTGATATCAGCCTCAAACTCATTCCATTCACCTATCCCTTTCTTTTCTTTATCAGGAACATTGCCAAGCACTTTCTCCATCTCCTCCAAGGTCATTTCCTCCCCCTTGTACTTCAGTTCCCTTATCTCTCTAGCCAACCCCGAAATCATGTCTTCCATGAAATCCATCCTTTGGGTTACTAACATCCCTAAATCTTTTATCTTCTCTTTATGGGGGTTCCTAGTTTCCTTAAACACGTCGTGCTTCTTTTCTACCGTAGCTAACCTTTCCTCCCGACCCAGTGGTCTCATTTTTCTTGGCTGTAAGGATGTCATTCTCTTTCTGCAGTGTCCTTGTTTTAAGGATCTATTTAGGATCCTCACACATTTTCATCATCCATCCTACTATCTACAATTCTTCCTTCAATTTCTGGAGTATGGTTTCATATTCTACGATTCTACACGCAATCGAATTCTTATTTCTTTCCTTCTTGGTTGTAGCATTTTCTTATGTCTCCTCTATGGTGGTAAAAATTTTCTCAAGTAATAGATGAACACAATCTTGCAAAAATTGCAAGGATGAATGTTAAGTTTTATTCATCAACTCATCAAACTCTTGATGCACTTGAAGATATCACCCCAACGTCTGCAGAGAATTATAGAAGTTGTTTCTTTTGTTCTTTATCATTTTTACGCTCCTTAGTCAATTATTCAATCTATTCTTTCATATTCTTGTTATCCTCGAGCAATGATCCGAGAGAGCCCACTTTATCTAGGTTCTTGTGCATCACTTGACTATCATCTTAGTTAATGAATTACTTTCCTTCTCACCGTTAATTCCATTGGCTTTATTGTCATGTGTGTTGTTAGGTCTCCCTTATTCATCTACCTTCAGATGCATGTTTCCTCCTTCACATCAAACTTTGGCTTGTCCATATGTTTTTTCATGCTCCAAGCTAATTGCTTCCTTCTGCACATATTTTTTTCTTGGGGATTCCTCAACTCCCATCCATACAACTTCTAAGGCTTGAGTGGGCTTTGAAATCTAGTGTAAATGATTTTTGAAGGGTCATTTTCATACCCCAACTCAGGCATCTTATATGCACCTCGCACCCGAAGTGGGCCTTCATTTGTCACACCCCATGTTCCCCGATTTCTTACCTAATGGATCACCTATATTCTTCTCTTTTTCCTCCTCCTCTCCTGTGGGGCCATTTTCATCATCATGCGCCTCTTCATCACCTCGAGTTGTTTCTTCTCAAGGCTCTTCTTCTCCTTCCACATCTAAAATTGGTGTGTCCTATACAAAGTGTATAGCCTCATTAGAAAGTTCTTCTTTTCTTTATCTCCTTGACACATACTTGCACCTTCTCTTTATCTTCTATTGTGGGCTTTCTTTCATAGGGGACACTCTTGGTGACCTCCTCAAAGGTGAGAGGTTCCCGCCAAAGGTGCTCTCTATCTTAGTTCTTCTCAATAACCTTCTAAACCCTTAGTCTTTAAAGCATCACCCTCATATTTATCTCTGTCTCCAAAACACCCATCTCATCTCTTACTTATTCTTCTTCTTTGGGTGGGGTGATCTCGCATGGCCTCTTTATTCCAATAGTTGGCTACCTCCACGTGTCATGATCTAACACACCGCTATGTTCCTTATCCTCCTCTTCCTGTAGTTCTTCCTCATCTATGTGAGGAGGAGTGGGCTCATCATCTTGTATAGTACCAACTATATGTTTTCCCTTGGGAAAATTTGGAAGCTTGAACTCATTCTCAATGTACTTTCCATAAACTAAATTAGGATTAAGGTAAATCTATAACTTATCCACACCCAACTTTCCAACTACCAAACTCATAGATATGATATTAATTTCATTTGATATAAATTTTTCAATGAAAGCCGACTTACCTAGATAAAAATTCATTTTCTTGAGAGTATGATATTCACAATCAACCTTGTCTACATCAAATATTAGTCTGTGTGCATTCAAAAATATGTTCACAAAATTTTGGAAGTACCGCACGGTGAAAGAATAGGGATCTTGCACCAAGGGCTCCACTTTCCATGCTTCATACCAAATATTCCAATGTAGTAATGTTGAAAAAATACAAAATGTTCCTACTTATCCAACATGATAGGTAGGTCCTTTAGTATTCTCCATTCATGCTCAAACACCTCATGCATTCTCTTGTACCAAAGCTCTAGCCTTTGTTTATATGGACCAATCATAGTTCCCTCACAAGTATACTTTGCAAATATCTCTGCAAATGACTTTTTTATTCTCGGGCACCGATATATCTTATCCTTAGGGCCATCCGAGACCCCAATCTCTACAAATACAATAGATAATAGAATAGCACCAAAACTTATCTTATCTCCTTGGTGTGCTTCTTCAATTATGGTTTCGAAATGAAAGCAGACAAATTGTATACAACTCCTTCAAACATTTTCTTGGTGATATGGAGCCACTTATTATTTACTTGACCTCAGTGCTCCTGGTTATTGAAATTGGTGAGAAGGTGTGCAGCAATCTTGATCATAAGATGTTCTTCCAACTTCTCAATATCTATAGTGCACCCTCCTTTTACATATGCCAACTCAGCAGGAAGCTTCCCACACCCTCATCATCATTAAGGTCATTGGAAATATTTATGCCCAAAATCCTCAATCCTATAAATTTTCCAATCAAGGGCATGGTGCTTAGTACACCCACTTTCTTGTAAGTAGAAGAAGTCCTCTTGGACTCTATAAATTTACCACTAGTAGAGTTTCTTTGGCTTTCCAAATTATGGCAACTCATATACCTACACAACCCCAAAATTTTTAAAATCTTCTACCCAAAATCATCATAGATGGGGTTATCATCCTTTGTTCATGAATCTATCTTCTTCACCAGATCCTTTTTGATTTCATCCTTATTTTTCTTAGTATGGTGATTACAATCACTCACCTTACTTCTTATGTGCAACTCCAAATCCCGCACCATGACCACACCTTCAGTGGTACTACATCTCCAAAATCTACATTTAGGTGTGTCCTCAACCTCTACCTCTATTTCATCCTTCTTTCTACCTTGTGTGGTCACCTCAGGTGCTCTCTTGGGTGTCATTGTGATTTTTAAGACTTTTTCTTGCACTCATTCAACCTTTGTTACTCCAAATCTATGTGCCCTAGTGTGCCCTATCTATAATTATGTTCTTCTCAAACCCTAGCTTCATGAACCTTCCTTCTACATGCCTTCTACCATCTCAAATACACTTCCACCGGATCTCTATCGGTCGTGTTTAAATCTCAACTGGTTTTGCTTCTTTTCTATTATCTCTCTCACACTTCACACTCAAATAGCTCTTCAAATCACACTTCACAACTTGAAAACTTCAACATGCAAGGTAAAAATGAACTCGCAAGTACCTATTTTTATAGATTTTACAAATTTTCCCACATTAATTTCTCCTCACCTACCACCATACTCAGATTTAATTTCACTTTATTACTTTTTTTGCACTTTTTTCTACTTTTTTCCATGCCCCAGTTATAACCTTCTAGCTCACCTACTACTTCTCGGCCACAGACCTCCTTATGCGCACCTCTATGCACCAAAGTACATCAACCTCTATGCCTCATACTAAGTAGTTTTCCATGTTTTTCCTACCTTGTGTTACATTGTGTGATCATCCTTCTGAATGTGGTTTTCAATATGAGAAAATTTCCTAAAAACACCTTTAACCCAAGCACTGTACCATATTTATTTTATGCACACCAATCTTTCGAGAGGAATTCATGTTCCAATCTATTTTACTTGTGTCTTCTCCACCCCAAACTAAAAGTATGTATGGCCCTCTCGGCATGAACTTAAAAAATTGTACTAAGCTTATGGTGCACAAGCGTGCTAATTATAATAAAACACAAAATTAAATTGAAAAAGCATAGAAATTATGGAAGGAAACACATCGAGGGAAATCCAATCTAAGTGGCAATATTACATTATTACAAACACCAAGAAGCCTTATTTATCGTAGGGCTTCAGCCTACTCCTATTGAATTAACCGGGAAATAAATTTCCATCCAATGCCCGCAACTAGTAAGCACCTGATTCCAATATCTTTGTTACTACAAAAGGTCCCAACCAATGTAATTTCAATTTCCCTTGGTGGCATGTAAAATTTGAATCATAAAAAGAACCATCTTTCCCACCTCAAATGTTTTTTTCCTTATATGTCTATCATGTTAGGCCTTCTGTCTTACCTTCTTTGTCTTCTAACTCTAACAAGTAATAGCGTGCCATTCATCTAACTACATCAGTTTGTCTATGTGCTCCTTAACAAATTTTTCATCATATAATCCTCCCGTGCACGCAATACACAGGATGTCAATATAAATTCAATAGGAAATATGTCCTCTATGCCAAGCACTAACTAAAAGGGTGTGGCCTTATCCAACCTTTTATAAGTTGTCTTATATGCCAAAGTATAGCAGAGACTTTATCATCTCAATATTTCCTCCCAACATCACATATTTTTATTAGTGTTTGTCCCAAAATCTTGTTAAAATCTTCAATGGTACCATTGGCCTATGGGTGATAGGGTGTTTTCTTATGGTGTGTCACCATAAAATCTTCTAATAAAATTATGATGGTCTCATTTAGGAAATGAGTGCCCCTATCACTGGTTAAACTTAATGGACATCCATACACGTTGATTATATCTTCTCATATGAACCTTATTGTCAGAAATGGTTGTGTTATCCTTTGTAGGTGTTGCTTCTACCCACCTTGGAAGATATTCTATACAAATTATAATATAGCATAGACTATTCCTATGCACGAGTGGGGAAATATGACCTAAAAAGTCAATCGCCCATTTCTCAAAAGGTTCAGCACTTGCAATATGCCTCAAAGGCATCTCATCTCTAGTTCCAGCTTCCCAAGGCACTGAAAATGGTCACATGCCTTGAAATATTCTTTAATATCCTTGTACAAAGTTTCCCACTAAAGGCCAGCCATCAGAATCTTGTGTGTGGTGGCATCCCTTGCATAATGACCTCGTGCAATTCCACCATGAAATTCCTCCATAATATCCTCATGCTCATGCTCCAAAACACACATCCATAAAACTTCATTCATGTCCTAGCTTGTACAAATATCCACTTATAAATTGTTAAGGTGTCATGCATATTGCAAGTTTCTTATTTTATAATGTCTTCATTCCCTCATGTGCCTATCCAGTGTGTAAAAATACTACAATATCATCTAAATTGGTAGGTGCGTAATTTAACATGAAAAGTTGCACATTAGGCATGCTCTGCTCAATTCTTTGCAGATCCTCACTAGAATTGATTCTCTACAAATGGTCAAGTCCCGAGTTAATTTTCCTTAGTTTTAGAAAATCGTAAACTCAAACTTCGAAATAATAGTATCCATTTGTAAATGTGCCCTTTCAAAATAAGCTTGTTGACAAAGTACTTATGTGTCACGTGATCTATGAAGAAGATAAATGGTTTTGTCAATAAGTATTGTTTGAAATTGTGTAGTGCATGGATAATGGTCAAATCCTTGCACTCGTAGTTATATAATTATGTTCCATTAGGTGTCAAATTCTTACTTACAAAGTAAATAGGGTGGTCCACAATTCCTTCTCCCGGTTGCACCAACACCGCACAAATTTCCATTCCACAAGCATCAATGTGAACATGAAATGGCTTATCCTAATAATGAAAGCACAAAACTGGTGTAGTATTCATCTTCTCATTCAATGTTTCTATTAGAGAATAAGAGTTAAAATATGTGAAATAATCCCTTACGTAATCGCAATAAAGAGAAAATAATATGCGTAAAATATTACAGATCTCAAATAAAAGTGCGTAATAAATAACACAACACAGAGAGACAATATTTAAGGTGGTTCACCCAATTTGGTCTACATCCACCAAGAATCACTTGCTCAGATTGTATTACAAGCCTCCACTCTCTCAATACAATACCCAGATCCATTTGGAGCTATGCTCAACAAACTCTACATAATTCACACCCGAATTCAAAACACATCTACAATACATTTGCTTGTCTATGTATCATATGCATAAGACCATATAAATAGACAATTTCTTAAGCATTTTGATACAAAAGCATGGGTATCAAAACCATGGGAAAAAAACTGTGGGTATCAAAACCATGGGCAAAAAATTGTGGGTATCAAAACAATGGGTACCGAAAAATAATGGGCCCAAAAACAGCCCATAATGGTTACCCATTACCCATGGGTTAATAAACCACCCATGAAAATTTGCTTCGGGGGCTTCACCCCCAAACCCCCTTGACTTGCTCACCGGTGAGCGGGACTACCGTAAAAATACCCGAGTGTAACACATAGAAGGTGTACCACACTCTAACATGAAAATAGGCTCCACAAACATAACAATCTCCCACTTGGAGACTGATTTCCACTGAGCAAGCTTCTCAACCCTTCACTATCATCCGCAAAGGCCAACCAAAGCTAAACATAGCTTTATTTTATCCCTTGTGACCACCTTAGTCATCATGTCTATAGGATTCTAACTGGTATGAATCTTCTCTAACTTTAACTTATCTTCCTCCAAATCTATCTTGATGAAGTGATATCTCAATTGTATATGCTTCATCTTGGAGTGGAAAGCAAAGTTCTTAGCTAGGTGTATAGCACTCTGACTATCACTATGTAGCTTACATTCCTCCTACTTATGCCCCAACTCCTCAAGCAATTTTTGTAACCAAATCATCTCTTTGCTTGCCTCTGTGGCAGCAACATACTTAGCCTCCATGGTTGAAAAAGCCACCAGCTTCTATAGTCATGAAATCCATCTCATTGTTGTCCCACCTACAATGTAAATATAACCTGTCATGCTCCTTCTGATGTCTACATCTCCAGCCATGTCTGAATCTACATAACCACGTAAAGTGGTGTCTAATCCACTGTAGCATAAAACTATCCCCATGGTCCCTCTCAAATACCGAAGGATCCACTTTACTACTTGCCAATGCTCTTTACCTGGATCACTCATAAATCTACTCACAGCTCCTACTACATGGGCAATATCAGGCCTAGTGCATACCATAGCATACATCAAACTGCCAACCACTGATGAGTAAGGTACCTTAGACATATGGTTTCTTTCTGCTCTATCTTGGGACACTGCTCCTTTGATAACTTAAAATGGCTTGCCAAAGGATTCCCAACCAGTTTAGCATCATGCATGTTAAACCTATCCAATACCTTCTTAATGTACTCTTCCTGAGATAAATTCAGCTTCCGTTCCTTCCTATCTTAAGTTATCCTCATACCAAGGATTTGTCTAGCAACCCCCAAATCCTTCATATCAAAGGATTCACTTAGCTATTTCTTGAGTACTTTTATTTCCTACATGTTTTTACCTGTAACTAGCATGTCCTAAACATACAAACACAAGATAATATAACTTCCATCCTCAAATTTCTTTGTATACACGCAATGGTCAAAATGACATCTGATATAACCTTGCTCCATCATGAAGCTATCAAAATTCTTATACCATTGACGTGGAGCTTGTTTCAGGCCATACAAGCTCTTCTTCAGTTTGCACACCATCTCCTCTTTACCTTTGACTTCATATCCTTCTGGCTGCTACATATATAGCTCCTCCTCCAAATCACCATGGAGAAATGTAGTCTTTACATCTAACTGTTCTAAGTGCAAGTCTTTTGCTACCACTATTCCAAGAACAGTTCTAATAGAAGTCATTTTTACTACAGGAGAAAAGATCTCATCAAAATCTATACCTTGTTTCTGTGCAAACCCCTTGACCACCAACTAGGCCTTATATCTTTTCTTTCCTCCTTCTTCGTCTTTAACTCTATACACCCACTTGTTCTACAATGCTCTTTTTCCTTCCGGTAGCTTCACCAAATCCCAAGTCTGATTCTCCATGAGAGACTTATGCTCCTCATCCATGGCTTGCTCCCACTTCTTACTGGCATCTACCTACATTGCTTCATCAAAGCTCTCTGGCTCTCCACTATCAGTGAGTAATAAATAATAAAGAGAAGGAGAAAAATGTTCAAGTTCTTTTCTTACCCTAGAAGACGTCCTCACTGTAGGAGTTTGGGGTTCTGTTGAGTAGGTTTCGAACCGATTCATGCATCACTTTGTCCCATCCAGAAGATCCTCTACCACTACATATTCTTTCTTGGATTCTTCCCTATTTTCCTGCAAATGTTTCTTATACATGACTTTCTCATTAAATACCACATCCCTAGACCGAATGATTTTATTATCCTTAATACTCCAACATTTAAATCCAAATTCATCACCACCATAACCAATAAAAGTGCATTTTTCTGATTTAGCCTCTAGCTTGGTCCTATCATCCTTGTAAATATGAACAAACACCTCACATCTAAAGACTCTAAGAAATGAGTAATCAAATTTCTTACCGTACCAAGCCTCCTCAAGTATGCCTCCATCCAAGGCACTTGAGGGTCCTCTATTTATTAAGTACACAGTTGTGCTCACCGCTTCTACCCAAAAATAAAGAGGTAGTCCTGCATGTATCCTCATGCTCCTAGCACATTCCATTATTGTTTTGTTCATCCTTTCTGGCACCCCATTCTATTACGGGGTTCCCTGGAACCATCTTTTACCTGTGGATTCCATTCTTAGAATAGTAATCATTAAATTCATTACTGCAATACTCCCCTCCATTATCTAACTTGAGACATTTTAGCTTAAGACCTGTTTCATTCTCTACCAAGGCTTTCCATTTAACAAAAGTGTCAAATACATTAGATTTGTTTCTAATACAATAAACCCAAACTTTCCTTGTTGCATCATCAATAAAAGTAACATAATAACTTGAACCCCCAAGAGATGATACCTAAGCTGGCCCCCACACATCAGAATGCACCAGCTCTAACTTACTCTCTTTCTTTGTAGGTCCAACCTTGAGAAACCTTACTTGCTTCTATTTCCCATATATGCAGTCCTCACAGAAATCCAAACATGTTTTTGTATATCCAGGAAAATTTTCTTTATGATTTCCATGCCCTTATGGCTCATATGGTGATCCTATAGTGTCATAATGTTGTATCCGCATCGAAGCCACAAGATTACAATCATTAGTACTATCAGTGAATAAATACAAGATTCCAACCTTCTTACCTCTTGCCACCACAAGAGAACCCTTGGTAACCTTCCAAGAGTCAGCTATAAATATCACAGTACAACCATCACTTCCCAATTGCCCCGCCGATATCAAATTTCTCCTTAATGTAGGCACATGTCTGACATCCTTCAATAGCCATGTATTCCCATTCTGCATCTTAACTTGAACAGAACCTTTTCCAACGATATGGCAAGGCTCATCATCACCAAGAAAAACATGCCCAAAATCCCCTTGAACATAATCAACAAAATAATGCCTATGTGGAGTAGCATGAAAAGAAGCCTTTGAATCTAAAACCCAAGATTCAGTAATATTATGTAAAGAAAGAATCAAAGCATCTTGGCATACATTACCCGATGCCACATTTTCCTCCTTGTTTTCTTCCTATTGTTTCTTCTTGTCCTGAAGCTCTCAACAATCCTTCTTCGCATGCCCTAACTTTCCACAGTTCCAACATACAATCTTGCTCTTGGATTTTGACCTTGCCTAATCTTTCGATTTTCCACGGTTTCCTCTATTATTTTATCTCCCTCTAGTTTCCACTGTCAAAGCATTCCCTGAAGTAGAATATTCCCTAGAGATTTTTCTTCTCATTTCCTCACTTAGAATCACCCCTACAACATCCTAAAACTTCAACTTGGTTAGCTGGAACCGAGTTGCTTACCACCATTACTAGGCTATTCCAACTTTTAGGTAAAGAGCACAGAATTAATAAATCCCTAACTTCTTGATCAAATTCTATTTTAACCAAAGCTAGCATATTCACAACCATATTGAAATCATTTAAATTATCTGCTACTGAACTATTCTCATACATCTTCATATTAAACAAATTTTTCATTAAAAATATCTTATTAGAGGCAGAGGGGTTTTTCATACAACTTCCCTAATGCATCCATCAGTTCTTTTGTAGTCTTTTCCTTTGAAACATTAAATAATACCGAAGATGCAAGACACAGCTAGATCGTTCTAAGTTCCTTCCGATCCAACAAATCCCATTTTGCATCTGTCATACTTGAGGGTTTGTTCACCTTCTCAGATAGTGGAGTATAAAGATCCTTCTGATAAAGGTAATCTTCCATCTACATCTTCCAAAGACTGAAATTCTACCCGTTGAATTTATCAACCCTAGATCTTCCATCATCTACCATAGCTCCCACTCAAGATAAAACTTTCCCTGCGATTCAACACTTCAACAAACCAAACCAGGCTCTGATACCAATTGTTAGGAAATAAGAGATAAAATATGCGAGAATAATCCCTTACATAATCACAACAGTAGAAACTAATATGCAGAAAATATTACAGATCTCAAATAAAAGTGTAGAATAAATAACACAACACAGAGAGACAAGATTTAATGTGGTTCACCCAATTTGGGCTACGTCCACTAAGAATCACTTGCTCAAATTTTATTATAAGCCTCCACTCTCTCAATACAATACCTAGATCCATTTAGAGCTATGCTCAACAAACTCTATAGAATTCACACCCGAATTCAAAACACATCTACAATACATTTTCTTGTTTATGTATCATATGCATAATACCATATAAATAGACAATTGCTTAAGTAGTTTGATACAAAACCATGGGTATCAAAACCATGGGCAAAAACCGTGGGTATCAAAACCATGGGAAAAAAACCATGGGTATCAAAACAATGGGTACCGAAAAATCATGGGCCCAAAAAATAGCCCATAATGGTTACCCATTACCCATGGGTTAATAAACCACCCATGAAAATTTGCTTCGAGGGCTTCGCCCCCAAACCCCCTTGACCCGCTCACCGGTGAGCGGGACCACCATAAAAATACTCGAGTGTAACACATAGAAGGTGTACCACACTCTCACATGAAAATAGGCTCCACAAACATAACAGTTTCAAATACATGTTGTTGCATGTCATCCTAATAGAATTTCCCTTTAGCTTTCAAAAATTCCTTCAAAGGCATGATAATATTTGCATAGCCTTTAATGAATTTCTTGTAATACCTTGTATGTCCCATAAAATTGTACACTTCACTTTGATTATTAGGTTATTCCAAACCCAAAATTACAACAATCTTGGTTGGATCTACCAACAAGCCTTCTTTACAAATAAAATTCCCAAGTAAAGTTCTAAAAGGTGTTGTAAAGATGCACTTCTTAATATTAAGAGAGATGCTCAACTATTTTCACCTCTCAAACATGAGCCTAAAATTTTCACAATGATCCTTGACCAACCATATACTATCCAATCATCTAGATACAATTATAAAAACTTATGAATGGATTCCTAAAAATCCTACACAACATGTACGAGAACACTACTGGTGCATTCTTCGGTACAAATGGCATCACTGTGTACATAAAACTTCCCCACTCAGTGGTGAAAGTTTTATTTTCTTGATATTACTTTGTTGTGTGCACTTGATGATAACCTAAAAACCATCAATAAAAGAGTAGATCTCGCACCCTGCAACTCCCTCAAGGATCTCCTCAATGAATGGGGTTAGAAAATGATCAATGACACATGAAGCATTTAAATCTTTGTAGTCTACATATATCCTTATCCTCCCATCCTTCTTAATACTGATGACCATGGGGCTAACCCATTCAAATTCCTCAATGGGAAAAATTATACTAGAGTTGAGCATTTTATCAATTTCTTCATTCACCTTAATGGGCAGATTAGGATTCATCTTGTATGGTCTCTTCCTAACCAAGTGCACACCTTCTTTATGTTTGATTCTCCTCTCACCTAAAGAAGGGTTTGACCCTTTTAACTCATGATATCCCCATAAGAATAAGTCTGAAATTCACACAGGAGTTTAATAATCTTAGCCACTTCCTACTCTGACCAGTAATCACCAATAATGGCCTCCTTAGGCTTTGCATCTATTCCAATGTTAACATTCTTTGTTTTCATAGGATCATGATATGCATGCACATTTTCTTCTATTTTTTCCATCACCTTGTACGTACCTTCAGTTTGATTAACATCTAGGTTATTATCCTCATCGTCATCATTTATCATGCATACTAGTTTACCCTTTTCCTTTTCTTCACAAGCACGGACCATTTCTTCTTCTTATGTCTCTTATAGGTCAAGGTGTGCCTCTAAATCCATCTCATCAAACATATCCATAAAAATTTCCTCAACCTTTACATTATTCCCCAAAGTAAGGCACTTCATAATCTGCAGTGCTTCATTGACCATAGGCTTAGTAGAAAATATATATATATATATATATGAATCATACCTAATGTCATCTCTTGCCAATTAACTATTTCCCTTGTCAACTTGACATGAACATACCATACATGTGCACAACCACTTAAAGTGGAGTAAAACTTATACACCGAGATTGATGATGGCAAGGCTTCACACCCCTCCATCCAAAGTCTCTCACAATCCCAGATGTGATGTGAGGTAAGGGACTTCCAATGAAATTCACATATCTGAGAAGGTACATTACTCCTTAGGAACCTAGTAGAAAAGGTGATTCTCACTTCTCTCCATTCCAACTTGTTTGTGTGTTTCCCACTAGCGGGTGGTTTTCCCATATAGAGTATATAATAGCATATTTCTTCTATCTCCTTCATTCTCGCCAATAAGTTTCCATGGCACGTAGAAATACATCAAGGTTCCCTTCACCAATATACCAAGGCACCTAGTTATAACTTAAACACCTAACCATGTGTGGCCTAATCATGCAAGTAATTGTGTTCTTGATATCTCCCCCAACTACTTCATATGTTCCATGTGCCCAGTTTTCACAAGCAATATTTGTTGTATCACTAACTAACTAAGCATCATCCCACTTTGTATTACTTCTTCCTTAAATGGATCAATTACATCAGGGTCTCTCGATCATGTGTGTATATATCTTGTTTAATTCTTTGTCACTCAAAGGCTCAACATATGGAGCAGCCTTTGCATCTATTAAAGTTATAATAACACGCTCTTCCTTGTTCTCAAAGATAATATACCCCTTATTGAAGTGTAAATCTGCATTATTTTCATAACACTGTGGTCACCCAATTAATGTTGGGAAAAAACTTTCTTTAACAAGCTCTAATACCTCAAATTCCTTAGTAAACTTGGCTCCCGAATTGTAATAGTTACATCCTTTAGTACCCCAATAGGATTAACCCTAGTTTTGTTTTCCATGTATAGCACATTCAAAAAAGGATACAATGTTGGTCTTCCCATGTGATTCCAAGCATCCAACATGAGTACATTAACCTCCATTAATGTATCTATCAAAAACTTTCTCATAATTCATCCATCTATGACTACATTCATTGTAATCTTCTTATAATATTCATGATAATGTGGGGGTAGATTTACATGATGTATCTTCCTCTCATAATAATTACCTATGCATGGTACTTTTTCTCTCAACCAATCTCTTAACAAAGGGATTATTTTCTCCTAGTGCAACATTCGACATACCTCCTTCAATTCATCTATGTCCTTCTATGGGATTTCAACCTTATTTTCTCATTCCATCATGTGCACATGCTCCTTTAGGCTTTGAATCTCTCCTTGCAAATCCTTGATAACATCCATAATCTCCTAGTAAACCTCCTTTTGATGTGTAGCATCAAGATACTTTGCATTTATCACTTATTGCTTTGTTATAGTTGGCTTATACTTTATATTTTCACATGCGTAGCCTCAACACATGTAGTAACTAAAATAGGTAACTCAAGGGTAGGTGTTACCTTCGACATTCATTGATCTTCAACTAAGAATTGTGTCTTAAGCATTCTTGTGCCCTTGTCTTTCTTGTGTTGTTTTCTCATGTGCTCATATAAGTTAGGACATTCTTAAAACTTGTGTTGTTTTCCACACCATGAGAAAACCACATTTTGAGGGAACTCACATTAATAATGATCAAGAGATCCACAAGTATAATAAGTTCCTCTAGGAAATCCTCCTCTACCACCGCCGCAACCTCTACCACTATATACCCTACGAAAACCTTTATTTATATTATCCCCATTATTACGCCCTTTATTATGTTGTCTTTCATATTTCTTAGATCCACTTGTTACACTATTCTCGGTGCACACCAATTTTAATGGCCTCGTGAATATGATTAATCAATCTACATTCAATAGTTTCATGAGTATGAGTTTTGCAAATCTTATAATACATAGACACATTCTTCCGGATTGCGTATCGTAAAGGCACATCTACTCACATCATCATCCGAATGAAAAATATTATAATCTAAAGCATGGCACACACCTTTGAATTGCGAGGGAAAATATCCTTAGTATGTCCTTTAACCACTCAATTTTTACACCATAACTTGTTGCACATATCATGTGCTAAATTATGAGAGAACATCTCTAATTGTTTCACCATGGCTGCATTATGTGCCTCCAAGAATGAACTTACTCTAGTATCCACAATCCTAACTTCCTCAACATGTAGAATTACTTCCAAAACATCATGCAGATCTACAAAGGTCTTATGAGATAGCGCCCTTCGAAAGGAGTCAACAATCCACCAAAAAACCATTTTGCATGCTGACTAGGATGTATATCATAAGATAAATTTGAAATAAAATTTTTAAAACACACGTCATATTCCCTGACCACTCTTAGATAAACCCTTTTTAATGTCCTTAAGAGAACTGATACTTTTTTGCTCAAATTCTAGAATGTGGAACTTAGCTAGAAATGTAGAGAGCAAAGCATCATAATCCACTACAGTCCGATGTAGGTCATACTTCATGTACCAACTATGTGTGTTGCCTTCAAGAGTAGCAATAAATTGACTTGTTTTTCTATCTCGAGGTTTTGATTTCCTTTAGCACACCATAGCAGCTCACATTTGTGCACATTCTCTACAACATCTTCAATACCTCTATGTTCTATAAAGTTAAGAGACATCTCATAGTAAACTCACTATGGCTGATAGGGGTGTGGACCTTTTCCAATAGATTAAGAACTAGAGCCCCCACCAGTATTTCCGCCACCACCAAAACCACCTTATCCACTTGATCTCGATCCTCCTAATCCACCTGATCCTCTTCCCGTAGCAAGAAACAGGCCAATGGATGTACTTCCTTGTGTCCCAACTATATTACTAAATTTAACTCCCACAACATGTGAATTTTTACTACTTCACACGTATTCCCAATGTTATGTGTGCCCACACTCTGTCTAGATGAAACACTAGAAAATATTCCTCCAATCGGTCCCCCACAAAAGATGATGTTGTTTGTGTTTTCATATAGGCGTATATGTTGTTTTATTCACTTCTATATTTAAAGGAAAATTATATCTACATATAGCTACTGGATTACCTACATTCGTATGTTTATCAATGATTACTTCTAGAACTGGAACACCAAGTGCAAGGGCTAGGTTGTTAGGTGGGAAAAGATGCACACTTACGATCCTCAATCTTTCCTCCTGTAACGTTCTCTCTCGTCGAAGTTGAAGGTGATTCTCTCTTTGCACTTTATTATTTTACGCAAGCTTTAAATCCTTCATGATACATCATCCTCCACAACTCCACAGACTCCTCAATAATGCAATTTTTTCTAATTCCTTCTCCCATGCTTCTTTATACTTGAGTTGTTTTTCCTTTCTATTCCTTTCCACCATTAGGTCCATCATCTTTCACCACACCTTTTTATTCCCATGTGTATGGTGGTGGGTTTATCTATCCATAGGTAACTACTCCAAACTCAATACCACCATCAAGATCTTAATTTCCAAAGGAATAGTGTGAATGTAATATCATTTGGGCTCGTGCAAAATTCAAACTTAGAAACTTCTAGAAAAGAATATGTAGAAACAACGTACTCCAAAGTATAACTTCACACAACACCAACCCACCAATGATCTACAACACACGTCCAAGGTTCATCTACATCAAATAAAGTCTAGTAATCTTCCTGTGTCCAAACCCTTGGTCTATAACTCCATATTTTCTTTGATGCATATGCTGACAACCACTCATACAATTATATAGGAAAAAGGTTGAAAAACATCTCATAGAGCTCATGATATAGATGATCTTCCACCCACTTGCACACATTGAAATCAGGTCCAGAACCATATCTTCATGCAAACTGATCTTGTCCTTCGTCTACCAAACTTTCAATGGCCACAAGAGTCAATCGATATGCCATCATGCAACATCATAGAAAATAGTTTGAGAAGAGGTATCAAAAATGGAACCAATATGTAGTCTTGTTTTTCCACTCGAATGCCTAGGCACATTGGCACTTCATCCAGATAGATCTAAACATTCACCCAAAGCACATGAATCTATCAGGTCCCTCTTTTATATTGTCTTGTTAACAATTTAGCATGTATGTTCATATTAACCATTATAAAGCATACATTCTAGTATAAACGTCAAATCCATGAGCTCAAGTGGAAATACTAGATAATAAAGAAGCATATAGATCAAACTATTACTAGAATTAGATTCATCATACAAATACCATGATCAGATACATCAATTACCATAATCCATCCACAATACTCCATAATAACTACAAATATTACATAATCGAAGTTGAATACATAATAATAATTTCATGGAGTCATGCACACAGTACATCCAGTAGTATAACTCTAATACAACTCGAATTCTTGAAAATATGGAGTTCAACTAACGTATATAAAGATGGGGAATTTCCTTCACCGCCCATGCATCTCAAAATAGATTGCATGCTCAAAATATCCATGTGCTAATAATTACATTCTTTTACAAGAAGGATAATAATAAATTAATCTAGAAATGACTCTACTTTAATCCTATTATTAGCATGAACTCATGCATGATCCTTGGTCTCCCACTTCAATCCAAAAATATCTCTTCATTAGTTGTAAATTCTTCATACTTTTATCTTTATGTGATCTGCACTCCATCTACTTTTCCTATTTTTATCCCATGCCATGCAAAATCGGCTAAGTCCCAAACTTGTCTTCCTAGGTGCGCCCTTCTTAACCGACACTTGCGCACACCTACGCGCCCCTATTTTTCACCCTATTAACACTTAGGCAATTTCTTCATCCCAACAACCCAACGTGGTAATGTATCACCTTATTGTATTAATTATATCATTTTACCATGAAATAATGTACTCTTAGTTTTACTCAAACCTACATCCATTCTAGCTATATGTAGGCACATTAATAGGTAGCCATCATAGCGGTATTACAAAATAATGGGTACTAAAACCATGAGCCAATATTACAACCCATAATGGATCCCTATAACATGAGTGATCTAACCATCCATAATTAACATAGGCTAAAAATACCTTTATGTTCCATAAAAATAGATGATCCCAAAGAAATTTCTCGGGGTTCATTTGTTGCCCATCTTAAACCCCCTATTTGGGGTGATTCCCTGCACCCACTTTGCCACACTAGGATGTATATTCTACAAGAGTGTAACTTATGGAAAATATACAACACATTTCAACTATTCTCCCACTTCTTGAATACTTGACATAGGTGATTTCAAGGCCATATATTCAATATCTCAAGGTTATTTCACCCTTTTTAGGTTTAATAAGGGTTGTACAACAATAATCAAATAAGGAATGAAATAAAAGTTATATAGGGTTATTCTAAATAATTAACTTCCAACATTAACCATTCAATATTAAAACAATGCATCAATGATTTTAAAAATGTACATGATATAATACAAACTCATAAATACATGGGATTATGTGCACTTAACTTATTACGGGTGATTCTAGGATGTGTTGTACAAGATTACTTGATACATGCTTCAGATTATTGAAATCATAACAAGAGAAAAATCAACTCAGAGTACGAGAGATTTTAAGGTACCTCTAGATGGGATGATGATGTGTAAGGGCATAAAATAATAGATCATCCCTTTAAGCAAGCTATATGAACTATAAGTCGAGAAAGCT
This sequence comes from Taxus wallichiana var. yunnanensis, assembly GCA_018340775.1. Lineage (NCBI taxonomy): Eukaryota > Viridiplantae > Streptophyta > Pinopsida > Cupressales > Taxaceae > Taxus > Taxus wallichiana. The sequence continues at coordinate 61,309,015 of CM031239.1, read as the reverse complement.
CAAAATGAAAAATGGATTGGTAGATAGATGGGTGGGTTGCTGACAATGTAAGTTTTGAGAATTGAAAGCTCGCCTAGGATGTATGTTAACCCACATATTTATAAAAATAAGGTAAAATATTGACAAATTGGATGTAAAAAAATATGAGATAAAACATAAAATGAAATGTAATAAAAATGATAACAATATAAATTTGATCTAAGAGAATTAAACAAAACCTATGTGGTTTGATGACGACCTAATACTATAGGGCCCAATCAATAATGACTAGATCAAATCAAGTGAAATAGTGACAAAAAGTGAAAATGTGGAGACCTTGGAGGTAGATCTAAAGTTGGCAATGAGGCTAAAATGAAGAAACAGGAACCTACAAGATATCCGTAATTGGATCGACAGAAAGGATGCAAAATAATTGTGAAATCTAAAGGTGAATGTAATGAATACTTGTCAATTCGATGGTGACCAAAGCTAAATCAGCAAAGTGACTAGAGCTAACAAAACAGATCCGAGGTGACAGAAAGGACATATGATAAGACCCGAGAGTCTAAGTGACTGTAAGATTAGAGAGGGGGTGATTGAGGATCTAAATGATAGAGAAGCTAACAAAATGGGAGTTTAATTGATAACTACTAGGAAGGGTTAAAGATGACTGGGGATGACTGGGGCTGATCTAAGGTTTAATGGAAAAGGATGGGAAAGAATGAAGATCTACATATGGAAAATGAAGACCTGAGAAGGTAGAGCCATGGATCCTAGATGATAACTAAACCTACACAAGATCTAATGAAAAATATGATGATAAATTTTCAATTTAAGATCCAATCATGCAAGAGAGAAATTTTTTCCAACTCTCCCCAAATGAAGCACAAGATATTCAAGATGATGATAGTAGTTATAAGAGAGATCAAAAATGAAGTCTCCAAAAATGCATCTTGAGAAAAGGAGAGGTAAGGGCAGTTTTTATAGGTTTGACGGTGACTCGAATGGATTTCCACTAATTACGGGGGCCCATCCATTTGGGTGGTTTAAATGTGAAGAGATCGAGGCAATGAGCTCTTATGAGGTGAGATTAGGGTTTTGAAGGGTTAGGATGAATTAGGGTTGCATATAATGGATAAATGGGTAGGTGGAGGGTGAAAAATATTAAATAAAGGCAAAGGGGAGGTGAAATTATTAAATGCGGGCCTAGGAAGGATAAAATAGAGCATTTAGGGAGAGTAAATGAATTAAATGAAGGTTTATAATTAATTAAAGGTGATTAAGGATGATTAATTAAGGGATAAATTATGATAAGTGGGATAAATTGAATTTAGGAGGGAAAATAGGAAGAGAGGTATATATGTAGAAAAAGATGACGAAGATTGAACGTGGGGTGAGGGGTAGGGATACCAAAAATTGGTGTCTGCATTTTCCCATTTTTGTCGAGTGGTTTGCATTGGGCAATCCATGATAAAAAAATGATAAAGGATGAAAAGATAATTGATGAGGTGTTCCCCCTCAAACTAGGGGTCGACGACACGAAGGTAATTCAATCATGAGTTTGAAAGAGATAGATGAATAAATAAATATTAGAATGGAGGAGAAAAATAAGATGATGAGATAAGATATCCCTGCATAAGGATTATTAAAAATAAAATATAAAATATAAACAAAAATATGGCGGTGATTTCGGAATCACTTCGGTAGGGAACAAAGTACAACCTAAATAGAGATGATGGCAATATCCTGTAGAGACTGTGATTTGGTAAAAACCACTGCGAGATGGAGGGAGTCTAATGGGAATCTACTCAAATGGATTTGTAAGTTAAAGAACCAATTGTTCAAATGTAAACATCAATTATGCACAAAAAATGTGAAATATGGCCAAGACAAGGGTGTCACAAAAATAAGAGGGGGGGAAAATTTGAATGCAATATCCTTCATAAAGGAGGAATCAAAAATATGCGTCCAAGTGGTACAATGATAAAAAGAGTAAAATAATGGTGCTCAATAGGGAACACAAAGGTGGCCACAAGGAAAAATGTCAAAGGTATAATTAACAATGAAATAAATAGTAAATCCTAGTGGGACAAATAAAGGTGTGGTATGAGAAACACACAAGGAAAAAATGGAAGAAAAGATAATTTGAAAGGAAGTATTGATCGAAAGGAGAAAAAATGTATGGTTGGGTAGATGGTGACTAAGATGGGTCAACAACGACTAAGACTAAAGTGATGACAACCCCAAGGGCTTTGGCGGCAATCGGGGTCGATGGGAACTGTATAATCCCATAGCTTGGTTGACTAAGCTCATTTACACCATGCAAGTTGATGATTAAGAGCTCGAGAAGAGAAGATAATCAAGAATTTGAGCTAGATGGAGGCCGATGGAGCAACGATGAAGTGCCAGAGGACTTATAGGATGGTAAGTGCCTAAACCTTAGCCTAGTTTGTAAGAATTTTTAATGTTTTTATTTATTTATTTTAATTTATATAGATTTTATGGTCAGCACAAGGGCCGATCGCCGACTCGATACGCTCATCATCGATCGGCCCTAATAAGGTGGCAACCCAACACGGGTTGGAATCAACTAGGGCTAGGATGTTTAATTTTTATTTTCGATTATTATTCACATGGATGGAACCTAACTATTTTTTTTTTTATTAGATTTTACAAGCTCGGACACCCTATATCTTTGATACATAGTGTCGGCCTTATATGGCTAGATTAGAGGAGATGTGACCGATGTATAGTAGGACAACTTAGCTATAGTAGGGTTGGGTAGATTCTAAAATTACTAGAGGATTCCACAAGATGTAGGATTGATGATCTATTTTGTGGATAGATAGGATGTGCACACTAACACATTTTGGTTTAGGACATGAGAGATGACAGTCACACTTGAGGATGTATACCACATCCTGAGGCTACTGATATAGGGGATCCCATACATCCTATCACACCGACAGAAATTGGGGTTATTGACACATCTATTTAGATCCAATGCCCCATAGATCTGTTAGGAATTAGTATTCACATGGTTGTTAGTTTATTATAATTGGTTAGTATGTTTATATTGTTATAACAAATGTATAACAATATATTAGTATGGGAAGGTTATTGTTTTGTATACTTCCTATTTTATAGGAAGTTGTTCAACAACATTCCTGGCTATATAATAGCCATTGTATTAGCATGATGATATCAAGAAGAAATAATATTTGTGTTATTTTTATGATTGACTGAATTGAACTCTATATTTGGTATCAGAGCAGGTGAATCTGCTGACAGAAATTAGAGAGGATTGCTTCATGGAGTGTTAAAGATATTGAAGGGCTTCTCCAAATTTTTGGTTGCCCTGATAATGAGAGATCACGTTTGAGTGAAGAATAAAGTTTGTAGTTTGAGTTATTAGTGTATTGATTAAAGTTTTGAAGTTCTGAAATAATAGATACAGATCTACCATTTGAATCGGTACTAGTCTTCTACACACATCTCTCACCATCCGGGACATACAGACAATAGATTGTTCATTCATGGTGTTTTGTTCTATTAGCAGACAGAGAGAATAGATTTTTGTAATTCATTTAAACGTATATACTTCTGAGTACAATTGCTAACACGATTGGCGTATAGGAGAGGCACGATTTCTACAGGCGTCTTACATTTCATTGAGGACTGCCAGTTCAATCATTTATTTATACATGTAGTTGTGCATTCATTAGACTGAGTAGATCAAAAGGGACAAGTATGGTAAAGGATGCGTCAAGTTAAAAAGGATATATATTTTCTCCTTACAATTGTGCAACGGATTTATTGCAATATACAGTTCTAATTACAATTATGCAGCGGATATCTTTGTGAGAATGTAATCTTGTCGAAGATCAACATAGGAAGATATGGTTTGAAAATAAGATTTGTTTTGATTACAATACTATAAAAAATATGATTGTGGATTGGTGCGGCGTGCCCATCTTAAGCTCCTTCCAGCCAGTTGTCAAGCCGTTCACAGCTGTAGTCTCCACGTACCTGACACAGTGGACATTGTGACTTCCATCGGCATTTGTCAGCATATCAAATCGTATTATATGTATGCACAGTCAATCATCCATTGGGTAGGCCTGCGTATTGTTCAGAGTGAAGATATTTGGAGAATTATTCCAACCATACGCCGATTGCAAGGATCTTACCAAGATTGTGTAATGCCACGGTTGAAGGAGCTCGCTGGTCAGATGTCTTTATTGTAATTGTCATTAAGATAAGTGAGAAAGCCATTTATGTATTTAGGCTATGTTTAATAGTTGGTGGGATAATATTCATTAGTCATAGGTATTTATTGTTGTCTTAGAAACCCATGTATGTTATAGTCTCAGTGGTATAGTCTTTTTATTGCCAAAAGTATTAATTTGTCTATGTCAAATTGTTACGTTGAAAAAACAAAAGTTGTATTGTCAATATTGTTAAATTGTGTTTAGGTGAATAATAGGTAGTCAATGTCATATAGGTGATTTTAGGTTTTTTAATAGTCATTTTCTAAATCTTATGTCATATAAAGTCAAAATTGTTGTTTTTAAATTTGTGAATTGTCGTCAAAAGTCGTATAATTGTAAAAAAAAAAAGTCCAAAAACTTGTTAAAAAATAAAAAATAAAATTTTTCCCACATTTCAAATTTGGACGCATTTTCGCTTGTACGTGACGTCCAAATTATTGAAGGTATTTTGAACTTCATGACCACATCCGGCTGAACTAGCAGCATGAAAATGGAGGAAGGAGGCATCGGAGGAAGGAGGTCGAACAACGACCTCTCGTCAGTCACCAACGACGGGGCCGCGCAGAAGCTGTGGTGGCATATGTATGGTGTGAGTATATGATTTTTAGTGTGGTTTCCATTTTCTCAATGTGCTTCAGTTTGCAGTGTTCTGTTGCTTTGAGTGGTGTGCTTTATTATAATCTTTGGAAAAGAATTGTATAAGAGAGCGTAAAACTATAGAGATCCTCTGATTGTTGTACTTTATTGGAAGATGATCAGTCAGTGAATACGTTCATTGGAAATGGTGATCATGTGCAGCAAGATCCAGTTAGTATGATACAACACAATACATTTTTCCCTTTCGATTTCTTATTTGGAATTTCACATTGTGGAAGGGAATACATACCAATGTTCCATTCCCATTCGCACCCAAAATGACTTAGTCAAGGAAAGCTTCCAGTGGCAGTGGCAGTTTTCTATGTTGTTTGAGATCGAGTGGTAGTGATCAATGACAGAGACTACAATTAAGAACATTACGATTATTATAGGAAGTAATGTGAAATATTTTCAGTATTTCTTCTATTGTGCAGTTTTGTGATATGCAAGTTGTGTTTCCTACATAATTCCCTGATGTATAAGCATAGTGGTGAACAGTAGCACCAGAGTAAATCAGTTCATGGATCTTGAAAGGGTTTGTGGGAGGATCCAGAAAACCACACGAGGTGGACAGTTGATGAGGTTCCTGTCACTTCAAGGTTTGTGGTAAGCCTGTTTAAAACCATGGAAGGAGAGAGCCTTTCTTTTGGATCAAGGTCATGAGTCACAGAGTTGGACATGCCATAGGGGTGAGCATACTACAGTTGAGTGTGCGGATGTTTTTCTACCATGTAAACACTAAGGGGGGGAATGTTAGGAATTAGTATTCACATGGTTGTTAGTTTATTATAATTGGTTAGTATGTTTATATTGTTATAACAAATGTATAACAATATATTAGTACGGGAAGGTTATTGTTTTGTATACTTCCTATTTTATAGGAAGTTGTTCAACAACATTCCTGGCTATATAATAGCCATTGTATTAGCATGATGATATCAAGAAGAAATAATATTTATGTTATTTTTATGATTGGTCGAATTGAACTCTATAAGATCAACTTCATATCCTATATCTTTCAATATAAGATGATATATGAGCCTAGAGTGGCATGGAACAAAATGATATGTGTAGTGATGATGGCTATTTCATGCTATGCACTTCCAGATTTTGGTGGTGTGAGATTTCCATAGACATTAGAAAGGGTTCTTATGCATATTATAGAGCATTAGAGAGTGTTTGCTTTTGATCCTACCTTGCTAGCACAGTTTTATCATGAGTTTTGGATGTATGCAACCAAGAGGATGTCAGGATTATATGTACAATTATTGTTACATTATTGGGCATATGAGAATATCGCAATGATCAGACCACTAGGACTCTCATGGATTATAAGAACCGCATTGAGTTATCTATTGGATTTCGAGATGGTGAGTTAATCAATCTCACAAAGATAAGAGGGAGCAAGGAGAGGAGTAGTACACAAAGATATTAGCAGATTTAGATTTATATCAGGTGAGAAGGAGGCCATACTATGATTTTCTCACATGTCCAAGGGTAAGTGCAGAGTTATTGGGGATGAGGAGGATCATATGGGTGCATGGGAGGAGATCATACATGGTGGAGGAGGTAAAGTTTCCGCGAGTTATGTGGTAGGTCAGGGTGGTGTAGAATGTGCCCATAGAGCCTATCAGGATATAGATGAGATGAGATAGAGAGGTAATTTACTATTCCTATGATGGAAAATCCACTAGAGGATTCTAGAGCACCATGGGATGAGGATGATGATGTAGGAGTTGGAGTTGGTTTTGTGAAGTGGATGACAAAGGCGGCATGGGTGGTCGGGTGGCGAAGGAGTGGGATGAGGCATGATTATATGAGGAGGAGGAGGAGATGTCGAGTGGAAAGGAGGATTCATCACATGGATATGATGAGGATAGAGATGGAGTGGCTACAACTGAGAGAAGGCTTTCTTACATGCGAATGTGACATATCCCAATAGGAAAGGGACATGAATTGCTTAGGAGAGAGAGGCGTGCACCTGGGAGGTGATAGCATTATGCCAAGAGAGGGAGTTGGTGATGTAGTAGCAGGACAGATATAGGAGGCAGAGGAAGGCCTACAGAGCCATATTTAAAGACCTTGGTCCTATACTTGTTGTGGAGTCAAATATTGGAGTCCCAAAGTGGCATCACAGGAGCTAGGAAGATGGCCCCATTGGGTACTATTCCTTTATAGAAATACTAGGCATTAACAGTAGAGGTCCACCTGCTATGATTGCATAATGACATCAAGGTTTGCAAGATTGCATAGATACATAGCATATCTTACAAATTAGCAAGAAGTAAGGGTCACATCATGACGGGCACCATCTAGGAGCACGGCGAGCATGGTGTAGCCACAATGAGAACCAAGCCCTGATGCAAGAGATGAGTGTTCTAGAGATGTAGAGGCACATGCCCTCTAAGGAAAGATTTGAGATTATCATATATATAGTTTACAGATTTTGTTGATGTATCAGCTTTGAGACAAGACCCTTAGTAGCGTATCATGGATGTATAGATGTATTCAGATGATGATGGTGATAATGTGTGTGTGTGTGTGTCATGTGTTTATCTATGGCTTTGATTATACTTATGTTTAGATTTAAATGTTATATGATGATTATGGATTTGATTTAGATGTAGATGATGATTTGGAAATTAGAATAGAATATGGATGTGATGTGATGTTTTATGGTGGACATATATATGATAAATAGATATGATTGGAAATGCATAGATAGTTGTTAGATATGATTATGACATAGATAAATGGATACAAATGATGTGATGGATTTAGAAATATGTTAGACATAGATGATATGGCATACACATTTGTGATATATAATCATGGTAGGTATATAAGAAGTATACACATAGGCATGAATGACATGGTTCAACTAGGAGAGCAATGAATGATAAAAGTGAATTAGATGTGAGAGAAAGGATTCAACTTTGATATAAGGTAACCAAAAATAAATGAACGATGCTACATCAAATCAAGGAGAACATGAAGAAAAAATGTATCGAGCGGATTTGAGGTAAACAAGAAAAGGAGCCAATCAAGGAAATGCACTTGCACCCAATAGAAGGTGTTAACACATAAGCTGTCGGTAGTTAGTAATCTCAATGGGTTACGAGGGAAAGTATGGAAGGAAGAATTATACACCTAATGTCGACATGACATAAAGGGGTTAGATGTAACTCATACGTAGGAATATAGGTTCTCCTTAGGTGGGTGTTCCTAGGTCTATGCCCCACTCTCCGAGAAATATGGTGCAAATTGATCAATGTGGGAAGTTTTCTATGGATGATAAAGTTGATCAATGTGGGAAGCTTTCTTAGGATGAATTTTTTCAACTTTATGTTTTTTCTTTTGAGTAGATAGAAGTTTGATCAATGCGGGAAGCCTTCAGTGCCATGATATGAGATGAGATCCATCCTTTGAGGGAATGTTCTACATTTTTATTTTATGTTTTTGAATTTTTAATTTTTATTTTATAAATGTCGGGAGAAGATATGCGTGATATTTTTCCTTCAAAGGAGAAGTCTATTATTTTCTATATGTTTTCTTTTATAAAAAGCTACCCTTCAAGGAGCAGTCTATTTTCTTTTGAGTAAGATAGATTTTGAAAAGAGCATTTAGAAATCTTGAATTTTTATGAAAGATTTGGGGATGGCTAGGTAGACCACATAGCAGGGGATGAAGAATGCACAAGTGACACCGATGGTCCCTTAGCGTGGTTCTAGTAGGTAAATAAGAAGGAGGTAAATGTAAAGATCGTGGGGTTCCCACCAAGTAGGAGGAATTTTTACTTAAGGAATATGTTATGGGTAGAGCCGTGGTGCCCATATTTAAGGTCATATATAGGAAAGTGATGGTAGACCACATAATTCTAAATCATTACGATGAAAGATGAAAGAGGCTAATGATGGATATATGACCACCGACATGACTAGGTTCACGTTGGTAGGTATGTTAAAAATAGAAAGGTTACAAGTGAAATGCATTAAGAGGTTTTGTTTCGAGTTTATCATCAAAGGGGCCAAATGATAGGCTCTAAACCCGTACTTATGTGTGATAATATGAGTTCCAATCCAATTAGGAGAAAACTTTTTGTGTTGACTCCTTTCTAGAGTAGTGAAATTTTGAATTTCTTATAATACAAGGTCACCGATGTTAAATCCACGTTCCTTGAGGTGTTTTTATAAGCTTATTTAATGCACTCTTAATAGAGAAAATGATTTTCAAGAGTGAGAAAGAAACATTTTCTAAAAACTCAAGTTATGTTAGACCCTCTTGGCGATAATATTTGTCGAAATGAAGTCCCGAAGAGAAACGTGTAAGGATGGGAATTATACTTATAGAGGAAGGATGGGCTTAGATCCATACATGAGAGAGAAAGGAGTAGCACCTGTAGATCTGAGGATGTTATTCCAATCATCCCACAGGGAAAAGGGGATATGAAGATGTCAATTACGACCCAATTTATCAATAGTCTTAGCAAGGATATTACAAATGGTTTTATTAGTGGATTCGGCTTAGCCATTAGCTTGAGGATAATATAGAGAAGATAAGTGAATGAGTCACAAATATTCTTGAGATATTTTTTTAAGGAATTTCCGTTATCCGTGATTATTTTCTCGGGAACACCGAAGTGGTAAATGATGTTTGATAGAAAAAATTAATGATTTTATTCACATTAGTTAATGTGAGTTGAATATCTTCCACCCATTTGGTGAAGTACTCAGTATTTGTGATGATTTAATAATGGCATTAAGAAGAGCATGGATTGATGAGGCTAATGAGGTCGATTCCCCGTTGTGAGAAAGGTTGAGGATCATGAGCCAGCTATAAGGCCTGACTAGGAATGTGGATTAGATTAGAATTTTGTTAGAATTTGATGCATTTATTAATGTATCTAAATCATTCTTGATTAAGGGAGGGCCAATAATAAACCATACAAAGGACATTTTGAGAAATAGCCAAACCACTAAAATGGCCACCATAGATACTGTCGTGGAATTCTTAGATAGCTCAAGTGGATTCGTGAGATTTAAGGAAATGAATCAAGATGTCATAGAATCCACACTTATAGAATATGTCACCAAGGATGACATAGTAGTTAGCACGTTGAAGAAAGGACCTTATACCTTTTTTGGATAGCTCAGAGGGAATGATGGATTGAGATATATAGTAAAATATTTGTGAATACTAAATATCATAAGGATTAGTGTCAACACGGTTGACACAAGGAAGCTCATAAACATGGGATGGTAGATCAAGATGTTGAACAATAAAGGAAAGCCTAGATTCCTCGGTTTTCTATGGGATGAGAGATGCAAGATAATCCATGATGTCTATTAAATGGTTAGATGAATGAGGGATGGTTTGAAGGGTATATAAATCAAATTCTCCAAGAAGTAAGTCAATGATTTCTTTATTCTTTTGAAGGATCTTGTTTTTACATTAATAGATGCATTTGACTTGATTGATGATAAGTTGAGAGTCCATGTACATATCAAGGATTTTGATGTCAAGTAAGATAGCAGTTTCAAGACCTAAGATGATGGCTTCATACCCACCCATATTGTTAGTGTATTCAAAATCAATCTTACAAGAGATAGGAACATGATTATCCCAAGCAGGAATCATAATGATGTTATCTCCCCCCCTTGCAAACACTTAGAACCATCAAAGAAGAGTTTCATTTTGAGAGGATAAAACTCATGGTCAAATGTGTTGATAGATTCATTTGTAAATTACTTATGAGGAAGTTGATTATTAATAATATGGGCACTAGCTAATTGATCTATGATAGCTTGGCCCTTGATTTATTTCTAGGAGATGAACTCTAGGTCAAAAAAATTCATGAGCATGAACCATTGATTGATGTGATCACTATGATAAGCTTTGGAATGTATGGTATTGAGAAGATGAAATATAGTGATGACATAAGTCTTATGATTCAAAAGATAATGGTGAATCTTAGAGGTAGCAAAGAAAAGGGTGTTGTTAGTGCTTATTCACAAAGCACCCCTAAAATGACCTATGGATCTCGCTTTTCTAAGGAAAAATCATTTGGTGTGATTACACAACATTGAGCTTTCCCAAAGTGTGGGACCTTTGCAAATGGGGAAATCTCTCTAGAGAAGGTTGGTTCCTCTTCCTAAACTACCTGCCACAAGCTATTCCAGTGTAGGAAAGCTAATCTAACCTAGTCTAACCTCCAAGGAGATAAGGAGAGGAATAAAATAAGGAAAAATAGAGCCTACACTAAAACGGTGATACACCAGAGAAGGAAAGTGTTGAACATCTATCAAAACTACCATGGAAACAAAGAGAGGTGAGCAATGGAAGAATGGACAAGTGCATCACAGCACCAAATATGGATTTCACACAAAAATGTTCCAAAATCCATGAACATAACTCCAAAACTTGAAATGAACATCCACACATGCACAAATACCTACAATGAAGAGAAGCAAGAAGAAAACAATGAAAAAATGAGCAAGGATGGACAGATGCATCACAAAACACATTTTTTTATTGCTCCAGAATTTTGCACAAAATCATCATTTCATGGGTAGGAGGAAAAAATGCCATTACAGAGTAGGGGAGGAGTTTCAAACTCCATTTTGACCCCGGGAAGAAAAGAAGGGAGAGGCAGAGAAGAATGATGAACAACTCTTTACAAATGAGCCAAAACTAGCTTTTATCACTTGAACAGAATGAAGGAAATGAGAAAACGTGGGAAAATTTGATTTAAAACTTCAACCACCGATAAGATTCATTAAAATAGTAAGGGAACCCTCAAAAATCCATTTTTCGATGCATTCGGCCATCTTTGGAGAAGAAATGGATGCCATACTTCATCAATTTTGGTGGTTGGGGGTCGGTTCTACATTTTTTCCCGTGCAGAGATGTTTTCCCATTTTTCTCCCACAAAACTCCATCAAAATTTAAAATTTAAGGGTCCATCATGTGGATAATTTCACCATCTTTCCAATGATACCAAAATCATGAAAATCTGAGCTCTAGTGTGAAAGATATGCCCCTCTGAAGATTTAGGGCAAAAATGGTGAAATTAGGGAAAAATTTGGGTTCACGGGCCGAAATTTGAACTTTTTCTTCTTTTCGCGAAATGGGAAACTTTTCCAAAAAATATCCATGGGTTCATTGCTTGAGACACATGGCACCTTCTAGTTGCTTGGTGGGAATGCAATTCCATTTTTGCCTTGCACTTTTTGACAAAAAAGCCAAAAACTTTAAATCTCTTCCACCCCCGCCACTCCGCCTTGACACGTGGCATCACTTCATTGCCACGGGGCCTTAACCAATTTCATTTCCTCTGCAGGATTTCATGCCAAATTTTTCCTTTGTGCCTTTTTGACCAAATGCCAAAAACTAAAAGTCCCTCTAACACCTACCACTCTGCCTTGACATGTGGCACTATTTCATTTGGTTTGCGGGCTTAATCAATTTTTTCTTAATTCTCCTTTGTGGGCTTGTGGGCCAAAATTTTCCTTTGAGTTTTTTAGCCAAAAGGCTAAGTGCAAAAAAATTTCCTGCAAGTCCGCCTTGGAAATTTTTCCCCCCAAACTTTGTCGAGCCATAACTCAAAAAATACAAGGAGTTAGGAGGAATTATTTACCTTTCTAGAAAGGGGAAGAAAAATCCTATTTAATGAAGCCATTTCTATAATATTTTGAGTTCTTGCAATGTGTGAAAATTTAAGTTGAAGCATAAGGAAGGAAAGAATGAAGGAAAGTTAGCCAAAATAAGTAGGGGCTCATTTTGGATAACAATTTTGGTGACTCATAGGGGTCATCTACCTGCTAGATGAATGATCAGTGGCCTTTGAAGCATCCATTGGGCATGGAGTCAAGCTTGATAAAATGATTCTGATCTAAACTCTAAAAATCTGACCTCTGAGCCACTTGGAAACCCACTAAAACTTGAAATTGATCTTCACCAAAATTCCATTGAAATGGACTATGCAAGAGCAACCAAAACAGCACCAAACAACTATGTACAAAATTAGAAATCATACATACCCCAAGTGGGATATGTAGAGTGTGCAAAAGAACTTCTTCTATTGAAAGCAAACCTACCTACACTACTCTAACCAAGAGCAAAGGGAGCTCAAACAAAGCACTGGTTGGGAAAATAACTTCCTTTCCTCAAAATTGGCAGCCATGCAAATGATTTGGAGCTGATCATGGCTGGTTGGATGAGTGGAAAATCAACAAGAAGCTGGTCTTCTACCCAAATTAGCAAGGTGTCAACTAAAAATAAATTATATACCTCTTTTATTTGCTCTGCATTTGGATTAAAGAGGTATGGCATCTAATCCTTGGTGCTTTGAATATCATCCTCATGCTTAGAAGCAAGCATGACTGGTTTTGACTTCTCCTTTGGCTCCAATGAAGCCAAATACCTTATTAGGAAAGGTATGGTCCTTTGAATGTGCCCATTGCTTTGAATTTTAACTCCAAAAATGGAGTCCTCTTGTAGACCTTCTTGAGTGGATGGTGTGGAAGAGGTGATGGAATCCTCATGCTCTTTTCCTTCCTTCATGGCAATATGGAACTCTTCTATAATATGCATCTCATCATTATTGATTGCAACATCCAATGAAGTTGCTTTTGCATTATTTTAACTGTTACAATACATTGTTGGCTCTGGAGTTCCTCCATTATAGCTTTTGGAAGATCAAATTCTTCCAACTTTGATTCAAGAGGCATGTTGTAAACTGCAGGTTGTTGTCCTTGAATCCTCTCCTCCATGGCAGCAGGTTCTTGTTGTTGAAGAATGAATGATGAAGAAAGAAAATTTGCATTTTCTATAGGCTCCTTCTCATCAAAACATTCTTCTAAGTTTGATGGCAAATCAAACTCTTCAATGTCCTGCTGTAGCAAGGTCTCTCCCTTTTGTATGGTGACCTTCAAATCTGCATTTTTTTCACCATGTGGAGCTTCATCTTCAAACATGAAGCTTGTCAGCTCGAACTCATCCCAAAAATTAGATTTTTGGAGAGATGAAGTGGGAGAGAAATATGTAACTTCTTGTGCAACCTTCTCATGATTTAGTGCCTCTAAATTTGTTTTGGTCACCTCCATAATGGATTCATCAATCAAATTAGGCCCTTCAAATGAAAGCAAAAAATCTTCAATAATGCTTCCTTCATCTAGTTCCAATTCTGATTTGATTTCTTCTAGTTGCTCCTCTTCAATGGGACTTGGAGCTGATTGTTCTTCCTCCTTGTTGACTGGTTGTGCAGCTTGGATTGGACCAGAATTTTCTTCAAGTAGAGTGCCAACATGGACACTACATTCTGAGCAAACTGATTGCTGATCTACTTCTTCTTTTTGCTCTTCTTCTGCTACAACAAAATCAGTCCTAACCACCATTGACTCTTCATCTTTGGCCTCCTCTGTAGGCTTCACTAGCAAAGGAATTTTCTCAATCCCATATCTAAGAGCCAAGCTTACTAAGCTCTTAATCATTCCTTCTTTGCTTGGTTCTTCCTCTGCTGCAAACTCAGCCTCAGCCACCACTGGTTCTTTAACCTTGACCTCCTCCTTTGGTTTGACCATCAAGGGGATCTTTGTAAACCCAAATTTGGCAGCCCAACTCTTCAGATTGTTTGTCATTTCTTTTCTATTGGGCTCCTCTTCTTGTTGTCCTTGACTGGTTTTCTGATTTTTATCTTCCCAACATGGATTTGGGAATGCAAGAGGAGGGGTGGGTTGTGACTCAACTGGTTTTGCAAAAAAAAAAATTCGTGGTGGAGGATGTGGAAGTTCTTGTTTCTTTGGAGGGGATGGCTGTTTATAAGGGAAAATGAAAGAAGAATTGAGATGAGGTGGAAGACTAGGGGATGGAGAAATGAAATCAACACTTTCGACAACATTCAACAGAAGCTTGGAAATTGAAGCCCAAATTGAGATGGTGCTGCTTGAGGAATGGAAAGAGAAAAACCAGATGATGGTGTAGAACTTATCCATTGACAAGGTTGCTCAGCACCAAATTTATAGGCCTCTATCTCCACTATCCATTGTGTAAGTTGGGGCAGCATCCCAATCATGAAGTCCAGCTTCTCCTAAGGGTTGTAGTGTCTTGGAAAAGAGACAACCCATGGAAAAGGTGCTCTACAACCAATTCTAAAAGCCTCCATTTGAGTTGTTTCTCTTGATTGCACCATTTTTGCCTCCATCTTTTGGATCTTCTCTAACAAATCAGCATCCTCTTCTTGACTACCCTCATCATATGTGTATTCTTATGCTTGATATGCTTCATATCTAAACTAATTTTGGCATTTCTCATATGGATATACATAGTGGTGTTGAATTTGATCAAAATGTTGATCCGGAGGATTTTGGAAAACATGTTGGAGGTGGGAAACATTGTGGATGTTGTAAATGCAAATTCCATGAGGGAAATGAATTCATGATTACACAACTTCATGGGATGAAAGAAGAATGAAGAGATAGAAGGAAGAGTGAATGGAAATGGATGGAAAATATGTCTTCAACTCGAGAGAATGATTTGTTTACGGATGGAGTCGCTATATGTGCTTGAGAATGCCTCCAAAGGCTGAAATCTTCATAGGAACACATCAACCTGCAAAAGATGAAGTGGAATACCTTTAAGGTCCCACCGGGCATGCTAAAACTATTAGTGCAAAATCACAACACCCCCAAAATGACCTATGGATCTGCTTTTCTAAGGAAAAGTCATTTGGTGTGATTGCACAACATTGAGCTTTCCCAAAGTGTGGGACCTTTACAAATGGAGAAAGCTCTCCAGAGAAGGTTGGTTCCTCTTCCTAAACTACCTGCCACAAGCTATTCCAAAGTGCAAGCAAGCTAATCTAACCTAATCTAACCTCCAAGTAGATAAGGAGAGGAAGAAAATAAGGAAAAATAGAGCCTACACTAAAATGGTGATACACCAGAGAAGGAAAGTGTTGAACATCTATCAAAACTACCATGGAAACAAAGAGAGGTGAGCAATGGAAGGATGGACAAGTGCATCACAAACCAAAGATGGATTTCACACAAAAAAATGTTCCAAAACTCCATGAACACATCTCTAAAACCTACAATGAACATCCAAACATGCACAAATACCTACAATGAAGAGAGGCAAGAAGAAAACAACCAAAAAATGAGCAAGGATGGACAAATGCATCACAAAACAAATTTTTTTATTGCTCTAGAAGTTTGCATAGAATCATCATTTCATGGGTAAGAGGAAAAAATTCCATTACAGAGTAGGGGAGGAGGTTCAAACTCCATTTTTACCCTAGGGAAGAAAAGAAGGGAGAAGGCAGAGAAGAATGATGAACAACTCTTTACAAATGAGCCAAAACTAGCTTTTATCACTTGAAGAATGAAGGAAATGAGAAAACGTGGGAAAATCTGATTTAAAACTCCAACCACTGACAAGATTCATTAAAATAGTAAGGGTACCCTAAAAAATCCATTTTTCGATGCATTCGGCCATGTTGGAGAAGAAATGGATGCCATACTTCATCAATTTTGGTGGTTGGGGGTCGGTTTTGCATTTTTTCCCATGCCAGAGACATTTTCCCATTTTTCTCCCACAAAACTCCATTAAAATTTAAAATTGAAGTTTCCATCATGTGGATAATTTCACCATCTTTCCAATGATACCAAAATCATAAAAATCTGAACTCTGGTGTGAAAGATATGGCCCTCTGAATATTTAGGGGGAAAATGGAGAAATTAGGGCAAAATTTGGGTTCGCGGGCCAAAATTTGAACTTTTCCTCTTTTTGTGAAATGGGAAATTTTTCCAAAAAAATCTCCATAGGTCTCCTGCTCTAAGACACATGGCACCTTCTAGTTTCTTGGGTGGGAATGCGATTCTATTTTTTTCCTTTGTGCTTTTTGACAAAAAAGCCAAAAACTTTAAATCCCTTCCACCCCCATTACTCCACCTTGATACGTGGCATCACTTCATTGCCATAGGGCCTTAACCAATTTTGTTTCCTCTATGAGATTTTAGGCCGAATTTTTCCTTTGTGACTTTTTGACCAAATGCCAAAAAACTTGAAGTCCCTCCGATGCCCGTCACTCTGCCTTGACACATGATGCTATTTCATTAGCTGCGCGGGGCTTAATCAATTTTTTCTTCATTCTCCTTTGCGGGATTACGGGCCAAAATTTTCCTTTGAGTTTTTAGCCAAAAGGCTAAGTGCCAAAAATTTTCCCGTGGGTCCGCCTTGGTAATTTTTCCCCCAAACTCCGTCGAGCCATAACTCAAAAAATACAAGGAGTTAGGAGGACTTCCTTACCTTTCTAGAAAGGGGAAGAAAAATCCTATCTGATGAAGCCATTTCTAGAATATTTTGAGTGCTTGCAATTTGTGAAAAATGAATTTGAAGCACAAGGAAGGAAATAATTTAGGAAAGTTGGCCAAAATGAGCATGGGCTCATTTTGGATAACAGGTGCAACACATCTTTTTAGGCTGCAGATGTAACGAGTCTTATAATCATGAAGGATGTGACTGATGTAATAAATGACCTATTCCCTACCTTTCTTGTCATGATGTGCTAACATGGTGCCTAGAGAATGATCGAGAGGTAGAGACATAGCGGTAGAAAAGCTCCCCCTCACATGGAGGTGTAAGTAGAGGTGGGGATAAGAGATACTACTTGAGGTCATCAAATGGTTTTTGGAAATTATCATCCCATTTTAAGTCGATGTCTTTGTAAAGGAGATGATGAAAGGGTTAACAATGGTAAAAATTTGTGGCATGAAGTGGTAGAATAATTAAAGTTGGCCCAGAGATTACAAAGTTGCTTTAGATTATAATGATGAGGCATCTTGAGGATATCTTTGATTTTGGTGAGGTAAAATTTAATACCCCTAATAGAAATGATAAATCCAAAGATTTTACTAGTTAGAACTCCAAACATGCACTTGGTTGGATTGATACGAAGGAAGAAATGGATAATGAACTTGAAAAGGAATTAAAGGATGGAAATTTGGTCATGTTTACACTTGGATTTACCCAAGAGGTCATCAATGTAGTCCTCTCCATTCTTATGGATGAGATCATGAAATATGTAAGTCGTGGATCGCCGATAGCTTGCTCCGGCATTTTTTAAACCGAAGGGCATAACATGATAACATAAAGTTCCCCAAGGAGTGATGAAATAGCCCTTATGTTGAGATTCCAGTGTAATGAGGATCTTATTATACCCAGAGAAACCATCCTTAAGAGAAATCATCTCATGTCTTGCGGTAAGGTCCATGAGTTGATCAATGTTAGGAAGACGGAAATATCCTTTAGGGAAAGCAAGGTTTAAATCTCAAAATTTAGTATAGATATAGAGATTTCCAAAATATTTTTAAATGGATACGAAGTTATAAAAAACATTATGGATAGTCGATAGGAATGATGAAATTAGCTGAAAGAAGGTGTTGTAACTTCTCTTTGACAAGGAAGGAAATGTGAGGGTACATGTGGAAAAGTTTTTCTTAAGCTGACTTAGCATTTGGTAAGGTAAAAATGTTATGGATAACAATGGAAGGATCGAGGTGTGACATGTCATCATAAAACCATGTGAATTCTTTGCTATATTTAGAAAGGAAATCAACAAAGGATTCAAGCTCCAGAGGATCAAGGGATTGACCCTTTGTAAGGATGTGATGCTCTTGCAGAGTCCCAATGTTTATGTTGATGGTGGATTCGTTAAGTAAGGTTGATGTGTCCAACAATAAGGTCTAATAAAGATAGTAATCTTCTACCCCCATGTAATAAAGTATGGAATCATTTTGGTGCATTTAAGAACGTCAATGGTAGGGGAGTCTTCCTCTATCATTTCTAGAAATTGAAGAGGGAGGGACCTAGTTTCTCCTTCACATTGATAAGTGACTGGTCCCAAGGTAATGGTAGAGATTAAAAATCCAAAGGATATAGACACATTGTCATCCATGTCCATAACCTCATGGGATGGAGAATATGGAGGGTTGATGTCCATGAGAGGTAAATATGGAGGGAGAGGGTCAATATATTGTTCCAGTAAAACCCAACCTGAATTTTTCATGAGGTTTGCAAGATTGATCAATGACAAGGTTGTGCATGCCCTTTTTATAATGCTCTATTCCAAATCCTTTCTAGGTACAGTGATGAAGATAAGTGTAAGAAAAGGATTTTTGTACAGAAATTCAAACCCACATGTATATGGTTTTTATGTGGTTGAGTGTCAACTTTGGAAGAAGGGGACTTGATACCACCATGAATGATATTTTTACAAAGATGAGGTAAATTGAAAGGAACGATATCCGATGTCTAGTTGATACATTAGATCTTTATTGGGTCTACCAAGTCTATGAGGCATGAGTAGAGCATTAAGTGTGAGGAGATAATACTGCCCCACCATGAGCCAATGCATTGCTTTGTCTAAGGATTCATTATTAGAAAGCTTGGATTCAGAGTCGAATGAGCTAGTGGATGCTTCAGAAGAAGCTTGTGTGGGAATGAGCATGTCGATAGGATGATAATTCATGCGGTATTCCTTGCGTGGAGGATTTTCCATGAGGAGAGTTAGAATCTTCCCCTCATGTTCATATTTGATGCACCGGTGAAGGGTGGAAGGCATACAATTCATGGCATGAATCCATGGTCGTCCAAGTAGGATATTGTATTGAAAATCCCCTTCTAGGATATAGAATACTTCATGTAAGATTTTTCATAACACGGATAGGAATAATAAATGTGTGTAAAGTGGGGATAACAACATCATTGAATGTGTGATTACGGGGTTCATTTTAAGACCCCCTCAAAAAAATAGTTTAGAATGGGTGGCAAATATCCAAAATTGAATTTCAAATCTATGGTGAATTTATAAAAAAGCATTTTGTGGAAAAGGCGATTTGGCAGGGAACAATTTTCTTAGATTTCGCATAGTTATAAGGTTGTTAGATGGTCATCCATTGGTTTTCATACAACCTAGGTTGGATGGCAGGAAATAGATGGTCTTCCATTGTCAGATGGCATCTAGCTATCTAACCTGGATTGGATACCCATCCATTGGTTGACATCCAACCCAAAGTGGATAAACAACCACTCTTTATTGGATGTCTGTATTAAATCCTCCCTTGTAACCTCCTAAGATATGTATTATACCTCGGCCAATATTTGCACATTTTGATTAAAAATGCTGGAAAAATACATACATTAGTTAATTCTTACATATAAATAGTAGGTGAATTGACCCATACAAATGACTTGTCAATGGAAATTTTAGGAAAACTAGGCAAGCAACTACTGAAAATTTGCCATTTCCAATTTCCAAAATCCCTAATATTCACGAGTTTACGAAAATTCACCACTAAAATTTTCCTGTGTGTGCTAAGAACCGCGGGTGATTAGGTAATAATGGAATTAGGGAGCTTAAAATTTGGTAAAAGGTGTAAAATGAGATGATTTTGATGTTATCTCCATTATCTATCATAGAATGAAGAATGAATGTGTCATTGATACACACAATGATGAAAAGGGGAAGGTCGTGTTCTTTAGGTGTTATGTTGGGAATTTTGGTATCATCAAAGGATATGGAGGCTGAATTGGCAAATGCTCCAAAAGATATACAAAGGTTTGAGCCTCATAATTAGGAGTATGGATATGTTTGATAGCTTTAATAAGGGCTTATTGATGATCTAGAGAGCTTTGTATAAGCTCATAAAGTGACATCTTAATTAGGGCCTAATGGAGTTATTTCATAACACTCTATTCAATAGCAGCAAGTTGAGGGCAGCTAAGATAGACACCTTAGGTTTTGATGAAGAAGGGGCGGAGTAGGATTGTTAGGGGAGAGGTGACAATGACTTTTGATTTTTATTGAGTAGGTGGTTAGAAGTCATGGGGATGAGAACGATTGGTGATCCAAACAACATTGATGAAGAGAGAAGGACCTTCTTTGGGAGAGGATGAGGCTAGAGGAGGGGTGGCAACAAAATTTTTGGATGAATGAGGAAATCTGATATCTTAGTAGATGAAAATTAGGATGAATAAGTGAGATTGGTAGATGCTAGAGGGTGATCCCCTTCAACAAGAATAACATCCTCATCAATAAGATTATGGATAATAGTTTTGAGATCCTTATAGTGCTTGGTATCATGTCCCAATGCATGATGGTATGCACAAATAAGGTTATAATCAAACCATGAAGGTCTTTGGCCACAAGGATCAAAAGGTTAAATAGGTGGAAGGGTAATTGCAGATACATCGAGTAGGTGTTGAAATATTTATGTGTAATACCCAATAGGGGTGGTTAAAGAAGAGGTTACAACTGCGTTGGTTTTAAGAATGGTGGATGATGGTAAGGGGGAAGGTTTGTTTTGATGAGGCTTAGTGGGAGCCTTTGATTATGTCTTGGACTTATAAGAATAAATTGATTGTGTATTTGTTTGAGTTTTTATAATTAGTGACTTAGATGGCCTAAATTCAAATTTGATAATGGGGGATATGGATGGTTTAGAAGGGAGGTCAGATTTGGGAGAAGGATTGCATTTCTTGGAGTTGGATTTATTGACAATGGATAACTTGGATGAAGGTTTTGGGACTAAAATGGATTGTGATGCTCCTAAGATTGATGATGTGACATTAGATAGCTTAGGAAGGCTAGTCTTGGGAAAAGGAAGCTCCAAATTTTTGTGTAGGTGTGTGAGATATTTTTTTATAGGCATGCCAAGGTTATTAGACTTTGGTTATGAGGTTTTTACTTTGGCAGGGATGATGAGAATTTCAACCAAGGGATCCGTGGAAGTGGAACTAGGTAGTGCAAGCTACATTGTAGAGGTGGATATTGAAGTGGAAGTGGTTTTTGTATGATGCGCTTGACGAGATCTAAAGGGGTTGTAGATTGTATAGGTTTAGGATTCATTGGTGTAGGAATGATTGGACTTGTAGATGGGGTGATAGCCTCATTCGTAGGTATATTAAGTGAGGATTTCTGCATGGTAGATGATTCAAGGGGTGGTATGTATGCGGACATAGATTCGGATTTGCATTTTTGTATGGTTATAGTAGTAGATGTGATTGATGTGGAAGTGGGTGTAGATATAGGGGTGTATGATGAAGATGTTAAGGTAGGTGTTGAGGTAGATATAGGTGAAGGACTAGATGTGATAGGTGAGGATGTGGTAGATTTGGATGATGAAAATTGCGTAATTGGGATTCATGTGGGTGTTGTATTTTTGGACATAATTGATTTGATTATAATAGGTGTAAAGACAGGTGTGGATATTGATGAAGTTGTGAGCGTAGGAAAAGATTTTGAAATGGGTGCAGATGTAATGGATGATGAGATGATGAGTGTAGGTATGGTTTTGGATCTTGTTTTATAGTATTGATTACATTGCATTAGGTTCCTTTGATGTGGAGGGTGGTGTTTCATTATTGGGAGGATGATTAGGAAAAGGTTTTTGAAGGTGTTAAGAGGATACTTAGGTGGTGCATTAGGATTATCCACTTTGAGGTCACTAAAGTCTATGAGTTTTTGGATGAGGTCTTTAAAAGTGTGACACTTCTCAATTTCATGGCCATGAACTTGATGATATTTATATTAAATTTCCTCATGATAACATGTTGTTTAGGTCGTGATTCATCAAAGTGTCGATTGGGATGAAGTCGAATAAGATGGACCACCAATAACTTGTCAAATAATGAACTATATGATTCCCCAATAGGGGTATACTTAGAGGTGGTCTAGGATCTCTTTGTGGAGGATTTGTGTGAGAAGTGGATGTGGAGGAGTATTTAACCATGATGACATTAGCAGCATTCTTAGATTTTTCACCATGTATGGAGGATTTAGTGAATTTAGATTTAGGTTTATTTGATCAAATTTTAAGGTGGCCTTTCTCAAGGGAACAAAGTTCAAGTTTCGAGCCATGGTAAATGCCTCTTCAAAGGTTTGGAATGATTTAATTTGAATATTAGAGGAGATATGCTTCACACAAGACTATGAGAAGATTTTAATTAATTCAATCTGTGGAAGGGAGAATGATAGTTGGTTGATTATTCCATGTCATCATGTGACAAATCTTTGATATACTTATCATCATATTGTCTAATGACATAGAGGTCTGTGATAGTTATCTTAATCAAAATATTGATTGAGAAATGTTCTAGGAATAGTTATACGAGTTGGGTGAAGGAAAATAATGAATGTTGTGGAATTTTGTTATACCAATCCAATGTAGGTATAGCTAATGACATGGGAATGTACTGAAGCATAAGGTCTTGATCATGGGTGATGAGGTAACATAAATTTCTAAAAGCACAAAGATGTTGTTGTGGGTCCTCCTTGCTATTGAACTTAAATAATTTTGGTAATTCCCAATGAGGAGGATAAGGCTTTATAACTTTGGAAATTCACAATGAGGAGGATAAGGATTTACAGGGATAGATGGATTGATAGGTTCACATTTTTTCATTTGAGAATGTGGTCATGGATCCAAGGTAGTGGCTTCAAGATTAGCCATTCTACTCAATAATTCTTATATGGGATCATTAGATGGATGGGGTTGAGAAGTTAAAGGATGATATTGTGATGCATATGAGGTAGATGGGTTAGGTTGTTGATAAGGTTGATATGTTTGAGGATGAGTGGGCATTGGTGGAAGTGGTTGATAAGGGGGATGTAATTGAAGGGTTGTGATTGAATGGGTTGAGATAGAGGTTATTGTTGAGAAATGGGGATGTGATAATATTGATGAGATTGATTTGGTTGTTAAGAGATGGGGACATTTGATTGGTGATTTGGGATATAAGTAATGGGTCACTAAGATACTTGAGTTAATTTATTGGGAAGTATGTAGTGATGAGCACGTCGAAGAGAAGGTACATGGGTTTGAATTGATTGAAGAAGGATGGGGCTGCAAAGTGATGACATTTGCGTAGACATGGGAAATGGAAATAAGGGATAGATTTGGATTGTGTTGTTTGGGTGGAGGAGGAAGTAAGTGAGACTCTTGAGATGATTAGATAGGGGCATAAGTGACCGTAGTAGATGATGATGTGATGGGATTAGAAGATGTGATAATAGTGTTAGCGTGAGGAAAATTAATGGGAATGGGGACAACCAAATGAGTGGTTTAGTGATTTTGAGGGATAGTGAAATAATATTGGTGAGGATCAAGCTCATGTTGGGCCATGGAAAGCTCATTCATAGCTCTAGGGAAGAATACAGAAATTTTTGATGTGAGGAATTCAATAGATTTGAGATTGGAATGGTAAGCATGGATTTGTTGCGAAGGAGTTCCATCAATGGGGAGGTTGGTAGACTTATGAAGGATGTTTTCATAAAGGAAAAATATATTAGCATCAAGAAGGTCTTGAAATTCCACACACCCATGAGGGATGATAGGAGGCCCATAAGCTTCTATAGAGGTGGCGGAAGGGGGTGTTATTGGTCTAGATGGGATAGAGTGATGATAAAGAGAGGAGTTAGTTTCAACATGAGCGCTAGGTTGGATGATGTGAGATTCTTGAAGAGAGGAAATGGGAACCATGGGTTTAGTAACTATGGAATAAGAAACCAAAGGGATGGAGGTAATGATAGAAAGGGCGGAAGTTTATTCGAGAGAAAGTAGTGGAAATAGGAATGTTATTAGATGGCATGTTTTGTTTCATTTGTCTTGTTTAGGAGCATGTAATAACTAGCATGAAACAAACAATAAAAAAACTATGTTAATCTTTAATTAAATCAAAGAAGTCATGTAGCATAATTTCATTCATCTTGATTATTAAATATGTGAAAAATAAATGAAAGAAATGGGCTTGAAGGGAGCCTAGGAAATGGTCAATCTATGGATGGTTTCAGGTAGTTTTGGTTGGATTCCTTGATATACTCAAAGGTATGTGAGGTACAAATTTTTATGACTACTAGTATGAAGCATGGTATTGGGGCCTACCCCCTCACTTCAAGTTCCCATGCAGCGATAAGGGAGTCAAAGTGCTTAGTCAATATATCTTGGTAGCCAAAAAAAAATTAATAGAGCCAAAATATTGTGGCGTCTTTCCTATTGGGTTATGAAATACTAAAAGTTCCACTTGTGAGGAAATGTTTAAATGTGAATTTTTGATGCATGTGTTTGGATTTGTGTGATAATAGTGTATGCAAAGGTTTAACCTCCTAATTAGACTAGATTTCCAAAAGATATGAAGGCTATTTCTAGATCCAAAATGAAATGTTATATTTGATGAGGACAATCAAGAAATAAAGGAAATTATGATGCAAAAGGAGCAACTAAGAAAAAGAGGAATACCTAGATATACTTTTCCTTTTTTTTTTTTTTTTTTCTTTTTAAGAAAAAAAGAAAATCCAAGAAAAGAAAACCTACACGCAATAGAAAGAAATGAAATCAATGCTCCTTCTTGCAAGGTTAGTAGAAGATAAATAGAAGAAAATAGAAATGAAAGACAAATGAAAATACTCGGCGGGAAAGGGTGGCTCCCATCGGGAATGCCAAAATTTTGTATAAGTTTCATCACTACATGTTTCAAATTAGTGAAATCACAACAAGAGAAAAATCAACTCGAGTATGAGATGGTTTAAGGTACCTCTAGATAGGATGAAGATGTGTATGGGTGTAAAATAAGAGATCCTCACTCATAGTGAGCTAAATGACCTATAATTCAAGATAACTCAACACGAAAAATGGATTAGTAGATAGATCGGTGGGTTTCTTGACAATGCCAGTCCCAAGAAGTGAAAACTTCCTGGGATGGATGTCAACCCACATTTTTTATAAAAATATCGATAAATCAGATGTAGCAAAATCTAAGATAAAATAGAAACTAAAATTTAATAAAGATGATGAAAATGTAGATTTGATCTAACAAAATAAAACCAAACCTTTGCGGGTAGATGGCGACCCGAGACTACAAGGCCAGTCATAGGTGACTAGAGTAGATCAAGTGAAACAACGATGGAAAATATAGATCTAGAGGCCTTAGAGGTAGATCTCGAAGATGGCAATGAGTTTGAAATGAAGAAACATGAACTGCAAGATATTTGGAATTATATCTAATAGAAATGATGCAATAAATATATGAAATATAAAGGTGAATTCAATGAAGACCGTGGTGAGGTCGATGGTGACTAGGCTGAATCAAAGCAATGACTAGAGCTAAAAAAATAGATCCGAGGTGAGAATGGACAAAACAAAAAGATCTAAGATTCTCGCATGACCGTAATATCGAGAAAGGGGATGATTGGGGTTACGAATGATAGAGAATCTAAAAAAATGGGAGTTGGGTTGATAAAGTGATGAAGTAGGGTCGACAATGACTAGGGTTGATTAGGGTTTGATGGAAAAGGATGGGAAATAATGAAGATCTGCAGATGGAAAATGAAGACCTTAGAAGGTAGAGACAAGGATCCTTGATGATAATTGAACCTACACAAGATCTGATGAATAATATGATGATGAATTTGCAATAATAGATCTAAACATGCAAGAGAGAAAAGTTATCCAAATCTCCCAAAGTGAAGCACAAGATCTCTAAGATGATGATGGCAGTTGTAAGAGAGATCAACAAATGAAGGAAAGATCACAAGAAAACCTGAAGTCTCCAAAATTACATCCGAGAAAAGGAGGGGTAAGGGCAGCTTTATAGGGTTGAAAAATACTCGGATGGATTGTCACTGATTACGGGACCCTTCCATTTGGGTGGTGGAAAGGTGACGAGCTCGAGGTAATGAGCCCATATGAGGTGAGATTAGGGTTTTGAAGGGTTAAGTCAAATTAGGGTTGCATATAATGGATAAATGGGTAGGTGGAGGGTGAAAAATATTAAATAAAGGAAAATGGGAGATGAATTTATTAAATGAAGGCATAAGAAAAATAAAATGGAGGATTTAGAAGTGAGTAAATTAATTAAATGAAGGTTTAGAATTAATTAAAGGTGATTAAGGGTGATTAATAGATGATCAATTAAGGGAGAAATAATGATTAGTGGGATAAATTGAATTTAGGAGGGAAAATAGGAAGAGAGGTATGTATGTAGAAAAAGATGATGAAGAGCGAATGCCTTAGGGTAAGGAGTAGAAATTCCAAAAATTGGTGTTTACACGATGATCTAGGTGTTCTAAATGTTGTAGAAAGGGTTTTTATAACGGAAAGGGTTGTGGACCTAGAACTATGAATTGAATACCACCGGGGTAGGACCATACAAGAGGGTTGGGAATTATTATATGGTTTTCCCCCTTTGTATGTTTTTGCATCTACTAAGAACTTCAACTGTCACTTTAGGGTTTTGTCTATTTTCTAATCCACTTCATCATTTTCTATCGATCACTCTTGATCACACTGCAAGGGTATTTTAATATTATGCTCAAACCTTCAAAACCCTTAACCATGGATAAATTCGACAAAATAAAAATTAGTTGGGTTGTTTGAACCACTATGCGTTATTGACATCATCACTAATCTGAAAAGGCCTCAAACCACATGTTTTTCTACACCTAGCATTTGATATCTAGTTGTAATATAATCATACTTGGCATCTTCCCTTTGAAGATTCTTGAATTTAGTTTCTCTCTTGTGTAATCTACTTGAGTGGGTGACTTTGAGTGCTTGTAAATGTGGGAAGTAGTCCCCTAGACCTAGTGGGAAACTTCATACCTATAAATAGTGTTTCCTAATGAATGTGCAAAGGTATTTTCATAGTGTAGGGATATTTGGGTTCCTTTTGTGTTATATTTTACAATAAGAGTCCATAAGATTACTATGGTATGTCGGTACCGAATGAGGTGAGTTTCACTTGTTTATATATGCTTCTAAAGGTGATTTAATTTGGAAAGGATGACTAAGGGGAATTAAGTGACCCAAAGAATAATGTGCAATGGGAAGTTAGGGACCAAAGTGAGTTGGGTCAAGACTATACAAAGAGGGTTAAGACCATACAAACGTTCCTACCACTCGATGTGCATTTTTGACCCAAGAGTGTAAACCGACATTCTAAATTTTGGAAGATGGTAAGTGGAGTTTATTACTATGTTTCATGCATTCAATTCTCAAAAATTATCAACAGATGAGTGTGTAAGAGTAAGAAAGCTAGAAAAGAGACCTAAAGATGTATCAAATGAGAATGGGTAAAGTGCACTTGTTTGAGTAAGAGATCAATGTCAAGAACAATAGTGTCAAAGAGTAGAATTACCAAATTTGAGTGTCTACATTTTCCCCCTTTAAGTATGAAATGAAATTACATGTTTAAAGGAAAATATACTTGAGTGTGTATACAAACTTTTTCTTCGCTTGATGTTTTTTGCAAGATCTCATTGTATTGGTGTTGACACGCTCCATGATGAACCTAAAACACAAATTTTAGTCAATGTCCATGATAAAGAATTGAACTTTAACTCAAATATAAAGATGCAATGTAATGAAATTTAAAACTGTAAATAGTGAAATAAAGAGATGTGCAATGTGGAAGTAATACACTAGTTTTTTTGTAGAGGAAGAGCTTCACGTTATTTTATTATACTTGGATTTTTGTATTGATGAAATTTTCCAAAGGATCGGGGATGATCATTCCTCAATTATTTTATGGAGATTCTATAGTATTGTGTGTATGAAACACAACACATGAATGCAAAAGAGAAAGAAGAAGAATGAGGATCTGAAGCACCTAGTGAAGGAAGAAGACCATGTATAAAATTCATTTGATAACTCTGATATCTTCCCCCTTAGGTGTAAGAGTTTAGTAAGTACTACCTATTAATAACTTAACTACTTCACTAACCCCACAGACCACACTATTGAAACAAATCTAGGCCTAATTTTGTAAATTAGGACATATAATACAAAAAAGAATAAATTTCCCCATAATCGCCCCATGTTCCATTGAGTATATAATGAGTAGAGATGAAATGTGTTTAAATTTAGTTGGAGAAAGGATACCCACACCCCCAATATCCCTAAAACTAGAACTAAAATTGAGTTTTGTAGAGAATAAGGATTGAAACCTTTTATGCCACTGAAATGAATTTAAATTGAGTCATCTGAGTCTAAAATTGTGCCAAAAACATGTACCGTAGGTGAAAATATAAACCTATTGAGAAAAGTGTTGTTACTACCCTGGGGTAAAAACATAGGAATGGGTGAGGAACATTTGTATCGTCCTGACCCTACTTTATGGTTTTGAACATGTGCTTTCTTTACTGGGTTTTTATGTCTTGTGTTGTTTATGATTGTTTTTTTCTATTTTTGTTTGTTTTGAGTCAAAAAAATTATGTGTATATTTTAAGTGAATATACCTAGATGAATATACACTCTTTTGATGTGTATGCGATGAATATTTTGAGCACATTTCTCATAAGAATAGATGTGTAATCAAGTTTGATAAGTCAGATAATCTACATAGAAAACGCATGAAGGGTTGATGTGGTGGCCACCAAGAAGAACTTGTACCTTCAAACATGATGTGCATGGTGGATATGATGGCATGCAATCAAAAGAAATAATAGAAATAATAATACTAGCAAAAACAATGTCAACAAGTGAACTATTAGTAATTAGCATCATAATTCATATGTAAGTGAAAAGATAATAGTACAAACAATGTCACATATAAGGCTTAACACTGGAAAACATGGGAAACCCACAAGTATTACAAGATAGTCAAGCCCCTTGGGCCTGAAAATAAGATATGCAATATTACACAAGAAAGGTTTGATGCCATAAATGTAGGACATTTACGGTGTTGCAATACAAACAAGGTCCTTAGGCCATGATCATAGTAACAAACAAGTAACTACACACAACTAGAAAACATGTATAAGAAACTAGAGTATCATAATATTGATCAAATGACATAGAAAGAGATATAGAAGAGCATATGAAACCAAAATATATCAGCACCACACAATACACATGGGTTAGTCATGTTAGTTCAAAAGATAACGAATACACTATGTATGTAATCAAGTATAATGAGGAAGTGAAAAAAGTACTATAATGAAATAATATCACTTGGTTTGTGTAGAGGGATGCATCCATAGAAATTATGTAAGGAATAATAATATCTCCCATAAGCATGTATCAATTTGTTTGTCCTGCATCATTCTTAATATACCTCATGAACATATGTGTGTAAAGATGAAAAATTCTATTTATCAAACTAGAAGGATAAACATGTATAAGATTAGGTGCTAACAATGTATGATAAATAAACAAGTCTGAATTTTGTGTGTTTGCATATATTTGAATTTTTTTCTATTTATAATTATATCAATATTTTTGGGATTTTCTAGTATATAGCTATGTATGGGAAAAAGGGGTGGCACATGAGCTACCATAGAAAAATGTCCATAAAATTAGGATAAACCCCTATAGATTCTGAAATCCCAACCATATGAGAAGTGCTAAGACATAAATGAGAAAGTGTGTTTAGGATGAGCCATTTGAATAGTTAGAACATTGGATTTTTTGTCGAAGTAGTAAAAGTAGGTGAAAGCATAAGTATATATGGATGAATCGAGAGATGTGTAAAATATATAGTTCTAGAAGGCTTGTTTATATCAACCTCAAACAAAAGAGGGAGAGACACAAGACTCACCATAAGCAATAGTTGTGTTATGGGAATATTAGAAGCATGAAAACTATATGTACTAGCCCATGTGATTTTATTATATACCATATACATAAAGGTGGAATGGCGGATAAGTTTCCCCATAGATGGAACAAGGATAAGTGTAGCCATACTATATGATTCATGCATAAGTTTGAAAATTGAGTGAGGGAAGAGCATAATGAAGAATCATCAAATCAGAACATTTTGATGCTACTTTTGGTCGGGAATTTGTATCAAGTGATGTAATATTAGACACAGTAAGAATAAGATTATTATAATTACATCGAGAAGTGTTCCACGTAACAAATTTGAAATCCATGGTCATGGTGACATTATGAATGGGGGTGTGAGTTTCTCCCAAGTCCATAGGTAGTGTATATGTAGTAACCACCATAGGAGGAAAAGATATATAAATAGCTAAGTGTGCAAAAGTATGCATTAGGGAGTGGTAAACATGTGTATGAGAGTGAGACAAAGTAGGAAGAGTATCATGCATGTCAATAGAAATTTCATCATGTAAATTAGTATCAATGTATTCCAACATAAGAGGAGAATGATGTGCAATGTAAGTAGTGTCTACATTATCATGTATGAGAGAGATATCACAAAGAGTAGCAATATGAGGTGTGGAATCTATTGTAGCATTATCCATGGAAGAAGGTGTTACAAGTGCACTATGTGTTATGGCATTGGTAGGTGAAAAATGATTACTAAGTGATGCCACATGATCAAGTGTAAGATATGAATCATCATGTCCCTTGTTAATAGAGTGTGTACTAAGATCATCATCACAATTATAATCATGAGAATAATGTGTTGTATGTGTATGCATAATGTTAGGTATAATTGATAGATCATTAGTAATGTGAAGGAAGATATTCAAAAGTAGGATATGGTGTATAATGTATATCATTTTGAACTAAATACACCACCTCTTGGGGAGGGACACCCTTAAAAATGTACCAAGTATAACATTAAGATGGGCATTTCTGTTGAAAGGGTGTATCAAGATTAATCAAGATGTTGTGAAGGAGTTCAAAGAGTGCAAACCTATAGGAAAGGTTAATTTTGAGAGATTTAAATAGTGATATAAGTTGACCATGATAATAATACATTAGGGTCATAAAAATACCAAGATCATACATAGAATAATAATTAGGACCACAATCGAGGGCTGAATTCTAAGGCACCTAGGGTTTGGGAGCACAATGATGTTCGAGTCAAGAGACAAGTTCACCAAATTTTTCACCCTTTTTATGTTTGATTAGGTTTCTATAACTATAGTAAAAAATAATGAAATAAATGTTATAGGGGTTATTCTAACTAATTAACTTCCAACATTAACCATTCAATATTAGAATAACACATTAATACTTGAAAAAATGTACATGATATAATACAAACTAAAACTTAAGTGTATTTAATTGATTACATGTGATTATGGACTGATCTAGGTGTTTTGAATGTTATAAAAAGGGGTTTATGGATCTAATAGGGTTGTAAAAATATAATTGTGAGTTAAATACTACCTAGGACAAAACCATATAGTACGGTCGAGGAATGGTTGAATGGTTTTACTCCTTTGTATGGTTTTCTCCTACTTTGAATTATATCTTGTGATTTTTTTGTTTTTTTACTTGTCTAATCCACTTCATCGTTGTCTTTTGTTCACTCTCGACCACACTACAAGGGTCTTGAATACTTTTTCAAACATTCAAAACCCTAACCATGGATGAAGTCCTATAAAATAAATATTAGTTGGGTTGTGGGAACCCCCATGCATCACCGATGTCAACACTAATCTAAAGAGGCCTCAAACCACATGACATTCTCTACCTAGTATGTTATATCTAGCTATAATGCAATCATATTTGACATTTTTTCTTTGATAATGCTTGACTTGAGTTTATCTCTTATGAAATCTACTTGATTTTGTAACTTTGAGTTTTTGTAAATATGGGAACTAGTCCCCTAGACCTAGTGGGAAACTTCATATCTATAGATAATGTTTCCCTAATGAATGTGCATATGTATTTTCAGATTTTAGGGGATTTGGGTGACTTTTTTCTAGCTTTTACAATATGATCCCATAAGAGTGCTAGGTTTTGATAGGTACTAAATGAGGTGAGTTTCACTTGCTTATATATGATTCTAAAGGTGATTTAAGTTGGAAAGACAAACTAAGGGGAATTAAGTGACCTAAATAATAATTTTCAATGGTAAGTTATAGAACAAAGTGATTTAGGTCAAGACCATACGGTAGGGTCGAAGCGTATAGATATTCTTGCCCCATTGTACATTTTTTATCCAACAAAGTGCAAACCTACAATGTGAAGTTTGGAAGGTGGCAAGTGGAGTTTCTTACTATATTTCATC
Source organism: Taxus wallichiana var. yunnanensis (assembly GCA_018340775.1). Classification (NCBI taxonomy): domain Eukaryota; kingdom Viridiplantae; phylum Streptophyta; class Pinopsida; order Cupressales; family Taxaceae; genus Taxus; species Taxus wallichiana. The sequence continues at coordinate 61,276,148 of CM031239.1, read as the reverse complement.
ATTTCAATTCTCATAAAATATCGACAAATGAGTGTATGAGAGAAAGCAAGCTAGATAAGAGACCTAGGCATGTACCAGATAAGAATGTGTAAAGTGCACTTGTTTGAGAAAGAGGGAAATATCAAGAACAGCAGTGTGTCAAAGAGTAGAATTAGAAAATTTTAGTGTCTACATAGGAAATCAAGTCCATTTATTTTTTACACCAAAAAAATTAGTGCTCATAGCCTTTTTCAAAGAATTAGTAACATTATATTTTTCATCATCCTTCTCTAATATATTCTTCTCCTCCACCATTTCTCTTACAAAAGATATTGAACATCAATCTATTACGGTCTAAAATGATATTTTGGGTTCTTTACTACATAAATTGCACTCATCACTCAAAGTGCTTTCCTTAAGCTTGAACATTGTTCTTGTATAGACTCCCCTTACCAGTACCATTGATCCTATAACCATATTGTGAATTTCGTTAGCAAATAATACTTGCACACTCACATCACTTATCTTACTTACCAACATTAGGTTTTGGTCCAACATGAAAAGTGTAAAACACTAGGGAGGGTTTTAACCCTTCTATCTCTAAATCTCAACTTGACTCACCCATGACCTATGATCATGTAGGCTGATTTGTCTCCCAAGAATAATTTATATCCATTGATTTTTTAATATTCATATTACCAATCCTAATGAGGTGTCATATGAAAAGAGGAAATTGGTTCAATCAACCATGAACCATCACATGCATGTGAGCTCATGCATATTTCCAAGAAAAAATCTCTCAAGTCTTCATTAGAGGGTTTCCTATAGGAATATCAGCAAATTCAAATGACTTACCCTTTCCTACCTTTTTATATCTATAGTATTTCTTGGAATACCCTATTTTACCATAGTTCCAACATTTCCTCTTATCTTTTTATGTATTCTTTGATTTACTTCTAGACTTTGACTGTCCTTTCCTCTTCTTGTTTTATCTTGGGTATGGCCTCTCACATACAAGGCATCCTTGGATTGATAAAATGTAACATTCCCATTTTAAGACTTTAGAAACAAGGAAATTTTTATCTTCTTTTTTTACATGATTAATGTTCTCTATTCTAAATACATAATTTAGAACACACATTTCATAACAACCATTCATATAACAGATAACCATATGCAGCTTCTAATGACTCGGTGAGCAACCGATCTATTCATTCCATGACTCGGTAACTACCGATCTATTCATGTGTAACATTGAGTTTTGAGTATTCTTCTGAATACTTCGTGTACTTGGTTCTCTTACCCTATTCTAGGTTTTGAGTGATCTGTCTAAGGAACCTAACTGAATATTTGTTACCAATATTCATCGGCATCACAATCCTTAGAGTAGGTGCCATAGGATAACGCAATCAGTAACTTGTGATACTTTGGCCAAAGATTTCTAACATACTGTTCGTATTACTTATTCCTTGACGACATACTTGTCAATCTGGAATACATCCTTCACCCCACTCCATTGTTATCTAGAATGTCTTACATTGACTTCTGTCAATCCCCTTGCCCAAGGTTTAACTCTAGTTTAGGTTAACAACATAGGTCATGATATGAAGAGGCTCATAAAGACTTAGGGTAAATTGGCATATTGGGTCAACCTAGGTTAACCCTGTGTGCCAAGGTACCCTGAGTCCTAAAGGGATACTTCATATCCTGACTATGATACTAACCAGTCCTAGAGGGAAATCTTGATCAAGTTCGAGAGGTGTGTAGATATTGACGATCAATGCAGAAGGGTGTTGCCACATGTTAACTGCACTATTGTATCCTCGAGAAGATCCTAATTTTCTCAAAGGTACAACCTTATATTTTACATGTGTCAGCATCCTACGGAACAACCTCATGAAGATGTACATACCTCCAAGAGTTTACTTACGTTAAGTTAAATTTGGGTTAAAAGACGACATATTTTGGCAGCCCATCAATCCCTGAGTCCAACACTCTTTAAGTTATTTTTTTAAAAGTTGGATACAATTAATCCTAAGAGGTTAGCTAACTTAGGATTGCTTCCAGATTTGTTAGTTTTGTCCTAACAACCTGTTATCCAAAAACAAGACAGCAACAACTTAATTTCCTTATTTTAAATAACTTAACTAATTAAGGAAGTGTAACAACCTACTAGGCTAAAACATATCAGACTTATTATAATTAAATCTTAATGATTAACAATCATATCTTCCTCTTTTATTTAGTTCATTACTAGAGAGGAAGGATCTTCATCTTCATAGTTACATTCTCGGGCTTAACACTCCCTGTAATGTCCTTTATAATTACAATAATTTTTATTATAGTTTTATTTCACATCACTTGATATAATGAAATACTTAGATAAGAATATTGTATTCTTCCACTTATTTAATCTACAGGTTACTTAGGAAATTTATCTAAATTTCTTTTTATAATACCCATCAAGAATACACATCCAATCATATAGACAATAAGAAGATTATCCTCAAACAAGATAATTTACACAATCTATGCAAGTAAATTCTCATCTTTCAATTCATTTCCAAAACTTATACATTTACAACTTATGCATTTTAGGCATACTGTAAGACAAAAGTCTTTATTCAAAAAGAGATAAAATTTTATTTTTACAATACTACTTGAGAACAAATTATAATTTCTTCACAAGAATCAGCTTAGATCAGTCAATGCATCATATAAGTTTTGCCTTCTTTTATCACTTACGAATTCCATCTGCAAAATTGCTAGCAAGGGTCCGGGATTGAACTGAGCATGATAAGCACTAAGCCTTAAAACAAAGTGCAATCCACTAAATGTCCCAATAAGAACAACCCTGCTTTAATGAACCACTAATAGTTCATGCTCCTAAGCATATGTAATATTAATAAAAGAAGAGTAATACTAAGGTAGAGTTAACAAATGGAAGAACAGAATATACTCTATAAATTTTGTCCTTCAACTTAAAGTATAATTGATCTCATCAATTATCTTTATAAAACAACAATCATAACATATCATTATTTCTAATCTTGCCAAATATATTACAACACTTATCCTTACTAAAAGATACAGGAAATGTTTTCAGCATAATCACATTAAGATGTTTCATCCAATTGTCAAGTAAAGCAAGAGAGAAAACATCTCTGTTATGCCCAAACACTTAACATCCGAGAAGGCGAAACAGATGCATATCATGATTTAACTATTCCTCTTAAAGGTTTACTACTTTAAAATTCAACATTTTAAAGTATTCATCAAACAGATTCATATAAAGGTAACCCTAGAAAACATGATAGATTATCAGTCAACTATAAGTTTACAACTTCTCTTAGCCAACCAATCAACCAACTTTTCCTACATAATTTCAGTCAATTTAAAAGTGCAGAAAGACTAAATTAAGTATTGAATCTCTTTTCCAATCAGAATAAAATCAAGAAGTTCCATCCATTGAACTTACCCACTCTACATTAGAAAAGGATACCTATCATAATATGATCCCAGTCTATAATCAAATCTTACAACTTAATTAAATAGTTTTTACTTCCTTTTAAACATACAGTTCATGTTTAAGTAGGAGTTCCAAGAAAAGAGAACAAGAACAACATCAGAAAAGAGATAACCAACTGATACATCTTTCTCAACTTTCCCAATATAATGTATGATTTCTACTTTCCATTGAAATATTATATAAATGAAACTCATACACAACTCACCGACAATCAAAATTTATAGTGTACCTTTCAAGATCTATCATTATTTCTTAGTACAGAACAACCTTCAGTCGATAAGAAAACATGCAACATTTTTCTTTCTTAGAACTCATTTACTACCAACATTAAAGTTCCATCTATCCTACCATTCCTTTCCCTTTTCCAATTAAAGTCTAATAAAAGAGTAAATTTCAAACACAGTCTACATTCTTCTTTATAATCACAATTTACTTTCCAAGACCTAACATTCATTATTGAACCCAACAAGAGATAAGAAATCTAAGTGGATATTTACCCTCAAGACTTCCCGATAGTCCAAGCAAGACAGATCTATCTCAACCCTATATCAATACATTAATTAAAGAACTATAAATTGGGTTTCCCTAAAAACGACATGATCAACAATAATATTTATATAATTTCATTATGTGCAAGACTCATATTCCAATCCCGAGCACAATGAAATAAAAATAACTTCCTCAAAAGATCGAATCAATCAAAGTTTAAAATGAAGTTAGGGTAACACAAATCCCCTTAAAAAAAAAAAAGATAATCAATACTTGATAATATCTAAACCAACACAATGTTCCGATTACCATTACATTGATCACCAAGTAACAATTTTTTTGCACAGTGTTGTGTTTCAAATTCAAATCACAAATACTCAAGCATCATAATGATAATGGACAGAACAAAAGGAATTACTTGTATATGGTTTAGAATAAGAAATGATTTTCTTTTCCAATTTCAGTGAACACCTTCGTTTCATACTTATTATAAGATTCTTAATGAAACTAAAACCCGTCAGCAACAAAGCATGAAGGCCGGGTTCATATCAATCTACAATTACAATTAAATATTCCAAGAAGGCAATAATTCACGAACATCATGCCTTAAGTAGACTCAAATAACAATCCAGTTTAACTGACATGTCTAACTCATGTTCCAGATGCATGCGGGTTCCAAGAAAACAGACACGTTTTCACATGGAGAATACAAAGGCTAAGCCATATACGGGTTTTATTCACAACCCATTAATCATTAAATAAAACACTGTCACCAAAGTACCGAGAACCTCTACGATAGATTTATCCACCGAAGCAAGTTTCCAACAAAACCTCTATTTACATATAAGGTTTATATGACTGGAGTTCCTTATCAGCTCGTGACCAACATATGCAACAAATTTTCAAACAATAAACTCAACACACAGGAAAAACTCAGAGTTATTTTCCTTAAAACTCAGCTAGTAATTCATGGCCAACTAAGTGGTCGGAACCAAACTACAGATTCCATCAACTGAAAAAGTTAACAGAGCTACCAACTTTTCTCACGCATGCCAAGTTATTTTAAACAAAAGACAATACACAAAAGCTTCCAACTGAATCACGTACTTCATGGTTTCGAACCTAGAATGCAAGATTTTACAAAACCCAACAAATTAAATAACCAGATAAGCATGAAATGCACAAACACATCAGAGAAAAGTTTTTTTAATGAAAACACTTAGAGGATGCAAGAGATTTTAACAGTTAGAGCCTATCATGCCTGATAGTGCCACTATGAAATCGAAGAAGACCTCTGATCGAGCTCCTTTCTTCTCCTCTTCTCCACAAAAGATCAAACAACCAAAAACTTCTTCCCTAGTGCTTTATATACATTCCACAAAATGAAAATAGATCTGAAACCTCAAAAATAGCCATGCAATGAAGCTTAAACTACATTGGTTTGAAAACCAGAGCGCATGAAGAGAGAAAACGAAGAGTATGCAAAATAAAACAACTTATCAAAAATCCGTTGGCATGCCTACCAAGGCGGTTTGGGCTCGAAACCCAAATGCAATAAATTATATTAACTCTAAGTTTCCCACTCGGTCTTCCTCACCACCGACTACCAAATTTGGTGAGTGCCAAATCAATTTTAACAAACATTTCAAACTTTAGTGAAACTACCACCTAGGCCTCCGCCAACCAAAAACCCCCCAAAGATGGTAGTCCGTATTCCTTCCAACCTTATAACTTAACATTAATGCCATAGAAACCATCGCCAACATGTATGTAACCCTCCTTAGGTTCCAATTCATATCCACTAACTTAGGGTAGATTAATGGCTTAGGTTAGATCTTAGGTAATTTAAAGTTTATACCTTAGGATATAACACTAACCACTAACCTTAGCATATGTCCTTAGAAATTAGGTTAGATAAACCTTTAGGTGTATATCAAAAATACATAGCTTAGATAGAAATACTTAAATATATTACCTAGCTTAGGATCCCATTTCTCTTCAGTGCCATGAATGGCTAAAATCTCAATTACGCCAGTAATGACCTACCGAGGTTGATTTCCAGGGATCCAACAAAACATTCCACTGAAAGGAACCATTTTCACACAAAAGTGAATTAAAGAACTTACATCTACTAAGTTCAGTCCAAGCTTAATAATTCATGGAATGCCATTTCATCATTTGTTCATTCTAAATGATTTAAAACATTCCTTGGATCACTGTAATTGATCCAAGGATGAGTCATAAAAATAGGTAAGTTTACAATTCTTCTTAAATCAGATCACCCTCATCTACGAGAAATGAAAAAAAATGAATCCAAGAAGCATTTCATTTCAATCAAAGATCTTAAGAGCAAAAAGACTTAACCATATCAAGCATGATTTCCCATAATCAAAAGAACATATCCTCATAAGAAAAAATCACATGTCTACACTTGCAATGTAAAGGAGACAATATCAACTTTAACAGCGGTTGTTACATGCTTCCCTCCTAAAAAGGATCATCGTCCCGATGATTTTTTTTTAAAACATTTGGCATTTTAAGGAAAACCAGCTCATTCACTTTTCTTATTCAAAATCAATTATTTCAAACCTCATAGTTCCAGAAATCAGTATTATATAACTATTTTCTCAAATTAAATAATTGTTTTCCCAAGATCGGCTTACTTAATGTAATGAAAAGATAAAATCATAAATTTTTATCAGTCCAAAGATTCAGTTCTATTCAAAAAGAAAGGGAAAAGTAGTTTTCATATCTTCCAGATTTTCCCAAGTTGCACTTTCTTCGTTAAACTAGTCCCACTAGACCTTACATTGTCTTATTTCATGATTTCTTAAATGTAACTGGTGAGTTTATAGCACTCAAGTGGGTTTAATCACAATTATTCCTGGGTCTTGGACCTACAAGGAATTCCAATTTAACATATGTGATAAATCTGAAACATATTTCTTAAGCAAAGAAATATGGAAAACATCATGCATTCGTGACAGAGCAGGTGGTAGTGCTAATCGATAAGCTACAAGATTTATTACTTCAACTATTTCAAAAGGTCCCACATAATGAGGTGATAACTTGGCAGCCTTGCCAAAAGTTATAGAACTCTTTTTGGTTTAACATGAAGAAAAACCTTCTCACCAAGTTCAAATTTCTGTCAACTCGCTTTAAATCAGCATAACTCTTTTGCCTATCTGCTACTTCTTTCAAGCATTCACGAATCATTTTAACTTGTTCTTCCATTTCCGTAAGGATTTCAGGTCCAATTACTTCTCTATCCTCAATGTTATCCCAACTAATAGGGGTTCTGCATTTTCTTCCATAAAGTGCCTCAAAAGGTGTCATCTTAAGAGAAGCATGATATGTATTATTGCATGCAAAGTTCAACTAATGGAAGATACTCCTCCCACTTATATTGCTAATCCATGAAATACATCCGTAACATATATTTTAAAAATTGATTTACTCTTTCAGTTTGTCCATCATTTCCGGATGATACGTAGAACTGAAATTCAATTTAGTGCCAAGAGCTGCATTAAGCATTTGCCAAAACCTTGACGTCATTCTAGGGTCTCTATCAGATATGATTAATTCAGGTACTCCATGTAATCTGAAAATTTCATGTACAAATCTTTTAGCCAAAATAGGAGAATCATCCTTTAGATTTCCAACAATAAAATGAGCTACTTTCGTTAGTTTGTCAACTACTACCAAAATAACATCATGTTTATTTCTTGACATAGGTAACCCTTGTACAAAATCCATGCTTATTACTTGCCATTTGTACTACGGTATGCTATGAGGATATAGCAAACCAGCTGGATGCATATGTTCTGCTTTTACTCATTGACATTCCAGACAATGAGTCACGAAATCTATAACATCCTTTTTCATTCCCTTCCAGAAATATTGTTGTTTTATATCAGCAAGCATTTTCGTAATGCCAGGGTGTCCAGAAAAAGGTGAATTGTGAAACTCTGTCAACAATTTCTTTCTCAAATCATTAAGTAAAGGTATGTATACTTTGTTTTCATAACGTAAGATTCCTTCATTATCAAAGTGAAAACCTTTATACCTTTCATCTTTTGGATCTGTAGCAAGCGCTGCTTTTACTTGCTGAAAGTATGAATCAGATTCCATAGCACTTTTTACTTCATCCTTAAACTGAGTTCTTAATGTTATAAGAGCAGAAATGTGCTTCCTATGACTTAGAGCATCAGCTACTCTATTCTCTTTTCCTTTAATGTAGCTTATATCAAAATCATATTGAGACAAAAATTCTAACCACCTTTGTTGTCTTGCATTCAAATTTGGCTGAGTGAAAATGTACTTCAGTCCAAGATGATCAGTTTTCAACTCAAATGGTTTACCAAGCAGATAATGCCTCCAAACTTGAAGTGCATGAACTATGGCAACAAGCTCTAAATCATGTGGAGCATAATTCAACTCATGTAACTTAAGTTTTCTACTTTCATAAGCTATGACATGATCATTTTGTAACAAAATACCTCCAAGACCCTCCCCAGATGCATCTGTTACAACTGTGAAGTCTCCATTTGGATCAGGTATGCTAAAATAGGTGCTGAAGTCAACTGAATTTTCAAATTTTTAAATGCAGATTCACATTTATCATCCCAGACAAATTTCTTATCCTTCTTCTGCAATGAAGTTATTGGTGCAGCCACCTTAGAAAAATCCTTAACAAATTTTCTATAATAACCTGCAAGGCCCATGAAGCTTCTAACTTCATGTACATTCTTGGGTGCAGGCCACTCGACTATAGCTACAATTTTAGAAGGATCCACAAAGCAATCCCATCTTTACTTATAACATGACCCAAATAGTGAACTTCAGTGTCATAGAAAGAACATTTGGACAACTTACCATATAACCATCTTTTTCTCAAAATTTCCAAAACTATTTTCAAGTGTTCATGGTGCTCCTCCACACTTTTAGAATATATGAGAATTTTATCCAAGAATACAAGCACAAACTTGTCTAAGTATTCTTGAAATATATTATTCATTAATTTCATGAAAGCTACAGGTGCATTCGTTAGTCCAAAGGGTAAAACCGTGAATTCATAATGTCCATACCTTATCCTAAAATATTTTTATGAATGTCCTCTTCCTTAATTCGTAATTGGTGATATCCAGACTGAAGGTCTATCTTAGAATATATCTTGATGCTCTAAGCATCGGTCAAATAGATCATCAATTCTAGGAAGTGGGTATCTATTCTTGATTGTTGCTTTGTTTAACATCTTGTAATCAATGCACAATCTAAGTGTTCCATCCTTCTTTTTCACAAAGATCACTAGTGCTCCCAAGGTGAAACACTTGGTCTAATCAAACCCTTAGACAAAATTTCTTGTAACTGAGCTTTTAACTCTACTAACTTTGTGGTAGTCATTCAATAAGGTGCTTTAGAAATAGGTTCAGTACCTAGTTTGATTTCAATCGTGAAGTCAAACTCCCTTTTGGGTGGTAGTCCCAGTAATTCTTAGGAAACACATCACCGAAGTTCTGTAACAGTGGATAATGTTCCATGAAATCGTTGTTTTCTTCCACAGATTCAGAAATATTTACTACATATAAGGTACATCCTTTATTTTTGGCCTTTTTAAGTTACATAGTTGATAATTTCCTAACTAAAATTTCTCGTTTTACACCTTGAATCTCTATTGTTTTCTACAGATCATCTAAACAACTAATATGTTTTTCAAAATAGTCTACCTTTTCTTTATGATCTGCTAACCACTTTACACCTATGACTGTATCATAAGATCCCAAAGGTGCTACATGAGATCAACACGTGGAAAAGCTAGGTAAGTCAAGGACTGCTCCGAAAAGACACATACTAATTGTATAAACAAAATTATTACCATAATGTACAATCTATGATTTATCCATTTTCTAGTTTTATTTTAAGTTTTGAAGCAAGTTTACTAGAAATAAAACATTCAGTAGCTCCCGTATCAAATAGAATAGTTACAGGTATGCCAAATAACTTACCAGGAACTTCAATAGGTGTAACTTGCTTTTCAGCTTGCTTGTCAGCTACTACAGCATGTATCTTGTGCTGCTGATTACGATCATCCTTCTTCAAAGGACATTGATTCATGTAATGATCTTTGCCACAATTATAACAGCCTCCTACCAGTCCCTTTTTGGGCTCAGAATTATTTCCAGTCTTGAAGTTATCATTCTGACCTCCATAGGGTTTTCACCTATTATTATTATTTATGGAAAAAATCTTTTGTGTATTACCACTAGGCTTATTCATTGTTGTTTTCTTATTATTATCAGGTTGGGAACTTACTTTTGCTACCAAAATTTTTCGTGGTCCCTTCTTAGGTGTAAGAGAAGTGAAGAAGAGTTTGGAATTTTCTTCCGCACTTCCTCTTTATGAGCGAAATAGCTTTTAATTTCTATTCCTACCTTATGGATTTCTCAACAACCCCTTCCATAGTGGTTGGGTTGTGAACATCAACCTCTCCCCCAATAATGGGATTCAACCCCATGATAAATTTTCATATCCTGAACTTCTCATCAGTTTGATACTGAGGTACATACTTGAGAAGTTTCGTAAACCGCTCCCAATACTCAGTTACAGTTAGCTTTCCTTGTGCTAAGTTCGAGAATTCTGTCATTTTCTGATCATAATAAAGTTGTGGCAGCCAACGTTGCCTAAAATAAATTTTAAATTGATCCCAAGTGATGTTAGTTTCATCAATATTTAACTCAGCCTTATGGTTGTCCCACCATGAAGATGCTTCATGGGAAAGTTGATATGCTCCCCAAATGGCTTTAGTTTCCTCTGAGAAGTTTCTTATTACAAAGTACTTCTCCATTTTTTGAGCCAATTCTCAGCTCCATCTCCCAAGGTGGTTCCATCAAACTTAGGTGGACTTATCCTTTTATATCATTAGTGAGTTCAACGCCAACCTTGCCTTTTTGTTTTCTCGGTTAAACAGTGCGTTAACATTGTTATTATCAACACCCAAATCAGGGTTACCCTCAAGAGGTGGCTGATTGTTATTACCAGCTTCTTCTTCCTCCTCATTTACCATCACTTGCTATTAAAGTACAGCCAAACGATCTCTTGTGTCCAATAGGGCAACAAGGATCTCATCAAGTTTTTGGGTTGTTGCTGCTCCTTCATTAGGTGGAGCATTATTCGCAATGTTCCCCCTTGTTCTAACCATTTTTGTTACAATAAAATCCAAGTTTTTATCAGATTATGGACACAATAGGTCCAAGAGATACAACCTTTAGCTCTGATACCAAGATGTAACATTCCCAATTTAAGACTTTAGAAAAAGGAAATTTTTATCTTTTTTTTGCATGATTAATGTTCTCTATTCTAAATACATAATTTAGAACACAAATTCATAACAACCATTCATATAATAGATAACCATATGTACTGCAATTACTCGGTGAGCAACCGATCTATTCATTCCATGACTCAAGAAGCTACCGATCTATTCATGTGTAACATTGAGTTTTGAGTATTCTTCTAAATACTTTGTGTACTTGGTTCTCTTACCCTTTTCGGGTTACGAGTGATATAAGAAACCTAACTCGAATATTGTTACCAAAATTCATCGGCATCATGATCCTTAGACTAGGTGACATAGGACAACGCAATCAATAGCTTACGATACTTTGCCCAAAGATTTCTAACATATTGTTCGTATTCTTATTCCTTGCATACTCGTCAATCAGGAATACATCCTTCACCCCACTCCATTGTTATCTAGAATGTCTTACACTAAATTCTATCAGACCCCTTGCCCAAAGTTTAACTCTATTACAGGTTAACAACTTAGGTCATGATATGAAGAGGCTCATAAAACTTAGGGTAAATTGGCATATTGGGTCAACCTAGGTTAACCCCGTGTGCCAAGGTACCCTGAGTCCTAAAGGGCTACTTCATATCCTGACTATGATACTAACCAATCCTGGAGGGAAATCTTGATCAAGTTCAGAGGTGTGTAGATCTTGACGATCAATGCAGAAGGGTGTTGCCACATTTTAACCGCACTATGTATCCTCGAGAAGATCCTAATCTTCTAGAAGGTATAACCTTACGATTGACGTGTGTCAACATCCTACGAAATAGCCTTGTGAAGATGTACATACCTCCAAGATTTTACTTACGTTGAGTTAAATTTTGGTTAAAAGACGACATATTTTGTAGCCCATCAATCCCTGAGTCCAACACTCTTTAAGTTATTTTTTTAAAAGTTGGATACAATTAATCCTAAGAGCTTAGTTAACTTAGGATTGCTTCCAGATTTGTTAGTTTTGTCCTAACAACCCGTTATCCAAAAACAGGACAGCAACAACTTAAGTTCCTTATTTTAAATAACTTAACTAATTAAGGAAGTGTAACAGCCTACTAGGCTAAAACATATCAGACTTATTATAATTAAATCTTAATGATTAACAATCATATCTTCCTCTTTTATTTAGTTCATTACTAGAGAGGAAGGGTCTTCCTCTTCATAGTTACATTCTAGGGCTTAACACTCCCTATAATGTCCTTTATAATTACAATAATTTTTATTATAGTTTTATTTCACATCACTTGATATAATGAAATACTTAGATAAGAATATTGTATTCTGCCACTTATTTAATCTGTAGGTTACTTAGGAAATTTATCTAAATTTCTTTTTATAATACCCATCAAGAATACACATCCAATCATATAGACAATAAGAAGATTATCCTCAAACAAGATAATTTACACAATCTATGCAAGTAAATTCTCATCTTTCAATTCATTTCCAAAACTTATACATTTACAACTTATGCATTTTAGGCATACTGTAAGACAAGTAGTCTTTATTCAAAAAGAGATAAACTTTTCTTTTTACAATACTACTTGAGAACAAATCAGAATTTCTTCACAAGAATCAACTTAGATCAGCCAATGCATCATATAAGTTTTGCCTTCTTTTATCACTTACGAAGTCCATCTGCAAAAATTGCTAGCACGGGTCAGTTCAATGAACTGAGCATGATAAGCACTAAGCCTTAAAATGAAGTGCAATCCACTAAATGTCCCAATAAGAACAACCCTGCTTTAATGAACCACTAATAGTTCATGCCCCTAAGCATATGTAATATTAATAAAAGAAGAGTAATACTAAGGCAGAGTTAACAAATGGAAGAACAGAATATACTCTATAAATTTTGTCCTTCAACTTAAAGTATAATTGATCTCATCAATTATCTTTATAAAAAAACAATCATAACATATCATTATTTCTAATCTTTCCAAATATATTACAACACTTAACCTTACTAAAAGATACAGGAAATGTTTTCAGCATAATCACATTAAGATGTTTCATCCAATTGTCAAGTAAAGCAAGAGAGAAAACATCTCCGTTATGCCCAAGCACTTAACATCCGAAAAGGCAGAAACATATGCATATCATGATTTAACTATTCCTCTTAAAGGTTTACTACTTTAAAATTCAACATTTTAAAGTATTCATCAAATGATTCATATAAAGGTAACCCTAGAAAACATGATAGATTATCAGTCAACTATAAGTTTACAACTTCTCTTAGCCAACCAATCAACCAACTTTTCCTACTTAATTTCAGTCAATTTAAAAAGTGCAGAAAGACTAAATTAAGTATTGAATCTCTTTTCCAATCAGAATAAAATCAGGAAGTTCCATCCATTGAACTTACCCAATCTGCATTAGAAAAGGATACCTATCATAATATGATCCCAATCTATAATCAAATCTTACAACTTAATTAAACATTTTTACTTCCTTTTAAACATATAGTTCATGTTTAAGCAGGAGTTCTAAGAAAAGAGAACAAGAACAACATCAGAAAAGAGATAACCAACTAATACATCTTTCTCAACTTTCCCAATATAATGTATGATTTCTACTTTCCATTGAAACATTATATAAATGAAACTCATACACAGCTCACCGACAATCAAAATTTACAGTGTACCTTTCAAGATCTATCATTCTTTCTTAGTACCAGAACAGACTTCAGTCGATAAGAAAACATGCAACATTTTTCTTTCTTAGAACTCATTTACTACCAACATTAAAGTTCCATCTATCCTACCATTCCTTTCCCTTTTCCAATTAAAGTCTAATAAAATAGTAAAGTTCAAACACAGTCCGCATTCAACTTTATAATCACAATTTACTTTTCAAGACCTAACATTCATTTATTGAACCCAACAAGAGATAAGAAATCTAAGTGGATATTAACCCTCAAGACTTCCCGATAGTCCAGGCAAGACAGATCTATCTCAACCCTATATCAATACATTACTTCAAGAACTATAAATTGGGTTTCCCAATAAACGACATGATCAACAATAATATTTATATAATTTCATTCTGTGCAAGACTCAGATTCCAATCCGAGCACAATGAAATAAACATAACTTCCTCAAAAGATCGAATCAATCGAAGTTTAAAACCAAGTTAGGGTAACACAAATCCCCTTGTAGTTAAAAAAAGATAATCAATAGCTGATAATATCTAAACCAACACAACGTTCCAGTTACCATTACAATTGATCACCAAGTAACAAATTTGTTTGCACAGTGTTGCATTTCAAATTCAAATCACGAATTCACAAATACTCAAGCATCGTAATGATAATAGATAGAACAAAAGGAATTACTTGTATATGGTTCAAAATAAGAAATGATTTTCTTTTCCAATTTCAGTGAACACCTTCATTTCATACTTATTATAAGATTCTTAACAGAAACTAAAACCCATCGGAAACAAAGCATGAAGGCCGAGTTCATATCAATATAGAATAACAGTTAAATATTCCAAGAAGATAATAGTTTGCAAAAATCATGCCTTAAGCAGACTCAAACAAAAGTCTATTTTAACTGACATGTCTAACACAGGTTCCAGATGCATGCGGGTTCCAAGAAAACAGACACATTTTTCGCATGGAGAATACAAAGGCTAAGCCATATACGGGTTTTATTCACAACCCATTAATCATTAAATAAAACACTGTCACCAAAGTACCGAGAACCTCTATAACGAATTTATCCATCGAAACAAGTTTCCAACAAAACCTCTATTTGCATATAAGGTTTATATGACTGGAGTTCCTTATCAGCTCATGACCAACATATGCAACAAATTTTCAAACAATAAACTCAAACACACAGAAAACTCCGAGTTATTTTCCTTAAAACTCAACTAGTAATTCATGGCCAACTAAGTGATCAGAACCAAACTACAGATTCCATCAACCGAAATATTTAATAGAGCTACCAGCTTTTCTCGCACATGCCAAGTTATTTTAAACAAAAGACAATACACAAAAACTTCCAACTGAATCACGTACTTCATGGTTTCGAACCCAGAATGCAAGATTTTGCAAAACCCAACAAATTAAATAACTAGATAAGCATGGAATGCACAAACACATCAGAGCAAAGTTGTTTTAATGAAAACACTTAGAGGATGTAAGAGATTTTAACAGTTAGAGCCTATCATGCCTGATAGTGCCACTGTGAAATCGAAGAAGACCTCTGATTGAGCTCCTTTCTTCTCCTCTTCTCCATGAAAGATCAAACAACCAAAAACTTCTTCCCTAGTGCTTTATATACATTCCACAAAATGAAAATAGATCCGAAACCTCAAAAATAGCCATGCAATGAAGCTTAAACTACTGGTTCGAAAAACCAGAGCGCATGAAGAGAGAAAAATGGAGAGCATGCAAAATGAAACAACTCATCCAAAATCCATTGGCATGCCTACCAAGGCGGTTTGGGCTCGAAACCCAAATGCAATTAATTCTATTAACTCCAAGTTTCCCGCTTAGTCTTCCTTGCCACCGACTACCAAATTTGGCAAGTGCCAAATCAATTTTAACAAACATTTCAAACTTTAGTGAAACTGCCACCTAGGCCTCCACCAACCAACAAACCCCTGCCAAAGCTAGCAATCCGTATGCCTTCCAACCTTATAACTTAACATTAATGTCATAGAAACCGTCGCCAACATGTATGCGACCCCCCTTAGGTTCTAATTCATATCCACTAACTTAGGGTAGATTAATGGCTTAGGTTAGATCTTAGGTAATTTAAAGTTTATACCATATGATATAACACTAACCACTAACCTTAGCATATGTCCTTAGAAATTAGGTTAGATAAACCTTTGGGTGTATATCAAAAATACATAGCTTAGATAGAAATACTTAAATATATTACCTAGCTTAGGATCCTAGTTCTCTTCAGTGTCATGAATGGCTGAAATATCAATTACGCCAGTAATGACCTGTCAGGGTCGATTTCCAGGGATCCAACAAAACTTTCCCCTGAAAGGAACCATTTTCACACAAAAGTGAATTAAAGAACTTACATCTACTAAGTTCAGTCCAATCTTAATAATTCATGGAATGCCATTTCATCATTTGTTCATTCTGAATAGATTTAAAACATTCCTTAGATCATTGTAATTGATCCAAGGATGAGTCATAAAAATAGGTAAGTTTACAATTCTTCTTAAATCAGATCACCCTCATCTACGAGAAATGAAAAAATGAATCTAGGAAGCATTCCGGTTCAATCAAAGATCTTAAGAGCAGAAAATACTTAACCATATCAAGCATGATTTCCCATAATCAAAAGAACATATCCTCATAAGGAAAAATCACATGTCTACACTTGCAATGTAAAAGAGAGAATATCAACTTTAACGGGTGTTACATAAAACTCAATGGATTTCTAACTCATTTATTTTTATACTAAATATGCAACTACATCCTTAACTAATACTTTTTCGTAGTACTAGTAATAGCCATAACTAGATTATCCCAAGGTTCAGAGTAAAGAACACAATAGAGTAATATATTTCTCTTCTTCCATTTTAATATCAACAAAAATCAACTGAATTACAACATTATTAAATACATTCATTTTTTCTTCAATAGAGTTACCATCATTCATTGTCAATGAATATATCTTCTTTTAGTAAAATAATTTTTCACCAAAGACTTTTTATCGACAGAGTCCCGGCTTCTCCCATAGTTCCTGAGCATATTTCTTATTTGACATATTCAGCAAAAGTAAATTTTACGCATAGAATATAATTGAATTCATTACCTTCATATCGATATTTTTCCATTCCTCGATGTTCATACCATAGGCATGACTCTGAACACAACAAAGAATCCACTTATTTATATCCACAAGAATATATTCCATATTGAGCTCCATAACTCAAAATGTTGGCCATTAAATTTTTCAATCTCAATCCTTGCACTTCCAATCATTTTCATCTATTTGAATATATTCACACACGTAAAACTCTCACTCGAATAAAATGTTATCAATAGTGTCGAGAAACCCTAACTCTTTGCAAAAATATAGAACCTGGATCTAATAGCAAATGAAGATAATTTGATCTAATAATAAAACATGAGAGAAGAAATACTTCACAAAAAATTAAGATAAATATAAATATTAAAATGGCATACACAAAATAACATAGTACAAAATATATATCCTCGAAACCATTTTGTAAAAAAATTATTATATTAACTCAACCATTTTACCATACAATAATGTACTCTCAATTTTTCTCAAACCTACTAAATGTCTAGCTAAATGTAACCACATCAATAGGTAACTATTGCAATGGTATTACAAAAAAAAAATGGGTACCAAAACCATGGGCCAAGATTAAAACCCATAACGGATCCCTATAAACATGATTGATCTAACCACCCATAATTAACCTTTCTAAAATTACCCATACAGCCCCATAAAAATAGGGATCCTAAAAAAACTCTAAAGGACAAAAAACCCCTAGTTAGAGTGATGCCTCGGACCCCCATGGCCACGTCAAGTTATACCATATCGAAGAGTGTAACTCATAGAAAATATACAACACATTTCCAACAATGTTTCTAATTGATATTAAGAGATTATAAGCTTAGGTATTTTTTATTTTAGTGATGATTGTGAGAGAGCGGGGTAGAAAATGAGGTGGTTCGGAAGGGAATGCGAAGGTTTGAATCCGTGGTGGATTTTTTATTTATTAGGAAAGGGTATCCAAGAGGAAAATGGGCAAATGTATGTCATGGAAAAAGCAAAATTTATCCCACAGATAGCCAAAATGTAAATTGGGTCGAGTTTTAGATGGGTTTGGGAGCATTTTGGTATTTGGATTCATTAGGTTAGGTTTTTGAATTTAATGCTAGAAAATGTCATGAACCCCTAAGATAGATGGGATCGTCCATAGTAGAATGACCAATCACATCATGGTTGATGGCGTTTGAACCTTGAGGGGAGATGTTGTCTAGGTGGGGAATTGTGTTATGGTGGTCAATGGCATTAAGCTAAAGTGGCTAATGTAGTTGGAAAATTATGAATTTTTCAATGGTCAAATGGCATTAGGCCAAGGTTTTGTTATCAACTAATTTTGACTTTGCAAAATTATTAAAAAATAATAAAAAATGAAAATTTTGAAAAGTGTTACCTTGCGTGGTTCATCACCCTCGTTGCGATCGTCTCTTTTTGTGATAATTTTGGTCTTTGTTTCGTCCTTTTCGGGCAAGAAATCTTCCCGCCAAGCTTTAAATCGCGTTAAAATACATTAAAATTAATTAATTGCTTCTTGTTTGATACAATTGATTTTTAAAATAAATAAGTACTTAATTAAATAAATATTAATTAAAAAGTTTGTTTGACAAAATTTTAATGTCGGGGAAGTAAGAAAACGCTTCCAACTGTTGGGAATCCAATCTAGCTTCTCGAACCCAGATTTCCCCTTTCCTGGCAATCTTCTTCAATTTTCCCGCATGTGGGATTTTCTCTGCCAATTGCCAAATCATGGATTGGCTAAGCAGGGAGAAATTCCCCAATTTCCCAAATGGGGAAATTGAACGGGATTACCAACCCGATTTGCCATTCCCATCGGCAATTGCCCGTTGTTTTCCCCATTTTCACCTAGCACTCAAGCCACTACCCGGAAGAGAGGAAGTTAGATTAATTCCATAACTTCCTCCGTCAAACTCGTTAGAAAAAGTCATGTGAAGCTTTTCGATCGCTTCTTATTTCTTCAGGAGGACATAATATTTTGTCAACATCCCATAATACAAGAGAAACTTACGCCATTGTGAAGGAAGAAATATTAGTTGTGCATGCAAGGAGATTTTATCAAAATCTAAACAAATACCAGCCGGAGGAAGGAGGAAAGAACAGTTTTAAAGATTAAAGGCAGGTCCAAGGAGCTTTCCACGTGCCTAGGGAGAGCAGAAAAAGTTTTTAAATAAAAATAGTTTCAAGAACAATTTTCCACGCCTTGGATGGAGGATAGACAAGACAGCTGAAGACAAAAATTCATTTTCATGCATCAGAGAAGTCCATGCGCCCAGCTGGAGAAAAGAACAGTTTTAAAAGTTTAAAACAATGCGCAGGACAAAGAGATAAAGAATTGTTTTTGAAACCCATGCATCCACACGCCTGAGAAGGAGAACTCCACGCATTTTCCTGTATAGGAGGCGCACAGCCCAAACAGTTGTCCACACGCCAGGGAAAAGAAAGAAAGGAACAGTTTTCAAAAGACAGAATAAAGTTTTAAAAGTTTCGAAAGCAAGACAAGAAAACCATGCATTCTTTTTGGAGGAGACCGCTAGCCAAAGGAAGAAGCAAATCCGCGCCCAGCCAGCAAATAGAAAACCACGCATGCCAAGAATAGTTTTTAAAAAATTAGTTAAAGGCAGGCTGCCCCAACAAGGAGGACAGAAGCTGCACCCAAGACAGAAGGGGAAATAGGAATAGTTTTTTTAAAATGAAAGAAACATGCCCAAAACCCATGACCCATAGAACCGAGGCAACTAGACAAGTTAGCCCTGTGTTGATGAATATCTTGGATCTAGTAGAGACACTAATGGATGCTAACCGATGCAAGAAAATGTTTACATGCATTATCTCCAAAGTAGCTACAGTGGAAGTCATATCTAGCGGTACAGGTCTTAGGCATGGTGCACTGCAACTGATGTTTATGGAGGTGCAAGTTCCATCTCCACTAGTTCCAACTAGAGAAGTGCATTTTTTTAAGATTCAGCCAGCAACATGGTGAAAGAGTATGGGCCGTGGAGGATGATTCAGTGGACACTCTCAGAGAAACCCCACCTGCATCTTTTATGAAATACAGGAGACGCCCATCGGGGTACCTCATTCATGATTTTCCCAACTGCTATTCATAAGTTACATGGGTGGAACATTCCAAGTATAATGATCTATATCTACACGGATTATACCGAACTTTGGTAAACTGTGGAATGGCATTTGGAGCTGAGCGCTGGTTAGCAACTCTTCAGTGCCAGTGTGAATGCCTTGTTGTTTTAATGTCAAACAATGTACCATCCAGAGATCACAATGTTATAGCAAATCCCAATGGCCGGCGTAGCATGCTGAAACTAACTCAAAGGATGACTAACAATTACTGTGGTGGGGTGAGCGCATCCAGTGGGAAAACATGGACTAAATTATCAAATGGTGATGATGATGTTAGAGTGACCACAAGGAAGAACACTGATGACCCTGGGGAACCTTCTGGTGTGGTGTTGAGTGCAGCCACATCAGTCTGGCTTCTTGTATCTCCTCATAGATTGTTCGAATTTCTCCAAGATGTCACTCTCAGAAGCAAGTGGGATATTCTATTTAATGGCAAACAGATGCAAGAAATGGCTAGTATTGCCAACGGTAACGATCCTGGCAACAGTGTTAGTCTTCTAGGGGCCAGTGGTTTGAACTCTAATCAAACCATGCTAATATTGCAAGAATGTTGCACCGATACTTCTGAATCTCTTGTGGTGTATGCACCTATTGATGTATCTGTAATGCATTTGGTTATGAATGGAGAGGGGATCTAGGCTGCATCTCACTTTTATCATCTGGTTTTGCAATCATTCCAAAAGGACCCCAATGTAGGGGGCCTCTTACAGTATCTAAATCTGGTAGGAGCCTAACCAGTTTGCAAGTGGGAGGATCTCTCTTGACAGTTGCTTTCCAAATACTGGTCAGCAGTCTTCCTAATTCTAAGTTAACATTGGAGTCTGTGGAGACTCTAAACAATCGATTAAGTGACTGTGAGAGTGTTACCAGGAGACCTGATGAAATTTATTACAAAGATTCTCTATTGAGACCTTACTTGTTTTACAATGTAACTCGTGGAGGTGTATCTGTTTCATATCAGAATATTCATGAAGCACAATTTGCTTTGCAATTATATGAGCATCTTCAACGAGTCACTAAGTTGGCAGGCATAAAGGTTTCTGTTGGAATTATCACACCTTACAAGCTACAGCTGAAATGTTTACACCGAGAGTTTGATGTTGTCCTCAAATTTGATGAAGGAAAAGGTTTATATATCAATACAGTAGATGCCTTTCAGGGCCAGGAGCGTGATGTAATCATTATGTCTTGTGTCTGAGCTTCAAATCATGGGGTTGGCTTTGTAGCTGATATTCGCCACATGAATGTGGCACTAACATGAGCTCGCAGTAATTTTTTATTGGTAATGATATCTACGGACATGTTATGGGCATGAACCTGGGTCATCATCATGGCAGCATTAGGTCTTTATTGGTAATGGTATTTTCTCATCGTTTGGAAGGTACAATTGTGCTTATTATGGAAAAGCCAAAACATTCTTACTACAAGTGTTATATAATAAGGAAGAACCGTGAGCATTGTGGTAAAACCATTCTTTTCAGAAATGTTGGGTTAAGCTTGAATATAAAGTAGTTGAGTTGAAAAGCTAAAAACAATTCTGATTACATTACAACAAAATTAACGATTATTGACAAGAGTTAAGTGTAATCATGGTGGCAAGGTCAATCCCTATAGATGTTAGTTTAAGCCTATGGATGAAGACCATGCTATGATTTGAATTTGGTTTAATTCTATGTATGAAGACCATAGAATGATTCATACTTTTTGTGGAGGAGATAGATCGCACTAACAATTACCCACGAGATGAAGGCAACAGGGTATTTTTCGATTCAGATTCCTGAATGATGTTCATGAGTAAAATAACCATTCCTCTGTCACATAAATGAGAAGTTTGCATTGCCATATTGATTGATAAAAATGTCTCTTGGAATAACTATTTGACTCGACAAGAACCTTCAATTGTGTGCATGCTGACACACTGCAACCGAGTTTGTTTCCGAGATTGTTGTGAAATATGAGAACTGCTTCCATCATTTCAAACAAGGAAAATGTTATTTTTGGTGATTATTGGTGATGTTAAGTGAACCAATAAAAGATAGGTTGTGTAGTGAGATGGAAGAGTCGGGTTATTCAATTTGTAGAAAGTGTTTGCAAAGCTAGGCAATGCTTTCGACTTCATCAAATCAAATGTATAGTGCCAATAACTGGTTATATTTATTCGTGGGGTGTTTTTTAAAGCCATGTTTTGTAATAAAATTGGAGGTGAATTACAATTTTGGCTCTTGGATATCTTCTCAATGGCGAAAGACCGAGAAGTCGGATTACGATAAACCAAGGTGGCATAATGACTATGGTCTTGCGACAAATGAATAATTCATCATGGAAAGGTACTTAGAGCATGTGGAGAATTGTGAATGTGAATACAAATGAAGACAAATTTTCTCGCACCTAGGATATTTCTCAGAGCACAGATGGGTGGATGAATTTCTAAAGTTTCAAGCTCAAGACTCTTGTCATTTGGAGGATTACGAAACACGGTCAATGAGTTCATTCCCATACGATCGGGATAGGCGGACTCTTGGCCCAATGGATAAGGCAACGATACTAGGTGTCTTGATCTAGGTGGTGCATTGCTGACTAGGATGTTTATGTGTGCGTATAAGTCATTTAAGTGGGTCCACATGTACCCATTTCTTTTATTTATGTATTTTTCCTTAAATGACTTTTTGACTTAGGTGATTTCTATTTTTGGTTGTTTTTAATAAAGTTGGTTATACAAAGTCAAAGTCACTTAGGTGCCTTATTTAATGATCATGTTAAACCCTAACTAATTTGTAACCAAATTTTGGGTTATAAAAGGAAGTGAGGGGCTCATTTGTAAGGGTGACTTTGAGAGAGGAGAAGAAAATACTTTTGTGCAAGCTTTGTTTCAGGAAGAAACTTTGTGTTCTTTTGTGAAAAACATTTTAGAGTTAATGAAATATGAACTTTGTGTCTCATTCATTGTCTCTTGTAACATTTGATGTTCTTATGTTCATTAGATGTTAGGTGTTTGAATCTTGCATGCAAATATTATCTTTGATCTTATTGTCAACGTTATTAATCAATTGTTCTAGTTCACAGTGATCAAGCTCTGATTATCTACTTGCTCATGTGTGTTCCCTTTTACACGTTCTTGTTTAGCTAACTCAAACTCCGTTTTATTTTTGTTGTTTATTCATCTTTCCTCTTCATGCAATATTAGGCTTTGTTTTTACCTAACTCTTGCATGTGCTCTTAGTTCATTCCATCCCACTCCTTTCCTTCATTCCATTCCATCTCCTTCATTCACTTTTCTTTCCATTGATGTTCCAAAACACCCCCACATACAATTTTGAATGTATAGATGTAAATACAATTTTGGTTTTCAATAAAGGTAGCCTCACCTTCATTGAGGAGGGATTTCGTTCCCACACTGTTGCATGTCATTTGTATGCATGCAAATCCATATGCTAACAATTTTTGGTGACTCCACTGGGGATTTAGGAATCATTAACTAGTGCTTGGTTTAATCTTTATGGCTATCCCCTCTGCACAAGCTCCAGTTCTTCAACCAAACCTTGTGCCCGACAAAGATTTCCAAGGAGACATTTTTCCAACCATCGAACAGGAGCTTGGGAAAACCATGAAAGCTTGCAGCAATTTGTGGCTATTGATAAAGCCATTGACAGAGAAATCTACATCAAAGACATTAGAAGAAGAGCACCGCACTTGTGGCCGGAAGACCTCTGGACACATGTTGATCATTGTTCACCGACACGGTCCTCTTCCACCAAGATACTCAAGAAGACATATCATCATATTTGAGGCAAGCTATTTGGGAAAAGCATGCAAGTAACCATCATTTTCATCTCGTCACATCGATACTAGATAATGAAGAAGAGGAAGCCGCGAGAGTTCTTTAGAGTTATCCAGTGCACAAATAGCTCAAGAAAGAGAGTGAAGAGAGAAGGCTAGAGCCGATCAAACACACCAATAATTCCTTCACCATAAATATCCCAAAATTTGGAAGGAAAGAGGTTTACATGAGGAGAAAAAGCTAAAGGTCAATCTGACCCCACTTTTGACTTTCAAGGAAAATTTGGTTTCAAGTTATCTCCTCCAAAGAAGAACACACCTCGTAGATCTACAAGCCTTGCATCAAGTCCTGAAAGAGCAAGCAAGGAAGGAATCACTACCAGTCAAGCACTTGTCCTTGCTCACGTTGTTTTACCTTCGCATACCACCTTTCCTCAAATGGCAGCCAATGTACCATGGGGAAATGTCATAGGCCCATTGGCCTTACCTACTCGACATGAACTCCCACGAGGATCAAGAAAGATTCTTCCCAAGTTCGATGACAGAGATGGGAAGACGTCACCAGATGACCATATTTCTACCTTTTTCGTTGCATGTGTTGTTTTTTTGGTAGAATATGAAGATGTTGCTATTCGTCTCTTCGTCGAAACATTGCATGATGTTGCTGCAGATTGGTTTCATCATCTACCCAATGGATGTATCACAAATTGGAATGATATGAAAACTAAGTTTGAAAATCGATTCAAGGCATCAAAAGATGAACATGCTCTTCTTGCCCAACTATCTCAAGCGAAGAAAGAGCCCACATAACCCATGAGGAATTTCATGGAAAAATTCAACAAAATGGTGAATAAAGTTCCTGTCGGGATTCATCCAAACCTTGATGGACAAAAATGTTTCTTTATTAATGCACAACAACTAGAAGTGTGCTATCAGCTGAGAAGGGCTAGGGTGGCTACTTTGGAACTTTCTCAATCCTTGGCCATAGAAATTGAAGATGACTTAATCATGGCAGGAAAATTCAAGAAAAATTCCCTCAAAGGAAAGGGTCAAGAAACCCCAATGCTTCAAAAGCTATACTCACTAAGTTGGCTAATGATGTGCTAGCTTTGAAAAAGCAAGTTGCTCAAAGTAGTAAACCTACTCCTTACAAAGACATCCCGAGAAAAGGATACGTTCCCAACAAAGCTAGGATTGCAAGTACTCCAACGAGGCTTGCTATTGAAGAAGCTCCCGCAACTAATACCAAATGCAATGTCAAGAGAGTGATGATGAGATTGAAGTCATCGAGGTTGATGAGGAAGAGCCGGATTCTGAGACATCTGAACCTAAAGTTGAAGATCCTAAGGGGGAAAGTAATAATCATTTCTTTGAGTACCGTTCCGATGAGGAAGATGAATATGAAGAAATTATAGAAGATATGAATAGTCAATCTTTTGTCATTTTCACACGTTCTCAGAAAAAGGACCAAGATACCACGAAGGTGGGAGATAAAGAGGTTTCACAGAAATGACCCAAAGAATCCAATACCAATGAGGCTCCTAAAGAGTCCAAGGTGACTGAGGTTTCAAAGGTCAAGACTATCTTAAAGAGAGGAGGGCCTTTATTAGATCAATCGGTTGGTAAACCAAGTACAAAGAAAGCTCCTTCTTCCACATCAGTGTCAACTAAGCCCGAGGCCAAGGTCAAAAGTGTGCCATCATCAAGTTCAAAAGAGCTTATATCTGAGACATCAAGTACAGATTACTTTTCCTAAATTTGATATCATTGATCATATCAATAAAATAAAAATCTCCATGTCACAGGCAGAGTACTTGAAATCCAACAAGGATCAGCTCGAGAAATTGGTCCATTTTATCAAAGGTGACTCTATTGTTCATTCCTCCAAAGGAATTCTAAAAACTCCCAAAGATGGGAAAACTCAAAATATTGTGGTGGCCACTACACCTTCAAATGAAAAGATTGAACCTTTCTTTGTGTCCTTTCTAATCAACGGATGCAAATTAAGTAATTGCATTATAGACTTTGGAGCCTTGGATAATGTGATGCCAACAAAAGTAGCACATGCTCTTGGTTTGACTTGTACAAGAACATTCGGATCATGTTACTCCATGGAAACCAAGCAAGTTCCTCTAATCGAGGTAGATTAAAGACGCCCAAATGGTTTTAGCCCAATTCCCTCAAAAGCAAGTTAAGGTAACTATTCTAGTTGTTGATATTCCCACCTCGTATGGAATGTTGTTGAGCAGGAAATTTTGCAGGGATTTGGGTGGTGAGATTCAAATGGAGTGGTCTCACGCCATGATTCCTATCAATGGAGAAATGAAAAATCTTATGCCGAAGCTCGGGAAAAGTTCATAAGTAACTAAAACCAAAGATCCTCGCGCACAGATCCTTTTTCAAGGCTCAAGTATGAGTAATTATATGATGACTGCAGAAATTCATACCCATGAGATCACTTGCCAAGATTCCAATGAGATCTGGACTCTTGAGTTTGATGGAAGTTGTTGCTCGACGGGATCTGGTGCAGGAGTGGTGCTCATATCTCCAAATGGTGAAAATTTTCCTTTTTCCTACAAACTTGAATTTTCAAATACTAATAACACTGTAGAGTACGAGGCGTTAATACTTCACCTCCAAGTTGCAGAGGAGAAAGGGATCAAAAATTTGGAAGTCTTTGGAGATGCGGAATTGATTGTGAAATAGGTAAGAAATCAGTTCCAAGTAAAGAATGATCATTTGAGACACTACAGAAATAAAGTGTGGGACGCAATAGAAGTCTTCGACGCTTTTTCCATAAAATCTATCCCTCATGAAAATAATGACAAAGTAGATTCTCTAGCAGTCTCAACTTCATTAATGATTCCTCATTTAGAATTTGATCAAGTCAAATACACCATTGAAATGGTTTTTAGGCCAAGTGTTCCTAATAATGCAAAAAATTGGCAAGTATTTAATGATGATCAACAAATTATTGCCCTCTTGGAAAAGAAAGAAAAATTTGAACAATTGTACTTTGAAGGAAGTGATTCTGCATTTTGCGAATCAACTACCTCACCCATTCAAGTAGGAGTTGAGAACGAAGATCCTGGTGATGGCATCATTCAACTCAAAGGAAATAAAATTCCCAAAGGATTGGTTTCACTTGAAGAACTTTTTGACAAACATGACAGGTTTATCAAAGAGAAAGAGTAGGCAGGACCTACAAATTCCACCGACTATGAGAAAGTTAACATTGGTACCAAGGATAAACCTCGCCTAATCAATATTGGCAAGTGTTGCTCACCTGAGGAGCGCAGGAAATTCATAATTCTACTTACCAAATATTTTGATGTTTTGGCTTATTCATACGAAGACTTGAAGTCTTTCCAACCCAGGGAGATGGAACATGCGATACCTTGGAAGCCTGGTGTAATTCCATTCAGGAAAAGCAAAGACAATATAATCCCAAGATTGCAGGGACAATATTTCATGAAGTTCAAAAGATGTTAGATGCACAAATAATGTTTCTTATTCGACATTTGACTGGATAGCTAAGATTGTACCAGTTCGCAAGAAAAATGGAGAAATTAGGATTTGCGTAGATTTCCACAATCTTAATCAGGCTTCCTTCAAGCATTATCGAAATTGAAAACGGGTTGTTTCCCATATGTACATAGGTAATTAGGATTTTGATTTGTTTTTTTCCCTGTTTTTCGGTCTCCTCTCTTGTGTCGCCCCATTTTTGTGCCCCATCACTTTGTAATCATTTTCATGACTATTTTGGTCTGGGTCCATTGTTGCGTCCGTGAAGTCCTTGTCCCCAATCAGAGCCAACTATTATCAGCTAATTTTGACTTTGCAAAATTATTAAAAAATAAAAATTTAAAAAAAATTGAAAAGTGTTACCCTGTGTGGTTCATCGCCCTCATTGCAATCGTCTTTTTTTTGTGATCATTTCGATCTTCGTTTAGTCCTTTTCGGGCAAGAACTCTTCCCTCCAGGCTTTAAATCGCGTTAAAATACATTAAAATTAATTAATTAATTGCTTCTTGTTTGATACAATTGATTTTTAAAATAAAGAAGTACTTAATTAAATAAATATTAATTAAAAAGTTCGTTCAACAAATTTTAATGACGGGGAAGTAAGAACACGCTTCCAACTGACGGGAAGCCAATCTAGCTTCTCGAACAAGATTTCCCCTTTCCTAGCAATCTTCTTCAATTTTCCCGCATGTGGGATTTTCTCTGCCAATTGCCAAATCATGGATTGGCTAATGGGCAGGAAATTCCTCAATTTCCCACATGGGGAAATTAAACGGGGATTGCCAACCCACTTTTTCATTCCCGTTGGCAATTGCCCGTTGTTTTCCCCATTTCCCCTAGCACTCAAGCCACTACCCAGGAAGAGAGGAAGTTAGATTAATTCCATAACTTCCTCTGTCAAACTCGTTGTAAAAATTCATGCGAAGAGTTTCAATTTCTTCTTATTTCTCCAGGAGGACATAATATTTTGTCAACATCCCATAATGCAAGAGAAACTTACACCATTGTGAAGGAAGAAATATCAGTCGTGCATGCAAGGAGATTTTATCAAAATCTAAACAAATACTAGCCGGAGGTAGGAGCAAAGAACAATTTTAAAGATTAAAGGTAGGTCCAAGGAGCTTTCCACGTGCCTAGGGAGAGTAGAAAGTTTTTAAATAAAAATAGTTTCAAGAACAGTTTTCCACGCCTTGGGTGGAGGATAGACAAAGACAGTGAAGAAAAAAA
This sequence comes from Taxus wallichiana var. yunnanensis, assembly GCA_018340775.1. Taxonomy (NCBI): domain Eukaryota; kingdom Viridiplantae; phylum Streptophyta; class Pinopsida; order Cupressales; family Taxaceae; genus Taxus; species Taxus wallichiana. The sequence goes on along the minus strand of CM031239.1, from coordinate 61,247,350 downwards.
AAAATTCATGCATCGGAGAAGTCCATGCGCCACGGTGGAGAAAAGAACAGCGATTTTTAAAAAAGCGCAGACAAAGAGATAAAGAATTTTTTTGAAACCCATGCATCCACATGCCTGAAAAGGACAACTCCATGCATTTTCCTGTAGAGGAGGCGCATAGCCCAAACAATTGTCCACACGCTGTGGAAAAGAAAGAAAGGAAGGAACATTTTTCAAAAGACAGAATAAAGTTTTAAAAGTTTCAAAAACAAGACAAGAAAACCACGCATTCTTTTTAGAGGCCACCAACCAAAGGAAGAAGCAAATCCGTGCCCACCAAAGAAATAGAAAACCACGCATGCCAAGAACATTTTTAAAAAATTAGTTAAAGGCGAGGCTGCCCCAACAAGGAGGACAGAAGCTGCGCTAGGACGTAAGGGGAAATAGGAATAGTTTTTAAAAATGAAAGAAACATACCCAAAACCCATGACCCATAGAACCGAGGCAACTAGACAAGTTATCCCCTGTGTTGATGAATAGCCTGGATCTAGTAGAGACACTAATGGATACTAACCAATGCAAGAAAATGTTTCCATGCATTATCTCCAAAGTAGCTATAGTGGAAGTCATATCTAGCAGTACGGAGTTTTAGGCATGGTGCACTCTAACCGATGTTTATGGAGGTGCAAGTTCCGTCTCCACTAGTTCAAACCAGAGAAGTGCATTTTTTTACGATTCAGCCAACAACACGATGAAAGAGTATGGGCCGTGGTGGATGATTCGGTGGATGCTCTCGTGAGAAAACCCACCCGCATCTTTTATGAAATACAGGAGACGCCCATCTGGATGCCTCATTCATGATTTGCCCAACGGCTATTCACAAGTTACATGGGTTGAACATTCCAAGTATAATTATCTATATGTACATGGATTATACGAACTATGGTAAAGCTGTGGAATAGCATTTGGAGTGAGCGTTGGTTAAGAACTCTTCAAAGTGCCAGTGTGAATGCCTTGTTGTTTTAATGTCAAACAATGTACCATCTAGAGATCACAATGTTATAGCAAATCCCAATGGCCAAAGCATAGCATGTTGAAACTAGCTCAAAGGATGACTAACAATTCTTGTGGTGGGGTGAGCATCCGGTGGGAAAACATGGACTAAATTATCAAATGGTGATGATGATGTTAGAGTGACCACAAGGAAGAACATTGATGACCCTAGGGAACCTTCGGTGTGGTTTTGAGTGCAGCCACATCGCCTAGCTTCTTGTATCTCCTCATAGATTGTTCGAATTTCTCCAAGATGCCACTCTCGAAGCAAGTGGGATATTCTATTTAATGGAGACAGATGTAAGAAATGGCTAGTATTGCCAAGGGTAACAATCCGACAACAAAGTGTTAGTCTTCTAGGGCCAAATGTTTGAACTCTAATAAGACCATGCTAATATTGCAAGAATGTTGCACCGATACTTCTAGATCTCTTGTGGTGTATGCACCTATTGATGTATATGCAATGCATTTGGTTATGAATGGATGGGATCCAGGCTACATCCCACTTTTACCATCTGGTTTTGCAATCATTCCGAAGGACCCCAATGTAGGGGGCCTCTCGCAGATATCTAAATCTGGTAGGAACCTATCCGGTTTGCAAGTGGGAGGATCTCTCTTGATGGTTGCTTTCTAAATCTTGGTCGCAGTCTTCCTAATTCTAAGTTAACATTGGAGTCTGTGGAGACCGTAAACAATCGATTAAGTGATCGTGAGAGTGTTACTGGAGACACGATGAAATTTATTACAAAGATTCTCTATTGAGACCTTACTTGTTTTACGATGTAACTCGTGGAAGAGAATCTCGTGGAGGTGGATTTGTTTCATATCATAATATTCATGAAGCACAATTTACTTTCCAATTATATGAGCATCTTCAACGAGTCACTAAGTTGGTAGGCATAAAGGTTTGTTGGAATTATCACACCTTACAAGCTACTGAGATGAAATGTTTACACCGAGAGTTTGATGTTGTGCTCAAATCGATGAAGGAAAAGGTTTATATATCAATACGGTAGATTCCTTTCGGGGCGTGGAGCATGATGTAATCATTATGTCTTGGGTCCGAGATTTAAATCATGGGGTTGGCTTTGTAGCGATATTCGCCACATGAATGTGGCACTAACACGAGCTTGCAGTAATTTTTATTGGTAATGATATCTACGGACATGTTATGGCATGAACTGGGTCATCATCATGGACGCATTAGGTCTTTATTGGTAATGGTATTTTCTCATCGTTTGGAAAGTACAATTGTGCTTATTATGGCAAAGTCAAAACATTCTTACTACAAGTGTTATATAATAAGGAAGAACCATGAGCATTGTGGTAAAACCATTCTTTTCAGAAATGTTGGGTTAAGCTTGAATATAAAGTAGTTGAGTTGAAAAACTAAAAACAATTCGATTACATTACAACAAACTTAACGATTATTAACAAGAGTTAAGTGTAATCATGGTGGCAAGGTCAATCCCTATAGATGTTAGTTTAAGCCTATGCATAAAGACCATGCTATGATTTGAATTTGGTTTCATTCTATGTATGAAGACCATAGAATGATTCATACTTTTTGTGGAGGAGATAGATCGCACTAACAATTACCCACGAGATGAAGGCAACAGGTATTTTTTTGATTCAAATTCTTGAATGATGTTCATAAGTAAAATAACCATTCCTCTGTCACATAAATGAGAAGTTTGCATTGCCATATTGATTGATAAAAATGTCTCTTGGAATAACTATTTGACTCGACAAGAACCTTCAATTGTGTGCATGCTGACACACTGCAACCGAGTTTTTTTCCAAGATTGTTGTGAAATATGAGAACTGCTTCCATCATTTCAAACAAGGAAAATGTTATTTTTGGTGATTATTGGTGATGTTAAGTGAACCAATAAAAGATAGGCTATGCAGTGAGATGGAAGAGTCAGGTTATTCAATTTGTAGAAAGTGTTTGCAAAGCTAGACAATGCTTTCGACTTCATCAAATCAAATGTATAGTGCAAATAACTGGTTATATTTATTCATGGGGTGTTTGTTAAAGCCATGTTTTGTAATACCATTGGAGGTGAATTGCAATTTTGGCTCTTAGAGATCTTCTCAATGGTGAAAGGCCAGAAGCTAGATACTGATAAACCAAGGTGGCGTAACGACTATGGTCTCACGAAAAATGAATAATTCACCATGGAAAGGTACTCGGAGCATGTGGAGAATTGTGAATGTGAATACAAATGAAGACAAATTTTCTCACACCAGGGTATTACTCAAACAAAGGGGTGGATGAATTGTTCAAGTTTCAAGCTCAGCACTCTTGTCATTTGGAGGATTGCAAAAACATGGTCAATGAGTTCATTTTAGTACGACCTGGGATAGGCAAAATCTTTGCCCAATGGATAAGGCATTGATCCTAGGTGTCTTGATCTAGGTGGCACATTGCTTTGACTAGGATGTTTATGTGTGTGTTCTGTAGACACCTATAATTACGCCCAAGCAATTCAAATACTTAAATTACGTTAATTATTGTCTTTCTCGCAAATCAACAACATATCGTCAAAAGCACTCATTTTCCCTCATATCATCATTAATTAATTACACTAAGCTAATTAATTAAGTTTCTTATCTAGCAAATACCCTAATTAACGACCTTCCATTAATAAATCACCCCTTCTACCTAGACTAATTAATTATTATTAATTAATTAGCTTTCCCTTCCATTTAACCAATAAATCAATATTTAATTGATTTAATCACCCCTTCTACCTAGACTAATTAATTATTATTAATTAATTAGCTTTCCCTTCCATTTAACCAATAAATCAATATTTAATTGATTTAATCCCCTTCTAATAGCCTAAATCGTACTAATATTCTTCTAATTGGCTTCTATAAGCTTACACCTACCTATTAATTAATCACCTTTGATTAATTAAAGCACCCCCCAACTCCCATGACTTGCTAAACATGTATTAAACCCTTCTAAAGTAAGGTTACCTTTAATAAAGCAACCTTATCCACTCCTAATCATGTTTTACCTTTATCCCACATTCATGAGAATGAGTTGAATCCTTTATCCTTTGGGCTATATAAAGAGTCATCCACCTACCTTTTACTTACACCTAAACTTCTTAAGAGAGAAAATGCATAGCATATAGCAAAGAGACTAAGAGCTTGCACCTTGCCCTTTTGAGAGTTCATCATCTTGAAGAGTTAAGCCTCTTTCTTAAGTTCTTAGGTCATATGGGAGGTGTTAAAGGGGTCTTGTAGCCCAACTTTGATAGACCCTCATTCCTAGGTTACTTGGCATACTAAGGACAACTATTTTGATAGCCATGGAGCTTACTTAGGTCCATTCATTTATTTGTTGTTAGAGAATAGAAGAGTTTATATATTTAGCATTGTTAGTTTCAAAGTTTGTATTGATGAATGTTAGCATCTAACCCTTGTTTAATTCTTATCTTGATGGTGTTTAGTTTGTTATTCAATTCTTGCTAAGTTAAGGCTATTTAGGTGTTAGTCTTTACTCATATTAGCATTATTTTGAAAACAAACACATGCACACATTTGGCACGCCTAGTGGGACATACTCCATTGTCCTTTGCACTTAATTTCAAGTTTTTGTAGTTAAGTTTCATTTTTGGTTACTAACCCTCTTTTACACATGTTGATCTAACTTGTTTTTCTTAACTTGTTTTGTTGAGTTTGCATGTGTTGAGTATTCCTTGTAGGTATAAAGGAGGTGAAGTGTTGTCAAAATTGGAATTGATGGGAAAATTTTAAGATTTTTCCATGTTTTCATTTTTAGAGCTTACTTTTTCAACATTCTACATGCTAGTTTTTTCAATTTCCTAAAAAATTTAAACTCTTGAGCATGTAGGTTAGTGTTTGATAGTGCTGAGTCTTTTATTTACATATTAATGTGGTGGGTTGCTATCAAAATTTAACCTTGGTGAGAAAATTTCAAGATTTCATCATGTTTTCATTTTTAGAGCTTACTTTATCATCATTCTACATGCTAGTTTTGTCAATTTCTTGAAAATTTTAAACTCTTGAGCATGTAGGTTAGTGTTTTATAGTGTTGAGTCTTCTATTTACATATTAAAATGGTGGGTTACTTTCAAAATTTAATCTTGGTGAGAAAATTTCAAGATTTCATCATGTTTTCATTTTTAGAGCTTACTTTTTCATCATCTACATGCTAGTTTTGTCAATTTCTTGAAAATTTTAAATTCTTGATCATGTATGTTAATGTTTGATAGCGTTGATTATTCTATTCATATATTGATGTGATGGGTTGTTGTCAAAATTGAATCCTGGTTGGAAAAACTTGCCCATTTTGTAGATTAAGAGACGTTTTTTTTACATTTTTTGAGTGCATGTCAAGTGCATACCCGTGAGCATAAAACATATGTGTAACCCATCTTCCGAAGGCCATAACTTTTGCTCCCGAACTCAAAATGACTCTATTTTTTTTGCGTTGGAAAGGTATTGAAGTTAAATATGTAATGAAAACATAAATTCAGGATTTATACTTATAGAAATTATAGGTTTTTCTGTTAGTTTAAAACTGGACATTTTCTAACATGTCTAATGTTTTCATGAATGTTGTATTTCCATGCTTACTCGATTTAGACCAAAGCATGTGTATGCTCTTCTCTCACACCTTTTGGTGATCTTGAGAATCAAAAATAACTTTGGTCTATATTTTTTTAACATTGGGATTAAACTTGGAAATTTGATTATTCATTTTGCTTAAGGAATGAACCTTTTACAAAGCATTTTTCAATGGTCCTTTGATTTGAAGTTTTCCATTTCTATATAGTTAGGATAAAGTTTTTGTATACTCTTATCTTATACCTTAGGTGATCTTGATAATCAAAAGTAACTTTAGTCTTCATTTTATAACATTTGGTAAATCGGAAGCTTCATCTTTCACTTTTGGTTTAAGGGGAATGAACAATTATCAAGATTTTTGTATGGTTCATTGATTTAAAAGATTTTTTTACTTTTTAATTGGATTATTTGTTGTGTATGCTCTTATCTTGCATCCTCGATAATCTTGAGAATTAAAAGTAACTCTTAATCCTCTTTTAAATAATGTGATTTTCTTGGAGAACTACTAACGCTTGAGTGCGGGACTTAAAAACATTTTTCAAAGAAAAGATGAATCAAAAAAATTTAAAAACTACTAATACAACGGTTGTTATACAGTTTCCAAAAGGTGTTCAAGCAAACCACCTAATTAAACAATATAAAAAGAACAACATATTCAAAACACTATATTACAGTGTTTTAAAAGGGTACGCCCCTCTCCGCTCAATCGAACATAACGCCTTAAGCTACAACAATGGGGGTGGTTCCAGAACCCCAAAGTAGTCCACGCAAGAGGGAACCTTGTGGGACGAAACGGGAAGTGCTCCGCAATACCTACTTGACTAGTGATTCCTTTGTGAGATAGCGTTATAGGTTGTTTTTATTATGGCGACCCCAAAGTGATAGTACACGAGACGCACTAGTTGCCTACCGTTCAAGGGGGTAAAGTAAAGCCGAGATACTCCCAAACTAGTCGGTGTGACTTTTTGGGTAAATCACACTCGCTCGTGGAAACTTTGTAACACCTAGGGTGAGAGAACCACCTAGAGAATATACTTTGGCCAGAGCCCACTTTGACCATTTTAAAACAAAGTGTTAAATTGTGAACCTTCTTTTTGAGAAACGTGTGACGTATTACTTTCACCTACTTTTACTTGCCTTAGTGGTGAGGCAAAACTCGCCAAGTGAGGCTAGCATTTTTCGTCATTTTTCTTGATTTATTTCTTTCATATTCTTTTGATACTTTTTGATCAAAAGAGGTGTGCTTACCTTTGTGTTGCCATTCGATGTTTCTCTCACTTTTATGTCCGCTTACGCCCATCCATGTTCATGGGTCAAGTTAGTTAAACGCCTAAAGTGAGCAGAGGCATTTTCACGTCATTTCGTAGCCATTGTGATCTTGATACCCATGTCAAGATCGTCATTGTAGTTAGGCATGGTTCATCACCGCGGACTTCCATAGAGGAGTTAGCTTGTTTGTCTCATATCATTACAATTTCGATATTTACGTCTTGTTTCTTGTAAACTCGATATAAATACCTATATATTGACGGTTACATTACCGCACACATTCTTAACTATTCCTAGCTATACTTTGAGTTTTTTTGTTCGGTTTTTTATTATTACCTCGATTTCAAAAGGTGCTGTAGCACTACCATTTGTGCGTGTTATATCAATAACACCTCAATATCAATACATCACTTTCTTGCAAAGTGAGTTAACATATCTTGGTGATATTGTTGTGTCATTCACAAATCAGTAATTAGAAATTTTTGAGATATAGGTATTAATCGACTTGACTTGAGCTTGCTCGTCGTATGTCTTGATTGGGAGATCACATTTAACTTTGTGTATTTACTTATGTCTTGTTCATTCCTTTGAACTTGGCATAAGTGGAGACATCTTGTTAATCATCTAGTGTCGCAAATTACTTTGAAACGTAGTCTAGGAAGTACTTCATTTGATTAAGTTTTAATACCAAACGATTGTTTCATTGGTGACTTTATCATTCTAGTACATTGGTATTCTCACACTGTTAATTTACTCTTAACACGTACATCTTGTGTTTCACTTAGGGGTAGTCATTGAATTTTGAACAAATCTACAACTTACCTTAGTGAAACTTATCACAAAAACATGGCTCCCAAGACACATCTAGGTTTAAAGAAACAAACATATGAGGAACAACAGGCGCAAGCTTGGGAAACCTCTAATAGACAAGGGTCAAACCCATTTATTAGACATGATCTTGGACCACTATTTTCTGCGAAAAGGAAACAAGAACCGGTCACCATAGTGGAAATGAATTAGAGTCACCACACGTGGACTTTGAATTTGACCATGCTCTACTATATGAGTTTCTCCTTAGAAACAAAGATAGAGTTTTGGCACGGGTCATGGAATTAGGGGCCAAATTGCCCACTGAGAATGAGCCAATATTATCTACAAATGACACTACTAAGGAAGAACGCCCCCTTATCAATATGGAAGATATTTTAACAGGCGGGCATGTTTCCACTTCTTACGCAGAAAATGATAAAGTGGTAGCAATAGAATACCCCTCATCAAAGTGCCATGAAGAAAAGAGATAGAACATGAGATAAGGGAAGAACCTCCATAATACGAAGAGGAAGAACCTTTAGAAGAATAAGACAAAGACCAAGTCACACCAACAACTACTCAAGAACCTAAGCCGACAACTAGCTTTGCTTACTTTCCAGTGCACGTAAAGACACAAACAAGAACGTTCAAAAGTCAAGGCCTAAGTTTAGGATCCACGAACTCCATCGATAAAACCAAGGAGAAGAAGACACGGGGTATCATCGTGTACGCATCCCCGCTTCTCCCACTAGAGAACAATTGCTCGCACAAGAAGTGCAATCTATGAAAGCAATGCTTGTGAGCATACAAGAAAGCAATATAGGGAGTATTAGGAAATACCAATACGAAGAACTATGCCCCTATCCTTTTGACAAGACAATGACCCTTCAACCCTTTCCAAAGAAATTTGATATGCCAAAGTTCGACAAATACAAAGGAAAGGGAGACCCAAGGGATCATGTTAAATATTTCTACATGGCATGTCAAGAGGTGTCTTATAGTGATAATTACCTCATTAGAATTTTTCCTAAGAGTCTCGAGAGGTCAAGCATTGGAATGGTTTACGCGCTTACCACAAGGATCAATTTTCACCTGGCCAGAATTGGCGTAAAGATTCAAGCGTCATTTCACGTATAACATGTAGAGTGACGTCACCATGGCAGACTTGTGCGGCACAAAAAATCCCAAATAAGACCTTTGCCAGCCTTCCTCCAACGATGGAGAGGGATAGCTAGTCGCTTCCCTTGGCTTTCCCGAGAAGCAAGCGGTGGTCAAGATTTTCGTCCCTAATCTCAACCTAGATATAGCTTTCCACCTCCAAATGCATTGTGTCCACACCTTTGAGGAGGTTATCGAGAAAGGGATTCAAATAGAAAAGGCTCTCATTGCCAAAGGCACCCTCAAAACCCAATCTAAAGACAACCAAAGTGTCAAACCTATTGAAAAGCCAAAGATCTTTAACAAAAACAAAAATATGGTGGGAGACGGAATCACTGATTCCAAACGTGTTCAAACAGTCCAAACTAGTCAACCTTTTAAACTAACCAAGGGCCCAATTCAACCACCACCAAAGCGACGAACATTCACCTCCCTCAATGAACCATTGTCCGTCATACTAAAATAGTTGGATGCGGCCCACATGATGACCTATCCTACAACGCAACCGTTTGATGACAACGCTCCTAAACCTTCATGGTATAAGGAGCATGAATACTATGAAATGCATCGCGTTAAAGGTCATAAGACAAAAAAATGTCTACACTTCACCACTATATTCAAGACCTCATTGATAATGGGGAGATAGAGGTGGATAACCCTAGAAAAACACAAACACCTAACGAGAAAATGGGGATTTATAAGGAACCATTCCCTAAGCATGATAAGTCAGAAAAGACAAAGCCGGATCAAGGAGACTCATCCCAAACCTATAAAGTTGCGAATTACTTGTATACCAAAAGAGATAACAATCATTACGATTCACTTATCGGATGTATTCACTCCTGCTGACCGTGTCAATACCATCCAGATCAAGGGAAAGGATTGTGCTGCGGTAACAAGGCGTGCCCACCTCGTGATTCCGGAACCCTCTCTGTTGACCCCACAAACTAATAAATATAACCTTTTAGAACAACTTGAGAGGACACCTGCTAAGATCTCGATCTTAGATCTTCTCAAGATATCCAATGTGCATAAGGACATTTTGTATCAAACTCTTCAGGGGTCGGGAGTGCCTTTAGAAGTCGATCCTGCATACCTTCAAGCCACGGTGGCAAATATTACACCCAGTGAGCAACTCACTTTCAACCATAGGGAGGTCCCTACCGAGAATCCTAAACATAATCTTCCCTTATACATTGAGGTAGTTATCACCGCAGGAAAATCAAACGGGTGCTTGTGGATAACGGATCAGGATTGAATATCTACACGCTTAAATTAGTCAAAAATTGGTACATAGGGAGGCAAATCTTGAGTCCCATATCACTATCACCACATATGACAACGCAGAAAGAGAGTCGGCAGCACCATTACGCTGCCCATGGAGGTGGGCCCCACTTGCCATCGAGACGAAGTTTCACATCCTAGACTTGGAACTTCCATAGAATATGCTTCTAAAGCCGACCATGGATTCATGCCATGTAGGCTATGCCATCAACATTTCATCAATGCATCAAGTCGAAGCATGAGGGACATACGGTTACAATACCGGGAGATTTGAGCCCTTTGCTCATTGTAGAGATCTTAATAGCTTTACACGAAAGGGTACATACGCATTTCCCTCCTGAGATATAGTTGCCCCTCTTCGTTCTAAGGCCATGGAATCTCGAGTAGATTCAAATTCTCTTAGTTCTTGTGCTCATGGGGCATCTACTTCAACATCTCCATTTAATTCATGGGAGATGAAAATCCTGGAATATGGCTATGGGGAGTATAATGTATAACAAGAACTCTTGGTTTTGGACCTCTCCTTGTCGATCAAGACTAGAGGTCGACCCAACTACTGCTTCAGGAGACCTAGAGAGGAACACACTATTGGGTCATTCTTACCTGGAGGCTTGTTAGCTAAGGAAAAATTGCTTGATCCACCTACTACTTGGGTTCCTGAGGACACTCAGCCATCTTGTTATCAAACCCCAAAATATGAAAAATATAGTAGAATGATGTACTCCACGGGCTACAAAGTCCTAGGATGTGGTAAGAATGAACAAGGACAAAGGGAACTAGTCCCTCTCCCCCATTTCAAAACTGAAAGATATGGCATCGGGATTCACCCTTATGGGGCACACCCTAATGATCAAGATGCGACTTGTTCAAAGTGTGAGGATGGCTCCGATTATCTAGATAGTGATACAGATTCTTGTTGTAGCCAATATGAGGATCTGGCCTCCATGAACCTTTTCATGAATAACGTTGTATTGACCATAACCCCCACTGAACCAATCCTTAATCTTGTGTACCCTTCCCTTGTTGAATGGGACCAACAATGTCACATGCCACTAGATTTATTTGAGAACGACGAGGCTATTGCAGAGTTCATGGGCATAAGGGATACAATTCCCATTGGAGATCACAAGAAGGGTTTCTTTATTGACTTGACACCTACACCTATTTCAGCGAGGAGGTGAACTTCGTGTTCAAAGAAAATTTTAAAGAAAAGTGAGGACAAGAGTTCTAAAGAAAAGCCTCGGCAAAATCGAAGTCCAAGTCACACAGTGAAAACCTCTTTGAGGCACTGGCTGACAAACAAATAAGAAAATCAAAGGACAAACAAAGTGACCATGCCAAGGATGAAAATCTCGTAGAGACATCCTTGGATGAAGATCTCAACCTACCTCTCGATCCTACACGTATGGAGGATTTATCAAAATTGTTAGTTGAAGAAACCATTGATGTCAATATTGGTACCGAAGAAGATCCCAAGATGGTAAAATTGGGAACATCACTCTCGGTCAGAGAACAAAATATGTTCACTATGCTATCTGCGAGAGTTTATTGATGTGTTCGCATTGTCTTATAAATACATGCCTAGCTTAGATCCACTTTGGTCATGCTTTGGTTGTGCATGCAGACACTAAGCCTATCAAACAGAAGCTCCAAAAGATGCACCCAAGAGTGGCCTTCTTAGTTAAAGAAGAGTTGGAAAGGTTGTTTGCAGCAGGATTCATCAAAGCGATTGATTATTATGAATAGATATCGAACATTTTTCCTGTCCAGAAGAAACCTATCGGTATCTAAAATGCCGCATGCATTTTAGGGACATCAATAAATCTTTCCCTAAAGATGACTTTCCATTGCCCAACATTGACATGATTGTTGACTCAACCGCAGGGTATGAAATGCTATCACTTATGGATGGCTTTTCAGGTTATAATCAAATTAAGATCACTGAGGAAGACCAACACAAAACAACTTTCACAACTCCTTGGGGCACCTTCATTATCGTGTTATGCCATTTGGCCTTAAGAATGGGAGCAACTTATCGGCGGGCCATGACAGTAATATTTCATGATATGATTCATGACATCATGGAAGACTACGTAGACGGCATCCACGGGAAAGTCCAAAACAAGAGAGGATCATCCTATCAGTTTGCAGCGTATCTTTGAATGCCTGCGTGAATACAAAGTCAAGCTGAATCCAAAGAAGTGTGTCTTTGGTGTGCTATCTGAGAAACTATTAGGCTTCATCGTGTCAAGATGAGGTATTGAGGTAGACCCTGCTAAAGTTTCTACCATCACAGAAATGCCTCCACTTGAGAATATCAAGCAACTGCATAGCTTGCAGGGGAAAATTCAAGCCATTCATCACTTTATCTCCCAGCTTGCAGATAAATGTCACTCATTCACTCATTTTCTTAAGAAGGATGTCACTTTCATCTAGGGACCCGAGCAACAACAAGCCTTTGCTTTTCTAGAACAGTTGCTGGCTAATCCACCTGTCCTCATGCCTCCCACTCTGGGAGAACCAATTTTTCTCTATATTTCCGCTACACAATATGCTATTGGTGCACTGCTCACCCAATACAACCTTAGCCATAAAGAGAAAGTAGTGTACTATCTGAGTCGCACCCTCATCGCCTATGAACGTAATTATCCTCAGATTGAAAAGGCTTGTTGGGCCGTTGTTTTTATTTTCGTAAACTTCACCATTACCCGCTAAATACTAAGACCAAGCTCATATCCAAGGTCAACCCTACCAAGTATTTGTTATCCAAACCCACCCTCACGGTAGAATGGCTAATTGGATCATTCTACTCAAAGTGAGTTTGATATAGAATTCATCCATCAAAAATCAATTAAAGGACAAGTACTTGCCGACCCCTAAGCGGAAGCACCTTTGCAAAGCACGTAACCTTTGAGTCTAGATCTACCAGATGTATATTTTCTCTACATTGAAGAATCGCCGTATGTCAGATACATTTTGATGGATCTTTTACGTTTCATGGTTTAGGTGTAGGAGTGGTCCTTATTACTCCTTCGGGTGATCCTATACCGCAGCTTTCTGCCTGGCCTTCCCTTGCACGAACAACATTGTGGAATATGAAGCACTCATTGCAGGATGAAGCTAGCCATCAAGTGGAATATTCAACATGTTAAGGTTGTAGGTGATTTGCAGCTAATCATCAAACAAGTTAATGATGAGTATAAAGTTAAGGATGACAAGCTCATACCTTACAAGAAGTTGGTGGAAACTCTGAAGGAGTATTTTGTGCGCATTACCTTTGAGCAGATCCCAAGAGCACAAAATAGATCGGCAGATGCTATGGCAACGGTGGGATCTATGCTTCGTATTCCGCCAGGGAACAATGATATGCCATTTTTCATAGAAAATCTACACCAGCCCGTGTATGACATGCCGGAATCTTTCCTAGCTTGTGAGGTTGTTGGTCCCTATTCCCGTGGTACGAACCCATTTTCACCTATCTTAAGGAAGACTTTCCCTCCCAATATCTCCGTTCTAAAAATCAAATCCCGATTCGCCGATAGCTCGTTACACCCTTTTAGGAGGTACACTTTATCGTCATGGCTATGATGGGAATCATTACATTTCGGATGTGATGGAGTCAATCCAGGTAATTATAGAAGTACGAAGGAGTATGCGGAGCACATACAAATGGAATGGTCTTGAATAAGAAAGCGTTAAGAGTGGGTTACTATTGGCCCACCATGGAAACCGATTGTTGTAATTATGTTAGAAAATGTGTGCTTTGCCAAAAGTATGGAAATTTCATCCATGCTCCATCGCAACCATTACAACCAATCACTACCCCGTGCCCATTCTCCAAGTGGGGACTTGATCTAATAGGGAAGCTTACTCCTACCTCATCCGATGGTCATACACATATCATCACAAATGCTCTGTAATACTTTACAAAATGGGTGGAGGTTGTCCCTTTAACCTATGTCACAGAGCATGATTTCTAAATTCATCATGAATCACATTATTTTCCAATATGGTATCCCTACAGCCATTGTCACAGATAATGGGAAGTAATTTAAGAACAAAACTATGAAAAGTCTTTGCCAACGGTTCCAAATCAGATTTAAATGGTCCACGCCATATTACCCTCAGGGTAATGGACAAGCTGAGGCAACAAACAAGACTTTGGTAAGGATAATGGAGAAGATGGTTAGTAAAACCGGTAGAAACTGGCACCTACAAATCCACCCAACCCTCTAGGCCTACCGAACATCAATTCGCACTCATACGGGTGCAATGCCATATTCCCTAGTGTTCGGGACAAAATCTATCATCCCTTTAGAGATTGAACTCCCATCCCTACGAATTTCTCTTCGGGACTATTTAGATAAGGATGAAGATTATCGAGTGGTAAGATTGGCTGAGTTAGAGCTCTTGGATGAGAGGCACATTCGCGCTCTTAATCACCTGAAGGTATATCAACATAGAATCTCCCGTAACTACAACAAGAGAATCATCCCTCGCTAGTTTGAGGTGGGTGATTTAGTTATGAAGGAGAACTAGTTCAACACCAAAGCAGAGTGAGAAAAGAAAGGGAAGTTTGAACCACACTAGTTAGGACCCTATGTCATAGTTGCCAAGTACGGCACCGGGCATACAAACTGGCTCACCCCAATGGTGATGAGCTCCGAGAGCCAATGAATGCCATGCATCTTAAGAAGTTATATGCTTGAACATGGCACAAAAATCAAAAAAATACAAAAACATCAAAAAAATCAGAAAAAGAAAAAGAGAAAATAGGTCGTCCACTAGTGAAAACCACGCAATTGTGGCACTTTGGACAAGTCCTTGGGTGAAAACTAGTTTCCAACGCCTCGGGAGGATTCATTGTTCACAAGCATTCTGTATTAGAAGGGTAGTTGTCTTTGTCTTGGACTTGGTTCTGCCTTCGAGTTTCCTTGTGCACACCATCTTATCCAGCCTTGATCCGGCTTTTCCTTCTTCTATTCATTTGTAAGGGACGTGGTCTTTCGTTATTTCCCATCTTATGTTGGGGGCAACTCAACGACTTCACCTTCTTGTTCATAAGCACGTGGCTTCTGCCCTTGTATATTCCCCACCTAATGTTGGGGGCATCCATGCTTTCTTGGTTACCTGCACATAGCTTTGGAAAACTGGAAAAAACAAAAACAATAGAACATCATTTTGAGAAAACACAAAAACAATAGAACATTGTTTCGAGAAAACACAAAAACAATAGAACATTGTTTTGTGAAAACACAAAAACAATAGAAAATTGTTTCACAAAACACAAAAACAATATAAAATTGTTTCACAAAAACCTAAACAATAGAAAATTGGTTTATGAAAACATATCTTACAAAAATATTTACTTGCATTGTCTTGTTTTCTTGCTTTGCTTGTTGCTTGTATAATGTTTTGTGTGCTTACTTTTGAGTTGTTTGTTGCTTGGGTGTACTTTGTCATAGTTTATCTTTTCTTGCTTAGAATAGATTCATTCTTGCTTGTGCATATTGTAGTGGGTTTCGACATGCTAGTGTGTTAATTCTTTATTTCTTTCTTAATGCATTTGGTTGTGTTTTGTTACTTGTTAATAAGGCATGGTGATTCATGGTGTATTACATTAATTCCTGGTGTTCTTTCAGAGCATTTGGCTATGTTTCTTACATGTGCCTGCTTTTGTCATCATTCACATCACATTAACATTACTATCATCACATCTAGCATCATATATACATCATATATAAACAAAAATGCTAAGTTTTACATCATGCATGTATGCTAAGCTAATCATCACATATCATATCATCAATGGGGGCAAGAGGGGTTGCGCATAATCAAAAATCTATCCCCCCCGCACCAATATCATCATATCATCCCATCCATATACATCAAAATAACACTTGAAAACAACATTTGATATTGTCTACAAATCTATCATCTACAATCTACAGACGCCTCAAATGATCACGTGCGATCACCATCTCTCCTAAGTGTCGAGCCTCACAAAGGTAAGTTTTCTAAACTGAGCGGTTAAAATGAACTGATTGTGATGTTTTTACCCCCTCGGGGGATATATTAGCCTATTTTTCATCGATCAGATGGCCAGGAAACCCGTTTAGCTCACCATTTTCTCCTCTATTCATGTGGAAAAATTATTTTTAATTAAATAATTATTTTTCTCTTATTTTTCACCATATTGGGACATTTTTTGTCCAATACCCCTTTCTTCTCCCCCGGACAATTTTATTGCTCCCTGGCGATTTTTATTCTTCTTCACACCCTCGTAAATAATTATTTTTCAAATAATTATTTTTTCTTAATTTTTCCACTAAACAAGGACATTATTTGTCGTTTTCTTCTCTTCTCTTCTCCTAGGGCACTTTCTGTTACCCCTAGGCCCTTATTTTTCTTCTTCTCCTTTCTTCTATTGTTTATCATGGTTCAGAAAGCCAAAACAATACAAACATTTACTATATCAAAAAAATCCAAAAACAAGGCAAAAATTTTCAAAAAATTCCTAAAAAGTAAAACACCCTACAAAATGGTAACTTGCTTCTTACGGCTGAAACTTGTGTCTTATGCATGGTATTTTCTCCATATCCTGTTGGTTTGTCTCACATCTTCCCAATTAATACGACTCGTGGATCATCGAATTCACAACCATTCACAAAAGCTAATTTGCTTGCCGCTTGCCTCGTACTTTGGGGCACTTTTGGTTGCCTAGTGTTGTTTCGTTGTGCACAAACGCTTTCATTTCCCCTTGCATGTATCCTTGCTTGGGGAATCATTTTTTAACCCTTTTCGTTAATCATGAACTTGTGGATCTCTCAAGCACTGATAACAAAACATTTGTACAACTGTCTTGACCGTTGTTGGGTTGGATATGTGTGTTTGTACTTGTTTTCCCTGTTAGATGAGCTTGTTTCCTTCTCGTATTGCATTGCATTTTTGTATGTTGCGTGGAGTTGGTATTTTCAGCAATGGACAATTGTTCGTATTATGGATTTTCATGTCATTCTACCTTTGTCGTATGCTTATATTTTTCATAAGGACCGATGACGTAGTTCCTATGGCAATATGATGACATCCAAATTGTTTCAAACAAATACACGGCTAGAGGCTAAACTTTCTCCCCCTCGTCCATATTTCTTCTACACCACTTCCCTTTTTCTCACCTTTTTCGATCGTCGATCGGCTTCTTCCATCACCCCATCGACACTCGAGGGGGCATCTCTCCCTCCTACTAATTTTTCTTCTATCCCTTCAAAATCTCATTTGTCTACTATCTTTGAAGTGGCATCACTTACGCCACCCCAAAGAGGGGTAAATGTAGACACCTATAATTACACCCAAACAATTCAAATACTTAAATTGCGTTAATTATCATCTTTCTCGCAAATCGACGACATATCGTCAAAAGTACTCATTTTCCCTCATATCATCATCAATTAATTACACTAAGATAATTAATTAAGTTCCTATCCAACAAATACCCTAATTAACGAACTTTCGTTAATAAATCACCCTTCTACCTAGACTAATTAATTATTATTAATTAATTAGCTTTCCCTTCCATTTAACCAATAAATCAATATTTAATTGATTTAATCCCCTTCTAATAGCCTAAATCGTACTAATATTCTTCTAATTGGCTTCTATAAGCTTACACCTACCTATTAATTAATCACCTTTGATTAATTAAAGCACCCCCCAATTCCCATGACTTGCTAAACATATATTAAACCCTTATAAAGTAAGGTTACCTTTAATAAAGCAACCTTATCCACTCCTAATCATGTTTTACCTTTATCTCACATTCATGAGAATGTGTTGAATCCTTTATCCTTTGGGCTATATAAAGAGCCCTCCACCTACCTTTTACTTACACCTAAACTTCTTAAGAGAGCAAATGCAAAGCATATAGCAAAGAGACTAAGAGTTTGCACCTTTCCCTTTTGAGAGTTCATTATCTTGAAGAGTTAAGCCTCTTTCTTAAGTTCTTAGGTCATATGGGAGGTGTTAAAGGGTCTCAGAGCCCAACTTTGATAGGCCCTCATTCCTAGGTTACTTGGCATACCGAGGACAACTATTTTGATAGCCATGGATCTTACTTAGGTCCATTCATTTATTTGTTGTTAGAGAATAGAGGAGTTTAGATATTTAGCATTGTTAGTTTCAAAGTTTGTATTGATGAATACTAAAGATCTAACCCTTGTTTAATTCTTATCTTGATGGTGTTTAGTTTGTTATTCAATTCTTGCTAATTTAAGGCTATTTAGGTGTTAGTTTTTACTCATATTAGCATTATTTTGAAAACCAACACATGTACACACGTCCAAGTCATTTAAGTGGGTCCACATGTACCCATTTCTTTTATTTATGTATTTTTCCTTAAATGACTTTTGACTTAGGTGATTTGTATTTTTGGTTGTTTTTAATAAAGTTCGTTAGAAAAGTCAAAGTCACTTAGGTGCCTTATTTAATGATCATGTTAAACCCTAACTACTTTGTAACCAACTTTTGGTTATAAAAGGATGTGAGGGGATCATTTGTAAGGGTAACTTTCAGAGAGGAGAAGAAAATAATTTTGTGCAAGCTTTGTTTCAGAAGAAACTGTGTTCTTTTGTGAAAAACATTTTAGAGTTAATGAAATATGAACTTTGTGTCTCATTCATTATCTCTTGTAACATTTGATGTTCTTATGTTCATTAGATGTTAGGTGTTTGAATCTTGCACACAAATATTATCTTTGATCTTATTGTCAACCTTAGTAATCGGTTGTTCTAGTTCACAGTGATCAAGCTCGATTATCTACTTTCTCATGTGTGTTCCTTTTACACGTTCTTGTTTAGCTAACTCAAACTCCGTTTTATTTGTGTTGGTTATTCATCTTTCCTCTTCATGCAATATTAGGCTTTTTTTTTACCTAACTCTTACATGCACTCTCAATTCATTCCATTCCACTCCTTTCCTTCATTCCATTCCATCGCCTTCATTCACTTTTCTTTCCATTGATGTTCCAAAACACCCCCACATACAATTTTGAATGTGTAGATGTAAATACATTTTTGGTTTTCAATAAAGGTAGCCTCACCTTCATTGAGGAGGGACTTTGTTCCCACATTGTTGCATGTCATTTGTATGCGTGCAAATCCATATGCTAACAT
The DNA here is from genome assembly GCA_018340775.1 of Taxus wallichiana var. yunnanensis. Taxonomy (NCBI): domain Eukaryota; kingdom Viridiplantae; phylum Streptophyta; class Pinopsida; order Cupressales; family Taxaceae; genus Taxus; species Taxus wallichiana. Next base: position 61,228,022 of record CM031239.1, on the reverse strand, counting down.
GTTCTTGATGTAGTTTAAAACAAGTTTATTGTTTTTATTTTTAATAATTTGAGGTGGATTTTTAATGATTATTATGGATTGAGATCTGATGGGTACTTATTGGTTGGTATTTTACAAATTCCAAAAATGATCTGATTGTGTAGGTTTTTAGATATGCCATGGTTACTAGAGTACTTGTGTGGTTTATCTATGTAGGATGTTTCCAAATTACAAGGCCTTAGTTTTAGAGGCATTATGTAGATGGTATAGATCCTGTTGGATCTAGATTTTATACATATGTTTTTGGACCACTAGGATTTTAGTTCCAACAAATTTAGTTAGAGGACCAATCGATAGACAATATAGGCTTCCATGACATTACATGATGTATACATGATTCTTGGGCTACCAAGGTGTGCATATGTTTTGTGATGTGGCATAGAGTAATGTAAAGATGACGGCCTTGGCATAGTGGGCACGAGGTAGTGATGATTATCATCCGAGATAACTAATGGTTTAGTTGAGTGTCATATTTTTGTGTAAATTATGGGTTTATGAAGGATATTATTGTATGGTTATGTCATGGGTCTTGTGTCATGAGGCGATGGAGTAGTAATATTATTTGTATTAGTGTCATCCAAAGATTCATTGGATTTTTACATATAATTTAATTTGTGGATGGCCACATAGGTGTAGTTAGTACATGATTTGTATAGGATTTATGTGCACCGTCAGAGGATGGTGAGGCCCATCATACTATTTGAATCCTATAACTATGTGTGTTCCCCAATGAATAGACCTACGGGCACACCATGATAGGTAATAGGGTATGTTCTTATGATTCTATAATGGGAGAGAGGCCCAATAGTTAGGGCATCAATGTGAAATATGTGATTAATATAGGTTCAACAACATCGGGTGGTATGGGAGTTCAGTAGAGGGATATTGGTCCAGTTGGGTGACTAGAATGGTTATCTAGGGTACATTATACAATGCAATACATTACATGTGGTGGGTGGAGACAAACTTATTTGAATTATATTCTTTACATTTTGGGCTCCCACCTCATGTGGTAGCCCTACCTCTCCCAAAGTATCGAAGAATACATACTAGAGAGAGAGGAGAGAGAGCGGGGGTTGGAGGTATCAGTTTCACCAATGCAACCACACTAAATTATGCATGCCCCACATTCAAGTATCATGTGATAGAGATGGAGGGGATTAGGAGATATAGAGGGACCTCAGGTTATTCATGTGTGGGCATCCGGAGAGACAAGATGTTTTTGAGGATGAGAGAGTAGAGATACCCAGGGGATGGAAATGTAAGTGGTGGTTACAAAGTCCTGAAGAGAATATTTTTCAAATATGGTTGCCCATATAGTATCATATATGATGTAGCATCTAGAGTAGATAATGAAGGCTCTAAAGAGGCCACGGATGATATTGGTGCTCGAGAGAAATGGGCACGATTGGTAGGATCCCATTGATCAAGATATTAGTATGATGGGGTAGTGTTATGAGGTCGATAAAATAAATTCATCATGATAGACAAACCTGGTGAGATATGTGATCCTTAGAGTGATTTTAGTAGATTTTTGTCAAATTTTTATGGTATAGTATATTAGAATGTGGTATATACTGTTAATGAGTTATATTGTTTTTGGATTTTACAGAGAAAACTACAGGTGAGTGGCACTCATTGATTGATGGTGAAAACTAAAATATCTTGGATGGTTCATTAGACCTAATAGATGCATCAATGATGGTAGATCCAATATTAGAAATTATTCAAGACTCAATGGGTGCATTAAATCTTGTGAGAGAAGAATCTCAAAATATTTATAGGTATATAAATGCTCATGTAGTATGAGTGTTGGATATATTACTATGTTGGTGTATGGTATTCTCTAGGAATAGGAAATGTTGGTACATGAGAAGGTAGAAAGATTAACAAATACACATATGATTGTTACACATCATGCAAGATATTAGAACACATTTTGGAGTTATAGTTTCATATGGCTATAGAAAAAGGAGACACCTGTAAGGGATCAATTTAGAGCCACATCACTAAAGACAATAAATGTGTGCTATGAGTTAGGAACCATTGAATCAAAACATAGGATGACCTCCAACTGAGGGAGGATGTTCTTGAGGGATGTGTATTTTATTGTTGAGATATAGATTATATTAATGATTTATAAAATGATTCATTTTTGGATATATGTGAGATAGTATTGGTGGTCATGTGAACGTATTTGTGTTATGTTGATGTGTGCTTAATTTTATGATTTCACCTTCTTAATTGTGCACAAATGTAGGAACATTTATGACTAAGAGTAATGAAATGATTATATATGATAGAATGGGTAATGAATGTAAAGTTTCATGGAATATGGACTAATTAGAGGAATAATCCCAAGAAATGTGAGGTAAACCCAAGTAGAGAGTGTAGGAAATTCACCAAAGTATCCAAGATAGGAAGAAATAGCCATATAAACTCTAGTGCGAGATTATAGATAGATTATCAAAGTATCCAAGGTAGGAAGCGATAGTTTTTTCAACCCAACTAGGAGATATAAACCCAAGAAGGAAAATATAAACCCAATTGGGAAGATATAAATAGAAATATACCAAGTAAAATCAAGTGAATCAATGACAATATGTACAAGATTTAGCATGCATCATTGATGATTTCAATAACCTTTTGTATTATTTGATGTCGAGTATGAATCATGAGGTCCTGAGGTTGTCCTAGATTATGTTGCTACCACAATGGGCTTCTAATTGTGTGGAAAATATAGAATCATCAATCTAGTCAAATACTTGTGTGAGAACACCATAGAAGATATCGTCAAGGGATGTATTGGGGGAAATAATGATTATAGTGAGAAATATATGATGATATAGAAGTACTTGATGGAGGATATCGGGCTTGATACTTAGGCACATGATGATAACATTCCTAAACTCAATTATTTTGGGAGATAACCCAACAAGTATCATCTATATGGAAGAAAAAGTTGTGATGAGAAAAAAATAGTGGTGTAAAAAATGGGGATACAGGATTTATATTTTTGGTATCATTTGAATTCCATTTTCATTTTCTTCATGTGTTTTCAATATAATCTACAATCCAAAACATCATGCCTAGTAACCTCATGTCATGTGTAGTATGGTTCATCCGCAGATGGGTTAGGATCCATATGGTGAGAATTGGAGGTGATGTTGTATGCAGGTAGGTTTAAAACAACATGTGGAGAAGTAGAAGGAAAATATGTCACAATATGCGTTATAGGCATAAAGAGGCCATATAATGTATGAGGTTGTTTCTTAGGCATCGTATTTCCAATGAGAGGGGTATATATTATGAGTTCATCCTTAGAATCGAAGTCATAGTATGTGTCCTCATCATCCATGAGGTCATCGATATCATTCCTTAAAGTGAGTATGTGTGCTTTTTGTAGATTACATGATGGTGTTGATTTTTACTAAAAGTAGATTGTAATGGTTCCTAATCCCAAATAATTTATATATTCTTATCTTAGGAATAGCCTACTAATAAGGGATCATATATATAGTAACCATCCTCGTAATCAGGTGTACTAACATCAAAAGTACACATTGATAATAGTCTCAGGTTGTATAATTTGTTCTATGGGAGGATTCCTAGTGCAAGTAATAGTGATATGAACTCAGTCAACATCCTTACATGAGTTGGGTCATATAGTGAGAGTTAATTATGACATAATGGCATTAGTGAGATCATAAATATTGATCTTAAGATTAATATCATTAGGCTCATCATCTGATGAGTCAAGAAGGTTGGGAGGAGTATGGCCCATGACCTCAAGATGACCACTATATCCATGAAGGGAATCTACAAGAGAGTTGAAGTGTTGGTATTCCCAAAATTTATAATTTGAAATTCCAACGTGCTTGCAAGGGGTCAAATTTCCAAGGATTAGTGTCACCTTTTACTTTTTGGATACCCCCTAGGTGTGTGAACTTAACACATTGGTAGGAAAATGACATGATTGTGTGTATGTGAGGAGACCATGGTCTTCTTAAGAGGATACTATAAGACATGGGGAAGTTGAAAATCATGAATTTGACATGAATAGTGTCATGAGACATGGTGATAGGGAGAAAAATACAACCCATAGGGGGAATTATTCTATGATCATAACCCTAACACATGCTCCTAGTGGATTTTAGGTTGTCAATAAATACAAGTCAAAAGAAGTGACACTTTGGTACCTAAATCTTCATTTATGAGGTCACACTTAATCATGGTGTGGCCAATCTAGATTGAGATAAAGAGGGTAGGGTCATCTACACTAATTATGATCGCGTCAAGTATCATAGAATCTAGAGGGAAATGGATGCAAAAAGAAAGGTCTCTATAAAGGTCACTTGGAATGGATAGTTCCTCGCATTGATGCATGATGCTCTCTTCCAACCATGTAGGAAACGTTTTTCAACAAAGTGGGTGGACGAGGAATGTTCATAGTGAATTTTTTTCGGCATAAAACACTCATGATGTTTAGGTGAGGTATGAATAAGATCCAAACAACAAGATTTAACTTTAGAGCCGAGAGAGTTCGGCAAGAGGGTCCCAATTTTTCAAGGCTAAACTATGTAGAAGTTTGAACTTTGACGTTATAGTCTAAACATGTTCAAAGAGGGTACTTTTAAAAAGCTATAGATTTTGATTTTTTCTAACAACTCTACAAGATTAGTCATGGTAGAATTATCTTTATAGGGGTCGATGGCATAGGAAATTGTAGAACTGAAAATAGATAAGATCATCTATGTATAATGATAGGTGCAATGGAAGTTGTGGAAGGTGATGGTGCCACATATAGAATTGGTCATGCGGGAATATCTACATAGGGGCCAATGGTATTTAGCTATACTTGTGGGATCGGGGATAGAGGCATGTTCATGAGATGTTTGGCTATGATAAAATGGATGGATGAATTAGTAAACATTAATATAAGTAGAGTAAGGATATGATGGATCAATATAATCAATAATTCATTTAGCACCTTTTATATTAACCATGTTCTCGTTAGATGCACTAGTAGAGGGATAAGAAGTGTCAAAACTAGTAGTAGTTGCATTATTATTCGAGTAGGACTAGGATTATGTTGCTTAGAATTGGAGTGATTGGGAAGGGAATCATTGTAAAATTTAAGATGATCATTGGCTTGATGAATCAATTTATGTCAATCATGTTCTTGAGCTTTGTCATGTGCCCCGATGGCCTCGTCTAACCTTTCTCGATTGATGGACTCATGATAAAAAAAAATTACCAAGGAAGCTATAGGTGAAAGATTCAAGAGCGCAAAAATAGTCATAAGAATGGACCCAATGAACATGCCACAAAAATATTACTTTTTTCATGCCATGGAGGAAGAGGTCAAAAAGCTTCTACAACTTATGTGAATGGTCAAGGTAGGTGTCATCTCAAATCCTCCTTAGATAGAATTTGGTGACAATCAGCATGGGAGGAAGAAAGGGAATTTCCTTGTGATTTAGAGGTAGATTGATCAATGTTATGGATAATTATATTAGAAGAAGTACCTTGAGGAAGATTTTATGTGACTCTATCATCGTTGGCATTATTATTTCTAAGATTCATGAGGACTGAATTTTATTGGGTGGGTTTTCCTTGGGAGAAGGTTTTTCAAATTCCTTTGTGATGTAATTTTTGTATTTAGCTTTCTTGAATGCTTATTCCAAATATGAAGGAGAGAAGGATCTCACCTTGTACTGAAGGTGAGGCTTGAGTTCCCTAAGGAATAACTTAAATAGACTCTTGTCAAACATGTTGTATTAGGCATTAGTGGACAAGATCTTGTAATGTTTGATGATGGTTTGGGAATATTTGTTGTCCATTTGTTTGTAATTGATGAAAGCATTAGTTTTTTAGGAATGTCATGATGTTTAAATTCATTAACTAAGGCGGTCACCAATATTTTGAGTTTAACAATAGACTTGGTTGGAGGAGTATGGTACCAATCCAAAGAATCGCCCATGAGAGTCTTAGCTAATAGCATGGTGGCAGCATACAAATTGTCTTTCACCCAATATTTGTAAAGATCTCAAAATTCCTTGATATGAAGGGTAGGTTTAATAGAGCCATCATAATAAATTGAAGGGTTGATCCCTCCAATGTCCATGAAATCCATGTAGGGAGCTAGAGGCTCTCTTTGAATGGCCTGGATGATTTTTGTGGATGGGAGGTTAGGAAATGGGTATTCCATTAATTCCAAATGGAAGAGGAGTGGGATGACCTTGATTTTTCATTCCCAAGAGACCATTTGTGGTCAACTAGTGAGTTTAGCTATATTTTTTTCATTTGTAAAGTCTCATTTACAATCATTGTATGTTTTTGACTTAGGCAATAAATGAGTTACATGATGAATTGAGTAGGATCATTATTTGGAGGAATATTTTTGTTATTAGTTGGATCGTAATTTTCTCCATTTGGATATGGCTCCGTATGATTGATATATGAATATAAATTGCTAGAAAGATAGTCTTCGATGCATTTTTGCAACATGTCGGGTGAATCTCCTACATATTCAATACATTGTTGAAGGAAATTTGAATAGTGGGAGAATAATCAAACTCGTGTACATATTCATGTTTCCTTTTTATTTAAAATCAAAGATAGATTTCCAATGTTGGATTTTATTTGTACATTACGAGGTGGTGGTTTTGGATTCTTAACATTAGCATCTCCTATAGAATAGCGAGTGAATGTGATTAATAACTAGCTTAGGAAAATTTTCATCCTTGTTTTTAATGTTATTATAAAAAGATGGCTTGGTAGAAAAATGTAGTAGAATCACCAAGTATTCCATTGTGAAGAAAGGATGCGTAAAAATTAGTTTATGGTAAAATATTAATACTAGATCAGCCATGCAAGAAACTTGCATAGGCATTATGTCCGATGAGACCCTATAATTACCATTTTAACTATCTCATATGTTGTATTAATTTAAGACATTCTCACATAAACTTAAGTTTATGGCACTTATATATTAATTATTATAACTATTCTTGAGTTACATTATTTTATGGATTTTGAATGTCCATGTTAAAATCTTTGATGCAATAAATGATTATTAGTGATTTATCTGAATTTCATACTTGTTTGCAAGAAGTTTTTATATTTTATCTCTAACATGCATCCAAGGAAACTCTATCACAATTCAAGGGTACTCGTCAGTAGCAATCGGCATGCAGAACCGGAACTCATCCATAGTAAGGCACATGTAGTCAAATAATAACACGCATATACAAAACCATGATTATGGGGAACTTGATCAACAAGGATGCTTCACCTAAGTTTGCATCCGCTAGTAAAGAATTATTTATGACAATAAGAGTAGATCTCACACCAATGCCTAATTACCTTCTCTGTAACTATAACTTAGAACTAGTTGATTTAATTTTACAACCGGTTGTTTAAATGAACAGTTAGTTATGTTGATGTATTAGAACACTTTTCTTTAGTTCTGATTGCATGCATAAGAATATACGGATTTCTTGGGCGTGATCTGGTACTTAATCAAAATGTAACTACTATTTGAAGGAGTCTCTTCACATCTCTATTGAATATAAAGAGAATGATAAGATTGTAGTAGATATCAATCCATAGGAGGAAATTGTTGTAAGTTGTATTATGTAATCTTCATGTTGGTGAATAAAAATTTGGGTTATATCATCTTGTTGTAGACACAATCCTTAGGAAGGGATAGCACCCAAGGAAGGTCCCACTTGTGGTTCGCTAAACCCCTTTCCTTTTTCTTTGTTGTTTTAAGTTTTGTGCATGAGTAGATTAGAGTTACTGAGAAAAAAAAATCTTTACTTATGTGTCATTTTCACATGTTTTATTCATTAGTTGTAGTATCTCTGTTTTTATTTACAACTTTTTTATTTCAGACCTTATATTTTCCATTTATTATGAAAAAAATCCTTTAGTTATATTTCTTGAACACTTGTAATTGTGTTTACAAAGATCGATAGTGTTAAAATTCGGTGTTCCTAGGTTTGATGAATAAATGGCTATGGATTAGTGAACAAAATACTAATTGCTGCAAGTTAATTTTCACCACCATTTTTGGTTTCGTTAACTGGGACCCTGCCAAGTTATAAGTTCTTTGAAGAGGGTTTTTCATTCTTTATAAGCAGTCTAGGTTTTAGGAATTTACCTCAATTTAAAACCCCTCAACTAACTACCATTGAATGAGTTAATTATTTGATGCATGCACCGTCCAAGGGATGTCCATGGTATATTTTTACCTAATCTACAGGTAGAACATATCTCTTCATTTACCTCTGAAGACTCGAAGAAGAAACCTTTGTACTCGTTTTCTTTTTGAAGACAATCCTCCAAGTGATAGTTCTGTAGTTGTTCCTAAATAGATAGGAATGGAAAAAGAAGTAGATCAGAATGCTCAAAATGGGGAAACCACTTTTGAGTTCCCCATCACCGAAAAAAAATGCATCTTCTAGAATGAATAATATCTCTCCATCAGCCTTGCCAAATTTCCATGGAGCTATGTTAGAAGATCCAGACACCTTTCTCTTTGAGTTTGATGTTTTGTGCAGAAGCTATGATTATACCACTAATGCACATAAGTTGAAATTGTTTCCTGCAACACTCAAAGATGTTTCTTTAAGGTGGTTTATGGGATTGGAAAGGAATGTTGTTACTACATGGGAATAGATGAAGGATAAATTCCTCAATAAGTATCAAGACTATTGCAAACCAAACAATAGAGGAGGAGATGAAATCTACATAATGTAACAAAAAGAGGATGAACCGTTAGAGGATTATTTGGAACGGTTCTTGTTTTGTGTTCAAAATTCAAAACATACCACTAATATACCACCTAACTCCCTCAAAATACTCTTTTTAAAGGGGCTTAGTGATGAAGACATGGATGCTCTGGACTGATAGGAGTAGGAGACATTTCAAAGGCTAGTTTTGGAGATATCTTGTGATGCCTATAAAAACTATTCAAGAGCTACCATGAAGAGAGTAAGGAATGTAATATCAAGAGGTGGATTATCTACCAAAAAATGGGGGACATCTCTAAGTTTGAGATTGTTAACATATTCAAAAATATGAAGAAAAATATTTTCAATCACATGGCTAATCAAGTAGATGCTCTACATGCCAAAAATAAGAAAGAAGATGCAGAAGCAGCACTCACAAAGTACTTCCATGCATGTATAAAGAAGAAATCAAATTGTAGATGCAGAGAATTATCCATCATTACTCAAGAAAGAGAGGCTTCGACTGATTTTAAAGTGTTGGAGAGAGAGGATGGGAAATTTGTCTATGTTTCTCAAAGGAAACCATGGCCACCAAGGTAAGGAGGTATGCCACAAGACCCTATGCATACATTTCAAAATTGGTCTAATAATTCATATATGCAGCCCCCACCTTGGGCTAACCCTCAAGGATGGGCCCCATATCCTAACTAGTACCAACAACAATGGCAACCTCCATACCAAGGCCAACCATAACAAAAATGGCACAATAGCCTCCCTAATCATGGCAATAACTATGGAGGGGATAGCAGTGGAATAACCCACCTCCTAATTACCAACAAAATTATCAATAGCCTCCTTATTAGTAGTAGCATTAAGCTCTGATGCCTAATTACCAATCAGGCTCTTAACCAATAGCTACACAACTACCTACTCAACCAACGCCTAATCCTAAAAATAAATCTTCTTAACTATCCTACTCTACTGAACCAACTCAATACCCTACTTATTCTGTTGATATCAACAATATCCATCTTCACTCAGGAAGAGCACTTCCTTCACCAGCTGGACCAACCATTACTGAAATTGCAAAGGAACCATAGTTGTTGCATGATGACCCACAACAAGGATAGAAGATGTTGCAGGCTGATCCACAACAACCTATGCAAAACTCTAGCAAGCGTAAAACACAGGATAATGAGCCACCATTTCCTAAAAGATTACAAGAGAAAAATATTGACCTCATATCAGAATATGATTTTGAATTTTTCAATCAGCTTAAAGACATTTTTGTCAAGATACCATTGATACAAGCTATCAAGGACATGCCTATCTACAATAAGCTAGTTAAGGACCTATGCATTAAGAAGCCAGGAAGGAAAAGGAAAGAACCATATACTATATAGGTCATTAGAAAATTAGCTGATATTATGCTTGGGAACTCAGTTTTACCCAAGTATATTGATCCAGGCATCCCTCTAGTAAATGTCACAATCAATGGTACAATGATCAAAAACACATTGATTGATCTAGGAGCAGCAATAAACATAATGAAAAAAATATGGATGATTTGAAATTGGAAGGATTAAGACCAATAACCATAATCTTGCAGCTTGCAGACAAATCCACAATAAATCCTGGAGGAGTTTTAGAGGATTTGGTAATAGTGGTAGACTCTGAGAGTACCCTGTTGACTTCATTGGTATGTAGCCAAAAGAAAGCTTAGAAGGATATCTTATTAGCCTTGGAAGGCGTGGTTAGAAACTTCCGATGCATTCATTGGATGCAGATCTGGAAATATGATCATCTTTAATGGAAGTGGTACAAAAATCTTATTTTCTACCCCTTTCGCACAGCCATATAATGAAGAAGACCAAACTATTTGGGTAGAGGAACCAGAAGAAGACCAGAGTTCAATTCAAGTAGCTCATGATGTTGGAGAAGTCATGCATAATAGAAGGACGAAGGAGGATGTTGTTCTTTAAAACGTTCTACATAATAACTATGGAAAGAGTAAAGAAGAAGATGGAAAGTTACAATGCATAAGCTTCCCTGAAAATCAAATCTTGCCTCAACAAAGTACTAAGAATGTTCTAGGTAAGAACTGCATCCTACACCAACTTCTTCCACATGATTATATCTTAAACTTTGTAAGTAGTAACATATGCTCCATGACTGATCTTTCAAAGCAAGTGGATATTACACCTAGCAAGCCACTCAATGTGAACAAAACATTAAGCATGTAGCAGGAGTAGTTGTTAGTTGCACTTCTCAAAAATCATAGGATAGCATTTGTATGGGATTATGGAGACATGCATGGAATCCATCCTAAACTCTGTACTCATAAGATATACATCAAGGACAGCTGCAAGACAATAAGGCAACCATAAAGGAGAATGAACCCAATAGTAAGGGACGTAGTGAAGGAGTAATTAAAGAAACTGTTAGATGTTGGATTCATATATCCAATCTCAAATCGTCAATGGGTGTCACCCTCGTTATTGTACTAAAAAAGAATGGAAAATGAGGATTTGTGTGGATTATAGGAAGCTAAGCACAGCAATGAAAAAGTAACATTTCCTACTTCCCTTCGTTGATTAGGTACTTCACACTCTTACTGGAAAAAAGTATTTCTCTTTTCTAGATGGCTATAGTGTCTGCAATCAAATAAATATTACTCTAGAGGATCGGGATAAAACCATGTTCACATGTCCATGGGGAATGTTTTCTTACTTTGTTCTTCCATTTAAATTGTGCAACACACCTGAAACATTTCAAAGGGTAGTTCTGAGTATTTTCTCATATCTCACCAATGATTGCATGGAGGTATACATGGATGACTTCACAGTCCATGATAGCACTTATGATGAAGAAATGAAGAACTTAGACAAAGTTCTCAAAAGATACAACGAGCATGATATTTCCTTAAGTAATGAAAAATGTTAAATGATGATGTCTAAAGGGATAGTGTTAGGTCATTATCTTTCATCTATTGGGATCTAGGTAGATCCAACAAAAATATCAGTAATTATAAATTTTCCAACACCTAAAAAGAAGGATGTAAGGAGCTTCTTGGGCCATGTTGGGTATTACCGAAGATTCATCTAGGATTTTAGCAAAATTGCAGCACCATTGTTTGGTTTATTAGGGAAGGATGCTGCATTTGTATGGATAGAAAAATGTGAAGTTGCATTCCAAGCATTGAAACAAATGTTGACCTTTGCACCTATGCTAAGAGGGCCAGACTAGAGTTTGCCATTTCATATACATACATATGCTTTTGATCACACAATTAGAGTTGTTCTAGGACAAAAGGATGGGATACTCAATTATTCCATCTATTATGTGAGTAAGAACCTACAAAGCATGTTGAGCTTAACTACACAATCATTGAGAAGGAATTATTAGTCGTTGTATATGCCATCAACAAGTTTAGGAACTATATCACAAGATATCCATACAGATCATGTTGCCATTAAATATTTGATCAACAAACTAGTTATAAGTAGCAGGATAATCAGATGGTTGTTGCTCTTACAAGAGTTTGATGTAATAATTGTTGATAAGCCTAGGAAAGATAATGTTGTAGTAAAATTTCTCTCAAGAATGGAAAACAATAATGAGGAAGTAGTAGTGGATGACTCTTTCCCAGATGAACACTTGTTTTCCATTTCCACCAAGACACCCTGGTATGCTAATATAGCCAACTATTTGGTTTCAGGTAAGACACCTCCACACTATCTATATTATGAAAAGAAATATATTGTAGAGAAAAGTGTGAATTTCTCTTGGATAGTTGGTTTCCTATTCCACATAGGGAAGGATAATGTTATGAGAAGATGTATTGATGATGAGGAAATTTATGATGTCCTCAAATCTTGCCATAGTGAACCATGTGGAGGACACTTCGCTGTAAAAAGAATAGCACAAAAGGTATTAACAATGGGGTATTATTGGCCTACATTTCACAATGATGCGATGTGATAAATGCCAAAGACCTGGGAAGGCCTACCAAATCGATGAAACGTTGTTGTAGCCTCAAATAGTATTACAACCATTTGATAAATGGGGATTGGACTTTATTGGTCCCATTGATCCTAAGTCTCAACAAAAAGAATACATCTTAGTATGCATAGACTACCTCACCAAATGGATAGAAGTGAAGGCATTACCAAATCAAAAGAGTGAAAGAGTTGTAAAATTTCTATATGACCATATCTTTACAAGATATGGAGTGCCAAGAGATATTTTCACAGATCAAGGTACCCACTTCACTGCTGAAGTTATTGCTGATTTAGCTACAGAATATGAAATCAAGAAAGAATTCCACACCTTATCATCCACAATCCAATGGCCAAGCTGAAGTAAAAATAGAGAAATTGAGGCCATCTTGACAAAGACTATTACACTGCATAGAAAGGATTGGTCAAAGAGACTTCCAGAGGCATTTTGGGCATTCAATACCATATGGAAGATAACAATTAGATTCACACCTTTTGAGATATTGTATGGTAAGACTGTTATCCTCCCTATTGAATTTGAGCATAAGACATTAAGAACTATATTGGAATTAGGCATATATTTTTTCAACTCAATGAGTTGGATGAAATGAGGAGGTAATTTGTTCATAATATAGAGGTGGTATAAAAGCAAAGGATCAAGTGGCATGACATGTTCATTAAAATAAGGTAATTTCAAGAAGGTTATTGGGATCTTCTCTTTGACTCCAAATACAAAGATCACATGGGAAAACTCAAGACAAGGTGGCTAGTTCCATATGAAATTGAGAAGATATTTTCCAATGGAGCTGTGAAACTCACCACCATTGATCCTATAATATTCAAACTATTGATAAATAGTCATAGATTGAAGTTGTACAAGAAGCCAACCGATAAGAATACCTTCATCCAATAGTTCAGAGGATGCCAAAGTAAGATGGAAATGAGATCATCAAAATTAAGGATAGAAGTTAAACCTGTTGGTTCATCTTCTAATATTTTGGAGGAATGAGATCTTTAGTGGCCTTGGTTTATCTCACTTGCTTAGATACCCCAAGGAGGAATAAAAGTGATGTGATCATCCTTCATGGTGATCAACACCACTCACTAACATGTTTTATTTTATTAGCATTTCTGTTTTGTAGGATTTGGTGTATATGAGACAAGGAGTGCATAATATCTACTAAAAGGAGATAGTGTAAAGATCGGAACATCCACTTGCAGAAAGATACAACCAAATTCCTATTCTACTTTAATTTTTTATAGGACCTAAGATTATATGAAGATTCAATAATCCAATTATATGAAGATGAAATATATGAAGATAATCAAAGCACAAGAATAATTCAATCTTCCCTTTTAAGGAATTAATTAGATTAATTATGGAGATCATTATATACAACATCACATGCAGCAACACCACCTGCAGTAATATTGCTTGCGGCCATGTAATACCTCAGCATGCAGCCGCACGCATGTATCTAAGGGCGTGAACTCCAAACACAAAGCACATGTCATAATCATTTGGCGTACATCTCGAGTTAAGTGCACTTTATTTCCTTTAATTGAGTATCCTTAGAATAATTATATTTATTTAATATATGTGCCTAGTTGTAAAATAAACTTTATTTTCCATAATTTCTCGTCGACTTTTTATTCATGACCTATCTCCCACATCATCCCATGCCATCACTTCACATGGGGTATACTTCAATTCAAATTAATACTTCCCCTTTCAAACGGTGTGTGTACTTAGACTCAAATTTTGAAAACGTAGAGCACTTAGTTCTTCCGTTCATTTGCATTTTGCATTTTTAGTGCTAAAAGAAAAAAACACCTCCTTTTTCACAAAGTTCACCAAGTTCCAAAAAATTGCAATGGGGGAGATTTGATAAGGAATGAGCCAACAGATCATTCGCAATTGTGGAATCAACCACAAATCCTCCATTACTTTCATGATAATGGTTGGATGGATTATATCAATAAGTTTCAAGGTTTTAATGAGTCAATAGTTACAGAATTCACCACTACATTCAAGGATGGTCAGGAAACAATTGAAGGTCGTACTTGTTAATTTTGATGATGATATATTAGCTACACTCACTGGATTACTAAAGCATCATGTGAAGGCCAATCCAAAGGAAGCTCGAGACAAGTTTGCAGATGAATATGAAAAAAAATTTACAGATAGAAAAGGTACTCTAATAACTTCCTTAAAACTCTTTTGGGAAGATGTCTTTGTTGTCATGCAAATGTGCAACATGGAAATTGACAATTTCCAAGCATGACAACGATACCCCTATAGAAAAAATTTCATGTTTTATCATTCCGAGGCACCTTGGGTCTGCCTAGTCATTCTAAGTAACCTCCCAATTGGTGTTAATTCATTCCCCTAGGTGATTTAGGAAAGTCAAATCAACCCCTAGGTGATTTTAGGAGTTCTTGAAAAATGCTATCTCTAGGTAGTTGTGGGAAGGGCTATCACTAGCCTTCCTAGATGGAGAAACCCCTTGGAGCGGAATGGAGGATCCAAATCCAACATGGAGGTGAATTGAAGGCCTAGAAACATCATGGAAGTAATTTTGGAATATTTGGGAATATTTGGGGAGTTTGGAGCAGTTTGATCAAAATCAGGGTTTATAATCCTAGGCGGTGCAGACAAAGCCAAAATAGTCATTGAGATTCTAAAGGTGATTTCGGGAGCTCCAAATGGAGTTAGGCGAAAAAAAAAAAATCATCTCTGGAAATATAACTCCAAACCTTAAAATATGGTGAAATCTGCTTTTTTCACAATACTTTGGTGCATTAAGTCTGTAAGTAATTTTTTTCTCATGCACACGTGGAGTACCAAATAAAAAATACAATTTTGGGGGATAAAATGGAAACTTCAATACATGATACCCTAACCATTGGATTCAAAGGGAAATTTCCATCGGGATCATATAAAATTTTTCCTAAAAATTCCATTTGGAGTTCAAGTTATCATCGTCTCAAGTTGTCCTCTTAGAGCGAGTTTGGGAGGACACGTGTCATCTCCAGGAGCCTAGTGGGATTTTGTGTCCCCAACGTCCCTCGTGGTCGAGACATCAACCTTGAAAAAAATTTCCCATCCTCCATGTGACCTCTAGAACCCCATGCGACCTTCAGGATTGTCAGTTCAGGCCTTGGTGCAATTTGGCACTCAAATTCCCTATCGTCGAATCTTCGCCACGTGTCAGCCCCAGGATTACTGTGGAATTTTATGTCCCTCACATGTTAGGGAAATAAAACCTTGAAAAATGCACCCATCCCTCTAAGGGATATTTTTGGTCACCCATGTGACCTGCTTCCATCTCCTCAATGTTGATTTTCTAGCTCTCACTCCATGCCATTGGATCGATGACACGTGTTGCCTTCTTGCTCACCATGGAAATTAATTTCCTTCATGTCCCTTTGAGGTGAGGGATTTCAAGGACATAAAAATTTTCCCAAACCCTTCTGTACATTTTTTAAATAATTTAAATCTGGCACTTAGTCATTATTTCCCCCATTCTTCTTCATAGCTTCATGCCTTATCATGGCTTTGTTCATGATTGTCCAGACACCGGTCCACCATTGTTGCTCGAACCAACTCTACCACAACAAATAAACACTCAAATCCATGAAAATACACAGGTCTTAGGTGAAGGATTAATCAAAAATGTTGAAGAAATGAAGAACGAGGAGAAAATGAAGATTTTTGCCAGATAACCATGAAGTCACCCAATCAAAAAATCTTCATATCTTGCAAGATACAAGTCGATTGAAACATTTTCTTAGATTTGTTAAATTTCCCATCAATCCGACAATGGAAATAAGATAGAAACTGCACAGACTCTAAATGAAAAACCTATCATGATGGGGTTGTTTTCATTGCAAAAGAGACAAAACCCAAACCTACAAATTTTAAGCTTCATTAATGGTCGTCATGGAAGCTCCATGCTTGAAGCCATTGCCAGGTGAAAATTTTAAATATTATTTCCAAGCATTCTAGTGGGTGAAATTAAGTGAAATTAGGAGTACGTGACTGGGACGATGAGACGAGTCTACAAAAATAGGTTCCATCACAAACGAGTTGTGGAAGTTCACTTTCTAGAAATAGTAATATTTCCTATACAGACTCATTATGTTTGGAAATTCATCATCAAAATTGGTTATGGCAAAGGCATTGTGCATTGAAGATCACCTGGAATCTAGTATGATTATCTAAAACAGAAAATAGTGAAAATAACCACTTACTAAAAATAGCAAGTTCCATATATGGGTGCTTACTAAAAATAGTAAGGCAACCCAAGAAGCGATCGAGGAAAAGGTAGTGTGCACAGGATTGAATGAGGGATTTCATCACATCATGATGGTCAAGAAGAGGCAAAAATAACCTCTCACTAAAAATAGTAAGCCTTCCATCTGGAAACTTACTATTAATAGTAAGTTACACTCAAAGGGTAGTTTTGGCACAATGGGACATAGAGGGATGATCATTCAGTCAACACCATCATTCGGGATCATCCATGGGCATTTCTCATAAGGAATTTGAGACTCATCTTAGGGAATTCAACAGTGTCTCTCAAAACTCACTAGGTGATTCAGGTCATAGGTATATCATACAAAGGGTCAGAATTGCGGTCATCGGTAGAACAATTCATTCAACTCGACAAGTGTTTGTGATCCAAGATGAAGGAATTTCTTAGGGTATACATATTTTGGAGATGCAAAGTTCATTATAGTGGAACATCTCGTCAAATCATCTAGAAGGAGATATGGACTTCATCGAAGGTAGATTATTTGTCATCAGTGTTTCTTCCCCCTTCTTCTTCCTTATTTCTCTCTCCTCCATGTTCTAATTATTCATTGAGGGGTGCAATTTTTAGATGACCTTTAATCAAATTAAAAAATTAACTTTATGCTTCTAATGTAAAAGTCACCTTTATGTTATAAAAAGGGACTTAATATTCTCCTAGGAAGTTGAAAAGTTTTAAGTTACACAAGGACATATGAATTTCCATTGGGGAGTAGATGATGAGTCATCTCTCATTCTATAAATTGTAAATCCATTCTCTTTTCAAAGGTTTGGTGATTGATGTTGTAAACTCAAGAGTGCATTGAGAGAATAAAGGAGATAGCCAAATTCTTCCATTCCCCTCATTCTCAAATTTCCTCCATTTCCCCACTAGGTACAACTTTTTTTCGAGCAATCAATACAAGGAGTTACTAGCTTTCTTTGACTAAGGTATTTCATGATATATTGTGCTCATCAAATTCTATTTGGTCTTATTATTACTTGTAGACTTGTTTTCTCTTAATTTAGTGCATGTGATGAAGTTTATAATTAGTGTGTGTGTAGGAATCTGATTTTCTACCTACAACATTAGTTTTCCTACCCTTTTCTCACTCCCCTTTCCCACTCTTCAAAAAAATTCTTCCCTAGTAAGATATTGCTAGATTTTCCGTAGGGTCAGTGGAGTGCCCCTGTTGGATCCCCGACCACAAGGCCACTAGGAAAATCCACCTTTACTTGCGAATGCATATACAAAAGCTGCACCGGTTAAGTAGAGGGACTTAGATTCCCAAAGCGTTGGCAAGAAATCCACCAATTTTTCCCTGAAAAATTTTCTCACGAACATTCTCCAATTATATTATAAAATAATTTACTTGTGAGGGTCAATATTCACATTTGAATATTGTCCATTTCAAACTGTTAAATCATTTAAAGAATGGCAGACATGTAAATGTGCCAAATTTCTTGCATGAGAGTTTGAAAAGAATGAGTAGGAAACATAGAGAGGAAAGTCTACCTTATCACACCATTGTCTTGTCACCTTAATTGTAAAATATGCATTGACCACTGAGCATCCTATAGTAAATTAGGTGGAATTTTCTAGAGCTACAAATATTGATGACCTGTTGGGGAAAGGTAAGAAGAAGACAAAGAGTTAGACTAGTTCTTCTATGCCTCCATCTATAAACTTATCTCCAGAAAACCCTACTCCCTCGTAAACCCCAGTTCCTAATGAAGCTTCCATACCTTCTGAAACACTTTTCAATGAAGAACCTCCACTTCCAGAGCAAGGCCCTAGTCCCATATCTCCTAACATGGTCCTAGTTGTCAAGGCAATACTAAATATATCAACCCCAAATTCTTATTCCTCCAAATTCAAGAGAAATTCTTCCAATAAAACCTTTGGCCCACTAAGGAGATCACACAAACTAAAAACCAACAAGCCAAAAACTTCAAATTTTGGACGCAATATTCAAATCTCCCTGGAAAATGATGAGGAGAGGATGGATAATATTAAGGAATCCATGCCAATGGAATTTGATCAGGAAGTTCATATAGTCGCATATACACACATAGCCATGGAGGAACAAATCAATGAAGTAGACAAGGAAAAGAATGAAGAGTTAGGTGAACAACCTAATAGTGAGTGCCCTACATAACCAATTGAGGTTCAAATAGAGGTCGTTCATGCTAGGGAAACCCATATGAAACATGAAGAAGAGGTGACCATTGAAGAAATTGAATTTTTAACCAATGATCATAGAAGCCCTGAGGAAACATAAACTATTCATGCACAACATGAAGAGGATTTAGTAACTAAGGGAAGTGAGGAGGCGGCAAGAATCGCAATTGTAGATGATGGAGAACAACATGAGAAAGTGTCAACTGAAATAGTACATGCAACTCAAACAAGACTATAGAGGTGAAGCAACTTTTGGTATAGAAGATATAATTGACAACATTATCCAGAACATTGAGGCAGAAATTCTTCAAGAATATAGTCAGCCAATGCAAATAGATAACCCCAAATTGCTCTTATATCCTCATAACATGTGTCTCAACCTTCCAACCTACAGCCATAGGTTATCATACAAGAAGTCTTTAGAGAACCTCCTAGGCCAGCCTGTAACAATATGGCAACACAAACTAGTTCATAATATTGGGTGCAAAAGTTTGAGAACTATTGTAATAAACTACAGAGAAGATGGGAAAGAGAAAAGGAAGAATTACTCTTCCAGCACCAACAATATTTGGAAGAAAAGGATAAGCAGCTAAGGGAAAAATACAATGAGATTGCACGGTTGAAAAAGAAACAAGAAGACATAATACATGTAACAAATGAAATTTTCAAGTGTAGACCACCATCAAATGTTTACTTTGTCTTCTTAAAAGAAAAAATGTTGCAGTTGAAATATACTTGTATCAATAATGATATTCCATTTGACATTAGTGGAGCAAGGTCATTTTTCAGAATATATCTTAGAATGCCTCATGAAATCCAATTACTTCTTTGTGAACTCTATATGTACAACTATGCTTTAGAGTACGACAGGGACTGGATCCCTATTCTTTACATTGGAGATGTGTAAATTCGGGAACTGTGCTCTTATTTCAATAATGAGCTATACAAAGAAAAATAAATGGTGGAATATAGGAAGTTGTAAAAAGAGAAACCACTGATGATTAGGGAAGAGGAAAACAATAAAAAGGGAATGATTGAAGAGTATGTAAAGTTCACGAAAGAACAGAAAATCAAGAAGAGTGTGTACAAAATGAGAGAGGAGGCCCACGATGAGGCTAGAAATTACATTAAGTACAATGGAGCAAAGATAGTACAGGCATGCAGAAGGAGATGGGAGGAGATGACACCAAAGCTAAAGATGAAAGAGATGCATTCATATCCCAACTCTCCAGCAAATCAATCCATATATTGAGGTAGCAAATGGATGTGGAAAAAATTGGTTTCCTATTGGATACTATCCACCTATTTTCCACTATCTAATACATCATTGGTATAGGGATAGAGAATTCAACGAGGAAGTGAAAGAAAGGATAATGGAACACTACAGAGGAATGCAAGGTATTTCTTTACTGAACTAGAGGTAACATCAATGCCAACTAATTTCGTGAAACGTGCATCATCATCCGTGCAAACCCCAAGAAAGAAAAGGATAAATAGAAAATGTTTGAATGAGGACATTCAAGAGGTTAATTATGAAGGTATGATGAGACCCTCTAATAACCATTTTAATCAGTATCATCTATTGTCTTTTTAATACCCGCATACTTGTTACCTCTATTATCGTGTCATACATTCTCACCTAAACTTAAGTTTATGGCACTTATATATTAATTAGTATAAATATTACTAAGTTACTTTATTTTATGGATTTTGAATGTGCATGTTAAAATATTTGATGTAATGAATGATTCTTAGTGTTTTATATGAATGTTGTACTTGTTTGCAAGAATTTGTTACAAGTTATCTCTAACATGCAGCCAAAGAAACTCTATCACAATGCAAGGGGACTCATCTGCAACAACCGGCATGCAATAACTAAGACTCATCTCAGTAGCAAGGCACCTATAGTCAAAGAATAACATGCATATAAAAACCATAAGTATAGGAAACTTGATCAACAAGGATGTTTCACCTAAGTTTACATGTGCCAAGTAAATAAGTATTTATGACAACAAGATCGGATCTCACGAAAATTCCTAATTATTCTCTGCAACTACAACTTGGAACTAGTTGATTTAATTTTACAATTGGTTGTTTGAATGAACAATTAGTTATGTTGATGTATTAAAACACTTTTCTTCATTTTTGATTACATGCATAAGAATCTACGGATTTCTTGGGAGTGATCTGGTACTTAATCAAAATGTAACTACTAGTTGAAGGGGTCTCTTCATGTATATGTTGAATATAAAGAGAATGATAAGATTGTAGTAGATATAGATCCATAGGGAGAAAAAAATGTAAGTTGATTATGTAATCTTCATGTTGGTGAATAAAAATTTGGGTTCTATCATCTTGTTGTAGACACAAGCCTTAGGAAGGGATAACACCCAAGGTAGGGCCCACTTATGGTTCGCTAAACCCCTTTCCTTTTTCTTTGTTGTTTTAAGTTTTGTGCATGAGTATATTAGAGTTGCAGCAAATCATTTCTTTACTTATGAGTCATTTTTACCTATTTTATTCATTAGCTGTAGTATTTATTTTTATATGTAACCTAGTTTAGTTCCAGCATTATATTTTCTAGTTATTGTGAAAAAAATCCTTTAGTTAGTATCTCTTGAACACTTCAGAATCGTGTATACATCACTAACAGTGTTGAAAGTCTACATCCCTAGGTTTGATGAATAAATGATTGTGGATTAGTGAACAACATACTAATTATTGCAAGTTAATTTACACCACCAATGTTGTCGAGGAGGGAAATTATGAAATTAGTGGTGATCATAATAGGATTGGTCATGCAAGAAGCTTACACAAGGGATGATGGCATCAAGGGAAGAATAATAATATGCAGACAATATCAATCAGTGCACTAGGTTTGACACATTGGTTGCTCACGTAGGAAAACTATGAAAAATTAAGAAGTCGAGTGAGTCTAGCCTAATTTAAAGAAAAGTAAGATTCATGTTGGGTTCACTAGAGTGTATGATGGGAAAATATAGGTTCTCGGTGGGGTTCTAAAATGTAGGGATAAAATATAAGTTCGTGACACACAATATAGACTCTAAATGTACTCAAGGAGCACTAGTGTTGTAATTCTAGAGGATAATGACCCTAACCCTAGGATAGTTATAGGTTTCCAAGGCCTATACCTAAGATAAAGATAGGTATCCTACTAGGATTCAAAATAGAGATAGATCGAGTAATGGATAAAGCTAAGGGGTATAATAAGACAAAGTGAAAGATTAATGCAAACATACATGTAATCTAGTCTATAGAAATTAATGACCAATCAATAACATAAAATTACAAGATAAAAAAATTAAATGGTTATAAATACTTACCTACATCGTGTTTGTGTGTGTGTGTGTGTGTGTTTTTGTTACTATTAATGCGTGATCCTCCCTAAAGACAAAAACACTAAGAGAGATTTTTTATAGGTGGAGAAGGGTAAATTTCAACAAGAAGACCTCCTATAATAACTCAATATGGTGACCTAAATGTAAAAGGGTAAGCTCAAAATTCTTAAGTCCAAAAAGTAGGTGTGAAATAGTGTGATAAATATCAAGTAGTGCCTTTCGAATGCTTGTTTTATGGTAGTCTAAATGGCAAAGAGGGTGGAGTATATATACCGACACCATAGACTATGGGTAATGGCATTGTCTAAAGGAAAATCAAACCTGACACCATTTCCCATGGGAGATGACATCATATTTGAGGGATCCTAAGTTCATGAGGGGTGGAAAACATGTGAAGTGAAAGTCAGGAGATAAATGAAGGAAATGAAAAATGTCTAGGGTGGTCGAAAGAAAGGATAATTGTTTCCAATGTGCATAAACAAATGAACATAATGAGGGGTATGAATAATGGGTGTCATGTGAACAAAGGGAAGATATGAGGAAAGGGTAAAGGAAATATGTCATAATAACGATATCTCTCAAATTGTGGGTCTAGCCCACATGACCAAGTTTGATTGCACCTCAATCCCAACAAGCCCTCGAGGCGGTTCAGAGGAAAATACATCAAAGCAACCCCGCATAAGACAAATAGTTAGCAAGTGTTGAAAATGAAGTGTATACATAGAGTTTCATAATAAGTGATATCACAAATTTTGGAAGACCCAAAATCATGATCCTATCATCGAGCAATTGCTTAGGAATAATTTCATAGGAATTGTGAAAATATATGAAGCTAAGAGGATCCTTCTACACATATTTACAAACTACATAAAATAAAATAACAATTAAATAAACTTTGGAAAATAACTTCAATAATTTTTATATCGTAGGCCACTTTGAGGGTGCAAGCTCAATACAATAATATTTGTGGATACATTTCTTGGCCTAAGCACTCCTTAATATACTAGTTCTATTCTAGAAATTACTACTACCCATGCATGTGGGATAATACTTAATAGCTTACAAGATCACTTAAATACCATACACATTCCTCACATCTATTACATTACTAATGCAAGAAGAAAGGTAAGAAAAAGGGTCTTAACATCCCCTCCCCTTAAAAATATTTTTTCCTAAAAGTTGTAATTGTGGGAACTGTTGTTGAATCTAGAGAAGGGTATTCCAAGTTGCATCTTCTGGTTGCATGTCATGTCACTGGATCAAGACCTCGGTGATAGAGCGGTTGTGAAGTTAGCAGGAGTTCCTATCAAGGATTGTGGTAAGCTCAATAATGATGGATCCTTCAATGTCGAGCTCTAGTAGTACTATTTGTGTCATAATGTGTTGGCCCAGTAACTTTCTTCAAATAAGATACATGAAAGACAAGATGAACTCATGAATTGGGTGAAAGCTCAAGCTTGTATGTAGCGGCTTCGATGTTTTAGAGAACTTTATGTGGTCTATAAAACTTAGGGGAAAGCTTTTGACGCCCTTTGAGTTTCAAGGAATTTTTTTTTACAGTTGTAAGTGTAGAAAAACCATATCCCCGGGTTGAAATTTGTGTTTCAAGTGGTGCTAATCTTCTTTTTTTTTTCATATGGTTTTGCACCATATGGAGATTATCCTGAAGCGTATGGAGAATCTTGTCCTATTGGGTGAGGGATGTGTCAACGGCCCGAACTAGAGAACTCGTTAAGAATGTAAGGGAGGAGAGGTGGTAGTGTTTGGCCATAAACTACTTTGTACAAAGTCATTTTGGTGGAGGTGTGATATGAGGTGTTATACCACCATTCAACAAGAGGTAGCCACTTGACCCACTATTGTT
The DNA here is from genome assembly GCA_018340775.1 of Taxus wallichiana var. yunnanensis. NCBI lineage: Eukaryota > Viridiplantae > Streptophyta > Pinopsida > Cupressales > Taxaceae > Taxus > Taxus wallichiana. Next base: position 61,203,548 of record CM031239.1, on the reverse strand, counting down.
GGTGCTCAGAGGTAAAACATGAAAGAATGTTTCCAAACATTTATTAACAATTTTAGTTTGACCATCCATTTTCATGGGTGATATCTTGAACTCATCCTCAATTGGGTACCTATCCTATAGAATAATTATGTTTAGAAATGGCTGGTGAAAGTGGCATCATGGTCTAAGACAATGGAGGCTGGGATACCGTGAAGGTGGAAGATTTGGTCAATGAATATTTGGGCAATGGTTGAGGTCATATATGGGTGGGATAAGGAACAAAAATGGGCATATTTAGAGAAGCGATCCACTTTGAAAAAAATTGTTGACTTTGCCCTGATTTAGGAAGCCCTTCAATGAAGTCCATGGGAATATTTTCCAGATCCATGTGGAATGGGTAGTGGTTGTAACAAACCCGGGTTTGCCATGCACTGTTTCACCCTTACTGAGTTGACATGTATCACATTCTACCAAAAAAATTGGTGTATGCCTTCATTCCATGCCAAAATAAATGCCTATGAACCCGCTCATAGGTTTTAAAAAAAATTCAGTGACCGGAAAATGGAGAAGCATGGAGTTCGAGAAGAATTACATGGTGAAGCTCATATTTATATGGTAACACCAAGTGCCCTTTATACCACAAATAGGTGTCATCCCAAGAGTAGTGTGGGGATGAGGTAGGATCATATGCCAATTGTTGGATGAGGTGTTGCAGGTTTGGATATTTATTCCACTCTTGTTGGAGTTGTGGAATTCATTCAAGTATGGGCACAAATACTACGCATAAGGAGACTTGATCCTCAAAAGTGTGAGAGAGAGCATCGGAAACCACATTGTCTTTTCCTTTCTTATAGGTGATCTCATAGTCATACCCCATAAGCTTGGAGACCCACTTTTGTTGAGCAGGAGATGAGACATGTATGTTCACCACTTTTGTACTACATGCAAAATTTTCATCATCTCCTTCTCATAGGTAGACAAGACTAAATTCCTTCCTAAGAGATCTTTGCTAGTGAAGGCAAGTGGATGACCTTCCTAGAGGAGAACAACACCAAGGCCATTGCCACAAGCATCACTTTCGATGACAAAAGTCTTGGTGAAATTTGGCATGGCTAAGACAGTGTATTGCACATAGCTTGTTTTAAGGCCTCAAATGCCTCTTTAGTCACCTCATTCCATGCAAAAGCATCCTTTTTCAACATGGTTGTCAATGGGACTATGATTTTACCATAATCCCGAACAAATTTTCTGTAGTAGCCTATGAGACCCAAGAATCCAAGAAGGCTTCAGAGTGCTTTGGGAGTGGTCAGTTTGCATGACACTAATTTATTTTGGGTCCACGCAGACACCCTCCGCAGAGACAATATGTCCCAGATATTCAACTTCAATTTGGCCAAAGGATCACTTGGAGTGTTTGGTGCACAACTAATTGTTTGTGAGAAGTTATAATGCCCTATCAATGTGTTATAGATGCTCAGCCCAAGTTTGACTATAGATCAAGATGTCATCAAAGAATACCAGGATGAAACGATGAAGGGCCAAAAAATCTTATTCATCAATCCTTGGAATGTCGATGGGGCATTGGTAATCCCAAAGGGAATGACTAAAAACTCATAGTGACCATCATGAGTGTGGAAGGTTGTCTTCATAATATCTTCCTCATGAAGGAGAATATGGTGGTACCCCGAGTGAAGATCTAATTTGGATAAAAATTGAGTGCCATGAAGTTCATCGATAATCTCATTGATCACCGGAATAGGGATCTTATCCTCGATAGTGGTCCTTTTGAGTTCTCTGAAATCAATGCAAATATGTCACAAGCCATCCTTTTTATGGACAAGTAAAACTGGGGAGGAATACGAGCTGGTGCTAGGGTGAATGACTCTCGCTTGAGAAGTTCTTGAACAAGTTTTTCAATTTTTGTCTTTTGTAAAAAAGGATACCTATAGGGCCAAATGTTGGGAGGATCACTTCCTAGGAGGAGCTGAATATGATGATCTTCTAGGAGTGAAGGTGGAAATCCGTTGGGCTTGGCAAAAACATGAGCATGTTTGTTCAAAATGGCTTGTAAAGTTGCATGGGTTCTAGAAGAAGTAGGTGGATTCAACTAGATAGAAAACAACTGAGCAATGACCCCATGTGATCCTTTCTTTAGAATATTTTCCATATGATGGGAACTAATAATACTAGTGGAGTTGGGAGAAAGGCCTTTTAAGGTTTTTTTCATGCCATTGTTAGAGAACTGCATCCATAGTTCAAAGAAATCCCATAGGATGGGTCAAGTGTGCACAACCATTGAGCTCCCAAAACGACATCACATCCACCCAGGGGGAGGAAAAACATGTCAAAGTGAAGATGATAATATCCCATCGCAATATGAACATTACGACACTTTCCTTACAAGGCAATGTACCACCATTAGCAATCATAACTTCAAATCTAGAACAAGGGTAAATAAAGCAAGTCTGCTTGTTTGGCTAGCCTTAGATCAATAAAGTTATGTGTGTTACCTAAATCAATTAAGATGGTTAGAGGAATATTTTTGAAATACCCTTTTACCCTCATGGTCTGAGGGGTGGTGACTCCTGTCAGGGTGTGAAGTGAGATCTCTAGTTGAGAATCTTGAGGAGGGGTTTCATCCGATGGTGAATCTTCTTCTTGGACTTCCTGGGCATCTTCATAGTTTTCTCGATTCGGGAGGTGATTACACGCCCGGGAGGTGATTACACGTCTAGGAGGTATAATTTTTGTTCCATGCATCGATGCCCTCTAGTGAATTTATCATCACAATTGTAGCATAGGCCTTTCTCTCTATGCTCATGTATTTATGCTTCAAGTAAGACACTTGACACGGCTAACTTTAGGTGAGGCACCATGAGAGCATGTTGAGTGACTGGATTTTTGAACGAAGGGAAACCAAAAGGTTGACGATGTGTTGTGATTTTTTCCTTGCCAATTTGGCCAAGCCCAATGCTTCCATCATGGAATTGGGTTTAAACATTTTGACTTCTAAGTGTATTGCCTCCTTGAGGCCACTGATGAAACAACTCTTGAAAAATTCGTCTGACAAGCCTTCTGTGTGATTGGCCAATCTCTCGAATTCCATCTGATAGTCACAAACTGAGCATGTTTGTTAGATTTTGGTGAGCATACCTATGAATTCATCATAAGCAATCGGGCCAAACCGCTCTAGAATGAGAGATGCAAATGGTGGCCAATCTGGTTCATCATGAACTTTTAAATACCAACGATACCATTGTAGGGCCTCTTATTCCAAGTGAAAAGAAGTAATGGGGACCTTGTTCACACAGAGGTATTATGGAGATTGAAGAATTATTCTACCCTATATATCCATCTAGTTGGGTCCGTCCCATTAAAGCAAGGAAAATCCAGCTTGGGGCCACATGGAATATTTGGTGCAAAGAAATTGTGGTCTGAAGTGGACTCAGTATGGAGTTTCTTAGTGAGGATGGCATTTTGTTGATTCAGTCCTTATATCATGTGTGTGAGCTTAGACATTTGTGCCTTCAAGGCAGTGATTTCTTCCTCCATGTTTTTACACCTACATGGGTGACAACCATAACCAGTGTTTTTTTACAATGGATAGAAAAATGTGTTTTAAGACATGGTCAAGTAATGGAAAATTTTAATGTGAGCTCAATCGGAAGGGGTAAATGGACTTTTACTAGTTTTTGGCACCTCCTGATTAGGATTGACGAATGTAGGGGAAATTTTGGAACCAGAATGGAAAAACTAGGAAATTTGTCCAAGAGGGACAAAGGAGCAGAAAACGGAGAGGAACACTGTGGAAATTTTGAAGCAATTAGAGAAAAACTAAATAAGTTATGGAAAAATCGAAAAAATCAAAAATTGAGATTTTAGGCTAATAAAAGTGGAATTTGGATATGGACCCTCAAGGAAAGAAATGTGCAAAATGGAATTTTAGGTGTTTCAGAAATTTTGAGAGTCAATGGAACTATAACATGAAAGATAGGGGAAAAAACTGAAATTTTTTCTTTTCTTTTTTTGGTTTTTCCGGTTTTTTTTTAACTTTAGGAATTCTAACAGCCACTTTATTGTTTATGTCAATTCCCTACCTAGAAGTGTGTGGTTGCCAACAATTCTCAATTGTGACCACTCTATTGTTTACCCGTTGAATTGTTATGTTAGATATGGCCTCCAGTCGGTTAGGATGCATAAGGGTTTTAAGGATTCTCTCCACCAATGTTGTCTGAACGAGTACCACTCACCAAAAAAATGTTTGGTCACAAAATTTACCCCTTAATTAATCGGGATGGAGTCGTTACCACGAACAACTCTTGGTTTACCTCACAGGTGGAAACTAGTTAATCAGGATGGGTCAGTGCCCTTTTTCTTCACGGGCAGTCCTCTCAATGGGCCACTACTTGGGTTCCTGGAGAACTCCTCAAAATGAATTTTAGGGATTATGCCCAAGTACTTCTCAAATTTATGTGAACGAGTATTTACCCTTATCTAAACCTATAATAAATATGTAGAAAACAAATGTAAAGAAAATATTTCTAGAAATGGTGCAACTCTTGGGAAGCCCTACTAAAAAAATCTCCAAAATCTACCTATAATGCCAAGAAAGTGCTTTGATACCATATGAGAGGATCATGTGGTTGTGTCAGTGAGAAATGATAGGCTATTACATCCTACTCATTTTAGGACCACTTAAAACATGATTCGGTGCATGAGTTAAGGTGGTATTGGTTATTTAAACCAATAGAAAGGGTGTTTGTTGAATTTTTAATCATTCTAACTCCACTCTTGTAATTTTTTCACCTAATTTATCTTAGAAGGATTCTTTAAACTAATTTAATCTAAGGGTGGTGCTCAAATAAACCGTAAAGAATAATAAAGTGTAGAGAGAGAAATCGCACACGACAAATATATTTATGATTTTTAGTGCATGATTATGGAAATAGTGTGCTTTCCTTGTGAAACCAACAACATAGAACTCAATTACTACTCAAATTTTAATGCTATTGATGCATAGATTCAAAGGGAATCAAGATTAACAAACTATAAATCAAATCTACCATATCAATTGCTAAATGCACATTCAAATGATAAATTTAACCTGTAGAAAGATTTAGTAATTAAATCTAAACTTGCAAATGCACAATTTAAACAAATTACTTTGAAGGAAAGATGACTTGTGATATATCAAGCACTAAACATCATAAACATGGAATATCTAAGATAGAAATGGGAAAACACAAATAAGACAAATTTTAGCTTACATGTGTTAACTTTAAATTGGCTCACATTTATTTATCTAATGACATCCCCTTTTTCAGAATGGGAGAAGACATACTTATACAATTTTGGGTCTCACTTTGTCGCCTCTTTTAAACAATGATTACAAAAGATCAAGGAATATTACAAATAGCTAGTAATTCAAGAAATATCCTAACTGATTTGAATGCAAGAATGTCTTAAAAATGAGAAACCTCGTGATATTGCAAAGGTTTTGACCAAATTTTAATTGCAAATGCTTGCTAATGGTGGAAATGAGGGTCTCAACTGTGAAGGATGCTACTTTGATGCTTGCATTGATGAAAACGCGAGGGAAATGGAAAAATATCCCTTTCTGGGAAACAAACATTTTGTCTCTTCTGTAAATGTCATTATCATCCTTTTGTGCCATGGAAATGGTTGATAGGCACCCTTAGATCATTCAAATCCTTCTAGAAGAGGAAAAGGATAAACACATAATAGAGAAATGCAAGGAATTCACTTGTAAATTTGTGAATTCACTATGTGCTTTTCCCATGCTCGTCAAATTTAATAGCGTGGACGCGTTCTTTCTTTGTTACACAAATAAGATTTCACTTTCTTTGTTATGCGGGTTTTAGATTTGCATGGATTTTATTTGTATTGCTTTCTACAAAACACTGCAATTTGTTTCATCTTTGGCAAACGTTGTTTTTTGACTTCCACGGCTTCCAATCTTGCATGCACTTAGTGTTTTGACACCCCTACATTTAGCCATTACTTATTTTCTTGCCAAAAAGGTCATATTTCTCATCTTTATCCTTCGACCATGTTTCCTTTGTTCCATGGGTTGGGGGATCCCGTCGAACACTAAGTCTCTAGAAATCCGTGGATCACTGGTTTTTTGTTCTGCGACTTCCAAACTTAGTTTTATCAAAATCCTCTTCCTCTACTCCACGGCTAAGCGTGGCTTTTGCATCTTGTATCGTGGCTTCCTACCCATGTGATACTAAATTCTCTTCACCCGTGGCATACTATATTTCCAACAATCTACCAAAGACTCGATTTTTGACCTATGTGGCTTCCTGCGGCATCTAAATTTGCTCAATATGTCAACGACTAAGTTCTGGACTTCCGTGGCTTCTTGCGGCTATCTCACTTGGCTTCAATCCACGAAACTTTACATTTCTAACCTAAGTGGCTTACCATAACATCTGAATTGGATTTAATCCATAGAACACTATGTTTCCAACATCTACCAAAGACTAAGTTCTTGGATGATGCCACCAAAGATCAAATTCAATTAATGTAATCCTGCAAAATGATAGGCCAAGGAAGGAAAGTTAGCAAACTAACTTGAAAACCCAATTTTGAAGCATGACAAGATGAAAAAGGCATGAAACAAGCATGGAAACTTAGCAAAGAATCTGCAAAACAAGCACTAGACAAAGCAAATTGCCCTCAACATGCAATTTGTTAATGAAACCTGCAAATTATCATTGAAATATACAAATTGCCTTTGTTTCCTTCAATTCCACTATATTGCAAATTGATCAAGAGGGTCCCCATGAAGTTTTAACCATGAAAACAAGGTGCGGTCGGTTGTTGGTCCCTAAAATATTGACTAAGTACAAAAGGCACGTAGCGCGCAAGGTCCCGCTAAAGAAAGGCGTAAGGACAGAGAGCGCGCAGGCGTGGTTTAAGGAAGCTCGTGGCGCATGTAATGCATGCGACGGAACCAAGGGTTCGGGACTTAGTAAAATTGGGCATTTGGGGCAGAACATGTGAAAAGCATAACCCGACTGTGCATGGATAAGGTGCCAGCCTAGCGACAGGTTGGCCCAGGAAGGAGCATGCCTGCGGTAGAAGCTTCTAGAAGCACATCATGGTATAAAGTGGAAAGCTCAGGCCTGGAGGAGCATGCTCGCATGGAGGACCACATTCAAACACTTGGCATCATATCTGAGGGTGTTGGAGGATGAGTTGGTAGTCCAGAAAGGCTATAAATACAAGTGCCTACAGAGTAAAAGGGGGAGAACTAGAGAGTGGGTGGAGCTCTGTAGAAATACTACAAGAACTCTGTTAGTGGGTAATTGCACTTGGGAAAGGATGTATTGGGTATGGGGATTGTAATTTTTCTTTTGTTAGCCTAGCTACATTAGTCTAGTCAGAATGCGTGATCATGTCCGCTTCTCTCGTGACATTCTCGTAATGGTTCCATGGATGTAATGAGGTTACCAGTTTATATATATATGAATATCAATGATTCTGATGCATACATATTTTTCATAAGTTCTCTTCATTTATGTTTATACTAGGTATGGATGTTTGTATAATTCTTTTTGTTATGATACAAGTCATATAATCTATTAAGTACTATCTGTCTGGAATGGCTACAAAGATCTAGAGGCCGTTCTGAGCTCTATGGTTCTTGTATGTCTTAAATCCTCTTTAAATCTCTTAAACACAAATCATAGATGATGTTTCCCACTTAACTCACATAAAAGAGAGACTCGGTACCCACGTGTGCCTTGGGTGAGTGCCCAACATCCGCTGGGTGATAGGCTAGCATGCATGGGGTTCCTTTATTTTATGATAGGGGTAAAAATGACTACATCTTGGTTCCGTTGCCGGACCTCTTTTCAAAGTTGTAGTGGGAAATAGCATACATCATGATCTATGTAGTGAGTAATGACAAAGCGGTTAATGTTGGAAAGTGTGAATCATGGTTCAAGAGCATGGAGGATGAATTTTCTCAAAGATTCAGCACTGGACCTAAGTTTGATGCACGTAGATGGGTAGAAGAAAACCTCTACCATGATCTCGTATGAAAAAAATTTCTACTTGCTTCCCGGTGGAACTATATGAATGGCTCTCACCTGTGCGTCTAGATCAAGTTGGCGTTATGGATCGCATGTGTGGACCCAAGAAGAATACCAGAGGCTGCAGGATGCAGATCTAACGTGGACCCATCTTTGTGGATCATTGGTGGAAAGGAGTATTGGCTAGCTACACTCTGGAGTACGCCATTTCCACATATTCTTATCCGGAGGTTGTTGAGTTTGAGTTTCGAGGAGCCCAGAGGATCGCTTTTACATGTTGTCCCTCTCGCTATGAAAATCTTAATGGTTACCATGAGTTTATAAGCATTCCCAATGGCCGGCTAAACCATTCTGAGCATTGGGCGAGGAAGCTAGAGTGGACAAAGATGGCAGATGTTGTGACGGAGAAAGAAAGGGAGGAGAGACAACTCAAGTATGGTGAAGCGCGTGAAAGGGAGATTGTTAGACAACGCGAGGTTATAAGTGTGATGGATGTATAATGCAAACGTTGTGGGAGGGATTTGAGTTTCAAGGCAGAGGACGTGGAACCCGAAAGATGTATGACCCCATCTTGGCAAGCGCGTAAGAGAGACCTCTTGCTTTTGATGAGAGTTCATCGTGAGGAGAAAGAAGAACCGTTGGCGCACATCTGAGCCCACCTAATGACTCGAACCCTGGCACTTGGTTTTCCAGATTAGGGGAAAGTATTGCTGGTCCAATTGGTGACATCGAGGTGATCGGTCTACACCCGTGAGATATAATTTCTCATTTGGGCCTTCTATGGGTGTAAACACCAACCAAAGTTGTTAGGACTTTTCAGGAAAGGTATAAACACACAAGCATTTGGTCTCACATCTGGGAGTGACACGAGGTATACTATTAGTAGTGGGGCATTGTCGCAGCACCACAGGCACACGGCTCGGCTGGAACTATGGGGACCCTTGGCACGACTACTTTAGGACATGGTGGGTCTGGTGGCTCCGGTGGTCTAGGACCTAGTAGGTCTGGTGTATCTGGTGGTTCAGGAGGAATAGGAGCTAGTGGTTCTGGTGGCTCTAGTGGTTCAGGGCCTGGTGGACCTGGTGGATCTCGTGGTTTAGGACCTGGTGGATCAGGTGGCAAAGAAACACAGGTGGAAACCAAGGCTCTAGCTCAGGAGGATTCGGGCCCCAACCACCCCCACAAGTTTTCTTTCAAATGTCTCTACATTTTCTTGATTACAGAGGTATTGAGGATGTTGTGGAACATGTTCACAAATGTGAATTGCTATGGCACGCAAAGGGTATCATAACCCTAGAATGGAAGGCTTGTCAATTTGCAACCACGTTGCAAGGGCACGCACATAGCTAGTAATGGAAATATGACCCTCATCAAATAGTGGTGGACTATACTACTTTAAAGAACACATTCTTGGTAGAATTCCACATTCCTAAGTTTGAACATAAGAGCATCAGCGCTTTGAAGGAGATTCAATAAGGAATGGCAGACAATGTACGAGAATATGATATGTGCTTTATAACTCTCTTGTCTAAATTATCATATGATATTCACCCTTCACAGCATGCTTAGTGGTTTTTTGGAGGATTGATCACACCCTTTAGAAGGGCCTTATCTCATAAAACTTTTACAGACCCGTGCGAGGCATTGGAAGCTACTCTGCGTGCCGAGGCTATTGGTAGTGTTGATATTGGTGTTAGCCCGTTCCTGGAGGCTCAGATTGTTGTTATGGCCAAGCAGCTGGAAAATTTGTTTGCGAACTCATCCCATGAGACTCGCAGTGGTTTATGGTGCATAGATTATGAGGTAGAGGGGCATGTTAAGGATAATTTCCCCAGAGGATAGTACGCGCCGTGGCAGTAGACTATGAAATTTGTCATGGGGACCATGATGCAAGTAGGTGCCCCTTTTTATAGCATGCAATCCGGAAGAATGTGTCTTTTTATTGCAATATCTCGCACCTCTAAAACCCGTGATACTAAGGATCGTAGGCTCATTGATCGATCCATGAGGCCATTGATCATGGGGTCTGCTAGACCAAAGTGTTGCTAGTAGTTCCAAGGCCGATGATCACCGTTATGAGGAACGCACGCGGAAGGGGTTTTCGAGGAGGATTTTGTGGTCGTGGTAACCACGGGGAGGAAGGACTGAGTTCCCATGAGGAACCTTTTTCAATTGTGGGTCTACATAGCATTACAAATAAGAATGCACGGAAATGCTCATGGTGCGGAAAGAAGCATAAGTATGAGGAGTTCCTAGATTTGTTTAAGCACATGAATCAGCAACACCAGAAAGACAAGGGCACTGCAATGGTCAATATTAAGAAGGAAAACACATAGTGGATGCCTTGGGTAACACGAGATGCAGGTTTGGAGCCTGTTTTGGTAACAAAGCAAGAGCAGAAGCCACGTGTGTAAGAGAGATACCAAGGCAGAAGAACCTAATTCTCGGACCCTCCAACCAATGTCAAAAGGAGGTATATCAAGACACTGTGGATGTTATTTGGATTTTATAAGGGGAAATCTAGTTTCTAAAGGAGCAATCTAGGAGGGAGGAATAAGGAAGGAGAGTCAAGGCGCCAAAGGATGACCTGGATGAGGTCAAGGAGGTGTGTAAAATGCAAAGGCAAGAGAATATCATTCACTTGCTAGGATCATGGTTGAGAGAGAAGGTACCACATGCCGGAGGAGAGTGTGAGAGGAAATTCTTGCACACAAACCTTCCCCCTCACAACCTTGACTATGACAAGGAGATCACATTGAATGCAGTTGTAGATGGATGGCTCCTTAGTAATAACCTCATTGATAGGCATGGAGGTCAATGTTCTGACTCTAGATGCATGGCATCAGATGGGAAGACCTATATTACAATCATCTTCGAATGTGTTGTATATGAAAAAAGACTAAGGTGATGCCCATCAATGTCTTAAAGGATGCAACTATCACTATCCAAGGAGCTAAGTTTACTAGGGACTTCAAAGTCTTGGCGCTCACCGAGGTAGATAATTTTCCAGCACTCCTTGGGCACCCATGGTGTTACAAGAACAATGTGAACCTTCGGTTCAACAAAGGGTACATTAGCTTTGAAAATAAGGAGGAACGGATCATTATACTCTGGTTGATGGGAAGTCGACGCCTATACTAAACCCCTGGGAGAAGAAGTTCTGGACAGGATATATGTGCACTCAATCAGGGACCCAGAGATAATACATCCTACCAATAGAGTTATCCAGTTTGAAGATGCTTAGTCAGAAAGTGATACCACCAATCTAGCATGTGATAATTGGGTGCATGGAACTTATGAATTGATGGGACAACAGTTGAGAGGGTCGGTGACCAAGGTGACAAAGGTGTACATAGTTCGGCGCCTAGGAGGAAAGGAGTTGCCTAAGTATTCAAGAAGAGCCTTCCCGAGATCTTTTACGTAAGATGGAAGCTCGGTGTGGCTTTGTCACCATCCCCGGGTGTATAAGTTGTATTCTACACTGCGCAGGTCGCACGCACGCATGGTACATTCATTCGAGAGACACGCCTCCAAATAGGGAATGTAAGAGTCATTCGGTGTCCCCATATCTCATCTTGAAATATGTCACTACCCTATCCAAAAAAAAATTGTACTTTTAAAATAATGGGTCATTTTGTGTTTTTATTGCCGTAAAATTCCTATATTTCAAGATATTCCCAAAGAGCCATATTAGCCATTTTCGCCAAATACCCAGATGCCCAAAATTGTTATATTTTGTCGTCGGGATTTGTCTACGGGAAATTTGTATTTAATTATTTTGAGCCCCGTTTGAGGCAATTTGCGCTCCGATTTAACTCTGTTGTGATCGTACATATCGTTATTCCTATATACCAGTAGGGTTTTAACTAGGAATGAGTTTTGCACTTTATTTGTGACTTTTGGCAACGTTTTGTGTTTTTGTGTTTTCCCATTTCATTTTCTGTGAAATTTCTCTAGATCAATTCCTTTGCCGGTTTGGCCTGATTCTTGGCCTGGAGTAGCTGGAGATCACATACGCACGTTATGCCAGAAGGAAGTCGCCATCGGAGGTCTGGTTCACTGGGAAAAGACGAAGTCGTGCACCAAAAAGCCTCTTTTAGGCTGGCCGCATTTTTGGAAAAAGAAGAATTGAAGTGGATCATGGGAAAATTAGAAGTAGCAGGCAAGTGGGAATTTTGTACCTGCCTAAGCAGGTACTTTTTCCCATGGAGGCAACGCCACTTAAGTGACAATGGGAAAATTAGAGGCAGCAGCAGACGGGAATTTATTACCTGCCTTGCAGGGTAAAAATTCCCATTGTGGAATAAAAGAAATATCACTTAAGTGAATCATGGGATTTTATTGTCTACTTTGCAGGGTAAATAATCCCATTATGAAAGTCAAATGACTTAAGTGAATCATGGGATTTTCGTGGCTGCCTGCTCAGCAGGTAAATAATCCCATTGTCATGTGATTCTTAAAAATAGAATTCTTTATGTCAAAAAGTGTGCCCCTTTGGAGAAGTAAAGGCAAGCCTTTAAATTGATTAATTTAATTAATTATTCATCCAAAATAGGCGCCTAGGCTTGTGGAAAAGTCAACAAGGTTAAAGGACAAAAGGTGGATGAAAATAGACTGTTTCTAAAATTAAATAAATTTATTTATTTAATGGCAGCCCCTTTATGTCAAAAAGCGCCCCTTTTGGGAGAGAATAATACTTTTAAAGTATTAAATGATTAAATTAATTCCTATTTTCAGTGGCTAAGGTCAAAGCACACTGTGAGGCTTGAGTTAACTAGAAGTAGAAGTCTAAAATTAAATAAATTTAATTTATTTAATGGCAGCCATAAGCATGCACAAAATAGGTGCCCCATTTGAAGAGTGAAGCTTATTAATTAATTAATTAATTGTCAGTAATAGCAAAGGCATTAATTAATTATAGAATCACAAGGGTTATATAAGCAGGGGCTGCCATAAGGATGAATTAATTAATTCACAGGTAAAGAAGTGCAGCCCAGAGGAAAAGTGTGCCCCATTTGAAGAGGATTTTTGCTCAAAAGAAGGTGAAATCAATGCTAAAAGCTTCCAATTTTGGCGCACAGGTTGAAGGGAGTTGATTTGTGTCTAGATAATTGTTTGCATAAGTGATACAAGTGCTCAAGTGAAGTTGGAAAAATTCATGCTCACTTTGCATGCAAACAAAACATCAATTTTTGGGGCAGCAAGCTTGAATTATGCAGATTTTTATGATTAAAATTCACTGTTCATGTTCCAGTTGCCATCTTTGTCTAAATTAATTGCAGGAATTCATTATAGGTGCTTTACAAAAGAAAAGGAGCTTTAATCAATGTCCAATACATTGAATATATCCTCCGAATCTGAAGAATTATCCAGATCTGCACCAGTTTTGAAGAATTCGCCAAATAAGAAGAAAAAGAATTGTTCAGACAAAGATAGACAAAGCCATGGCAAAGAGGGATGAAAAAGAAAGCACAACGGAGTCATGCATCACTTCCAAATTTGCAGACATAGGAGACACAGATCTAGGTCCGAACCTCTTTCCGAATTGATTGATAGATCCAGAGCAAGAAAGACTTCACTCATGTGTGCAGTTAAAAGCAGTGGAATTATTCGAGCTGCAGCCTTTCCATACACAGCCCAGTTGCTAGAGTTTGTTATGGAGTGTGTTAGATCTTACCATCCTTCATCCAGTAGTGGAGATGCTACGGGAAAACGATTCGATTGACGCAGAGTTCATCAATTATTGTTTAAAGATTCCGGCTCGAAAGGTGGTGACTTCCATTAGCATTCAGGATGCCGGCAAAGCAAGTGGGAGAAGCATAGAGTTGACTGCGTGAACATAATGAACAAGCAAGATACATGAAGAAGCCCATATCTCCTTCTAAGTTCCCAAGAACTCTTCCGCGGTCCAATCTAGTGTAGGAGGTAGATGATATTGTCAAATTGTTATGCAGGATAAATGGCGAGGCGAATGCTCACACTTTCCGTACATGGATGTATGCTTTCATCAGGACCATTGAAGTCAACAAGGTTGATTCCATAATCAATTGGTCAGAAATCATTAGTGACAACATTGGTGAGCAACTCCGGAACGTGAAGCATACTTTCAGCTTCAAAATGACTTCCTACTTGGTATACGCTGCAGCTTCACAAGGCATCTTCTCCAAGCTGGATAGATGTGGCGTTCTTTCTAAGGACCCCATTTTTAGTGCTACCCACAACTTATTATACCTACGTGCGAGAAAGATTTCAAAGTGGTCAACGATGGATTCTTCTACGAATTCATTTACAGGCTAGACAGGACCTAAAGGCCAACAGGGTGAGCAAAGAAGCATGGGAAGCCATATCCAAAATTGGCAGTCTATTCATTTAGTTTGCAGATTTCACATACCTTAGGGTTACCGGCTTTTCTGGAGAACCGGTTAAGCTACCCAGATATCCGAATGATAGATTGATCACCATGGAGCTGAGAAGACAACTTGTGGAGATACACGACCTTCAGTCGAAACGGCACAAGTCTACGGGCTTCTTCCGATCACTGTGGGACATTATAGCTGCCAGAGCATTCATAGAGCTCGAGGATGGAGAGCGGAATGTTATCCGAGTATGAGCAAGAGTTCTTCCCAACACGGCTAAACTTCGATCCATTCGAGTAGCCAGGAAGATGATCTCCCAAGAGTACGCACATGTGCCTTCATTAGAGGATTTCTAGATGAAGTGCAAAAGTGAGTATGAGGTTAGAAAGAAGGATTTCAGCAAAAGCTATCGCATGGCAAGTGTTCGATTTGACTAGCAATGATACCGCAGATCTTAAAGATGATGGACCTGTGTTGCTTGACACATACCATCAAATGAGAGGAGATAGAGTTGTACTTCAGGAGAACGTAGGGGGATTCCATATGATTGAGGAAAGGTCTGCCACTGTTCTGGTGAATACTTCAAACTGGTTGCTGACGAAGGGATATTGCCTTGATGAAGCATTGATGAATCAAGTCACGGGCAACTTCGGCACAGGAGATTCCCTCAAGAGGAAGCACGGAGGAGAAAGCAGCAGAAGGTCCGAGAAGTTGAAAGTACACAAAAGATCTCAATCAAAGGAGAAGATCACTTCCACGGCTATGACTTTAGTTCCGGCTTCTCCAACATCCAATACTTCACCGACTGTTGCACCTCAACAGGACACTTCCATGCCTCCACTGAATCCGGCAACATTCATCTTCTCTCCTCACCACTCGCTCAACACTGTTCCTAAGAGACGAAATCAAGTTGAAGTTGCAGATGGCGGAGTTCGAAAGAGCTTTGTCCTTGGATGATTCAGAAGATGGCAGCCATAACACTGTAGCACTTTCTGATGGAGAGGAAACAGAGCGAGGAGATAGTAGTGCACTCAACGAACTTCTCATTCTCCGAGAAGTAACTTCTCATAATGGTTGGCTTCGCAGTTGGTTCCAGAAGCTAGAGTGGAAATGAACTTGGAGGAACACGACTTGCAGCTACTCCAGAGTCTAGGCGGGAAAGACAGAAGACCTAAAGTTGCTAAGGTAACTTCAAGGTTGATCATCGAGGAGTCGGGGCAGAAGTTTGTTGAGATGTCCGGCCCCAATGGAAGGAAAGAAGGAGGATGAGCTCACGGCAGAAGATGTAACAGTAACCAGAGTACCCCTCGGTCAAGCCACCACAGAAGGATTGAAGCAGGACACGTAGACATTGATAGATGCTCTATTCCTTAGGCTTGACAGAGAAAAGGCGGAGAAAGACGAGCTTTAGAAGTGTATCTCAATTGTGCGAGATCATAGCCAAGGTTGCTAAATCTTCCACTCAACCCATTTCAGAGAGGGTGAGTGATCATCTTATGCAGGAGATGGAGGATGCAAGCAATCAGGTGAAAGCTATTGACAAATGGAAGAATCTGATTATTCGTCAAGCTTCTGTACAACTCGAGAGGTGTCAGCCCGCCTAAAGGTTATGAATGATGCAACAAATCAGCTGAAGCAACTAGTGACGAGCATAGTAGATATGAACACAGTTGCTGAGAGTAACCTGAGTACTTTGGCTGAAATCAACTGTCCGCCGAGAGATGTATTGGTCAGCAGAGCAGATTATACAGATTTGGACGGATCATTGAGAAGGGGAAGGAAAACTAGAGTTTGTAGATCTTTCCGTTTGGAGATCTCGCATAGTTTTGCTTCAAGAGGATGCAGCACTGAGAGTAAGACATCGTCCTTACTGATAAAGATTATTTCTTTCACTGAGGAGGAAGTGGTCGGAGATGTTACTTCATACATACGGATCATTCCTAGCAGAGTGCCTAATTCCCTGGAAGGGTCTCTTCTGATGGTACAAAAGAGAATTGATGGAGCTACTAAACCTTTCACGATGAATTCCATTAGCAGCAGACCGGTGGCACCGCAGCGGATATGCATGAGGTTCGGCCGAGCTCGAGGATGTGGAAGCATGTATCAAGGTGTTGAACAAAGGATTGCTGCAGTTTAGGACAGAAAAGGAAGCAGTGGCTAAAACAGATGGGAAGATGCTGAATTACATGTTCGACAAGTATATCCAATATCAGAACAAAAAGAAGACATAAATGTTACAGTTAGCTTGACTTCTTCTTCTATTCTTTCTTCTTCTATTTTTCATTTTCCCGGATGAAATTGTAAAACTTTAAAGTTATTGGTTTTGAAACCATTACTTAAAGTTATGTGGAACAATTCTATTAGTTAAGTGATACATGTGTCACTTAAGGAGAAGTTAGTGGAGGATGATTGCCAAATGTCATCTTTACTTGTTGTTTATGTTTCAGTTCAGTTGAGTTTCCCATTTGTACTTTCCCTCCTACATTCTATAAGTAGGAGAAGAACCTCCGGTTAATGATCAAAATTTGTAAGCAACATCCTTGTGTTCCAGACTTTGTGTTGAAACCCTTGAGAGCCACTTGAAGCAAAGGAATATACAGAGTAGATTTCCGGAGAACTTTGTGTCACGGTGTATTGTGTTTCTAGCTTTTATATCTTAGATCTTTTAGTAAACTTTGTGTTATTTTAGATCTAGATCTAGAGCTACCTTTGCTTATAATTCTGTGTTTATATCTATTGGTTTCTTCTATGTGCATGCAATCAACTCTGTTATCTATTGATTGGGATGCACATCTTCCCCATTTCTTCTTTGTGTTTATATAATTCCCTTCTTCTATAAATATTTCCTTTCTTTAAACAATTGCTTGCTTACTTTCTGTAGAATCTGTACAACTATGGTTCATGAGCTGAACAGTTAAAGTAAAACCCCATATAGATACTAGCATACTTTAATTGACAAATCTAACACGGGAGCCTCACCGGTAAATGAGGGATATTTTTCTCATGGGACTAGGATTTATGCAGAAAATCTAGCCAACATAACCTCATTCAAACCTTTGAGTATCGAGTACCAAGCCATTTGATAAGGCCTATGGTGGAGGTGATAAGGCCTTACAGGTATTTCAAGCACCTTACCAGGTTTGGAGGCTATTGGAGTTACTAGGTGGACTTTGAAGAAGTAAAGGAAACATAAGAGTTACTGACTTGAGTGTGTGTGTTTGGAAAAGGAGAAAGGGAAGTTGGTGTATGTGATTGATGGAGAGGAAGCAAAATTTTGGATGTTAGCCATTCTGTAGGGACGCGTGAGGTGGTGGATAGTGCTGATACTCGCGTGTGCGCCTACCATGAGCCCTTAAAGACATAGAAGGTTAACATCGGTTCGGGAGAAGAACCTAAGGAAGCTATTATTGGATATTACTAGTTGGAGAAGGAAGTCTCTAAGATCATTGATCTGTTGCGTGAATTTGAGGATTTATTCTTGCGTGGGTACCATGAGCTCAAAGGTGTTCACTATTCCTTGGGGGAGATGAAGATAAATATGAAGGAAGGTGTGCACTCGGTCGGGAAGAGACCCTACCGGATGAATCCCAATTTGCGCAGTAAAGGTTAAGGAGGGGATACACAAAATGATAGCTTCGTGATCATCAAGCGGTGGAGGAATCGGAATGGATAATTCTGATGGTAATCAGCATCAAGAAGGATGGGTGAATTAGGATATGCGTGGATTATAGGGAGCTGAACGCAATTTGTGTCATTGATCCTTTTCCAACCCCTTTCACTGAAGAAATCTTGGAAGGAGTTGTTGGGCACGAAATCTATTCCTTTACGGATGGATTTTGGGGTACCACCAAGTCCGGATTGCAAAGGAAGACCAAGAGAAGACAACTTTCGCCATTGAGTGGGGAAGTTTTGCATATACGGTCATGCCCTTTGGGTTGAAGAATGTGCCTATTATTTTTTCACGCATAGTGGTGCAAGTGTTCCAGGACTTCATCCATAAGTTTCTTCAAGTCTATTTGGATGATTGGACAGTGTATGGTCTAGTAAAAGACCATTGTGACAATTTGAGGTTAATGTTTGAGAGGTGTAGGTAGTTGAGGATATCCCTCAATATTAAGAAATGTGTATTTGCTACACCCTTTGGCACGTTATTGGGGCATATCATATGTAAGGAGGGCTTGCTGGTAGATCCCGCTAAATTTGCAATTATTGTGGGGTTAGGGGAGCCTACTAGCTGAGAGCGTAGTGCATGATTCCTTGGGCATACAAAGTTATTACAGTAAAATTCATCAAGGGGTATGTCAAGATCACTACGCATTTAGAGAAGCTTCTCAGACATAAAAGTGCCTTCCATTGGGGAGAGGCACAGCAGAGGGTGTTTGATACATTCAAGGATAGGCTTATCACCGCACCTATATTACGTTTTCCCTCTTGGGACAATCCCTTCCATGTCCATATAGATACCTCAGAACCGCTATTGGAGCAAGATTGCACAACCAGTGAAGGAATTGTTGATCATCCTCTCGTGTTTGCAAAGGTGAAGTCGACACCAACAAAGTAAAATTACACCACGACTGAGCGCGAAGCATTGTCAATGATCTACGTACTTTTCAAATTCAGGCAATATCTGTTGGCAACACCCTTTGTATTTTACACTCGACCACATGGCATTAAAGTATTTGGTGAACAAACCCGTTCTACAAGGGCATATATGTCGGTGGGTATTGTTATTTCAAGAGTTTGATTTCACCGTAGTATTGAAGCTTGGGAAGAGCAATTGTGGACCTGATCATCTGTCAAGAATTGATTCAAGAGAGGACACGCAAAGTATTGAGGAGACAATGTCGACGCGTAACTTTTTAGGTTGGCGCGTGCCCTCGAATCTCGAGGAAATTGTGGTATTTTTAAAGGAAGGTGTGGCGCCGGAAGGAATGAAGGCATTAGAGAAGAAACAACTAGTCATACGTGTTGTGCCCTATATGTTGATTAGTGGAGACTTGTACAAGTTGGGACGTGATGAGGTGTTGTGTAGGTGTGTATTAGAGCATGAGCACCTCGCCATCATGGAGGAAGCACATGGAGGAAGTGCGGGTGGACATTATGCAGGTGATGCCACCGTGTGTAAGATATTAATGGCAGGTTTGTGGTGGGAAACCCTATACAAGGATTGTAAAGACTATTGTAAAGTGTGTGACCATTGTCAGTGCATTGGCAAGCTAGGAAAGAGAGATGAAATGCCTTTGCGCCCTATCCCTAGCATGGAGCCTTTTGAAAAGTGGGCAATAGACTTTGTAGGCCCTATTGCACCAGTGGCACGTAGGACTAGGTCACGCTATGTCATCACTTGCACGGACTATCTGACAAGGTGGGCAGAGGCAACCCCAACTAAAGACTGCACAAGTAGCCACAGCAGCAAGATTCTTGTGGGAGAACATTATCACGAGGTACGCATTTCTTGAATGAGACCGTGAGGATCCTGTTAGTAGAATTCATGGTGGCTCATCACAAGACTAAACCCTATCACCCATAGGCAAATGGAACCACGAAGCATTCAACAAAATACTGAGTCATACCCAGACAAAAATTTGTGATGTCGAAAGAGACTTATAAAGTGTTATGGGCTTACAGGACAACTTATAAAAGTTTGAACAAATCCACACCATTTCAGTTGGTGTTTGGCGCGAAAGTTGTTCTTCCAGTTGAATTCATGTTACCTTCTCTGCGAATAGTGCGTGCAGGAGGGTTGGCTGATGAGCAAGCACTGGAAGAGAGAATTGATAAGTTAATGAAGCTAGATGAGAGATGATCACTCTCCAAATGGAGCCAAACAACAGAGAAAGAAAACTCAGAAGGCTTGGCATGATCGCCACATAAGAAACAAGAAGTTTGAGCTTGGGCAGATGGTCTTACTTTATGATTCTAAATTTTTGGGCCATCCTAGGAAGTTAAAATTCCATTGGTTGGGTCCGTACACAATCTCGTACATCCTTGGTTTGGGCGGCGCGTGCGATTACAAGATCTTGGATGGGATGAAGTTGCCTGGACACTTCAATGGGAGTAGGTTAAAGCCCTACTATAAATAAGTCTTCTTGGTGTTTGTAAATAAGGTAATTTTGCCAGTTAGTTTAGAATTTTCCTTTATGCATTTCTTTTCTTGTGTTTCCCTTTCGTGTTTTTTTTGTTTTGTGCCTTGGGCATCAGTAACCTTATTGCTACTTTTTGAGAATCGTGAATGCGCAAAAAACCGCGAATCGTTTTAGTGTGGGATGGAGTAATGTGAAGGAGCGCATGGTTAAAGTACTAAGGATGTTGTGTTAAAAATCCCAGTTGAATGGCCCTGTTGAAAGAGGTGTATGGAAAGAAAAGATGGAAAAAGGATGGTTGGTGTCAAGATAAAGCTACTTTCAGATCCCACGTACAAAGGAGGAGAAAGCGCATTAAGCAACACGAGGTAGGTGAGAGCAAAAATCAGGACAAAAGAAGTGCCTTCGGCACCTGGGTACATGCGCGTAAGAGTCTCTGTCAGGTTGGATTGGTTGTGCGCCTAGAAGGTTGGAGGTTTGTCTGCGCAGGTTGGGGTGCATGAGTGAAAGCACTGAAGATGGGCTTTGTTTGAAAAAGCCGCATTAAATGTAAAAAGTATGGTGGTAGGTGAAGTAGCACTTAATGCTTAAAAAGGAAAAAACTATAAATAAAGGGTCAAGGCACTTCATTTTTCACTTTGTGTATAAGAAGAACGAAGCACTTTTTGCACCTTTGTAAACTAGGGCTTCCAAAAAATTGATCCGTGTGAAGAAAAATTTGGAGAGATTGAAGCGTGGGTAACCAGTTCGGGTTTGCGAACTAGGAGGAAGGGATTTCACGGGTGTAGGAGAAATTGTGAGAAGGCGTCGTCTTGTGAAGGGAGTATCCCAATTAGGGTTTGAAGAACTAGGGCATGGGTTTAAGTAATTTTCTTCACAAGTTTGAGATCTAAGGTTGGAGAGACCAGAAGAATAGAGTAACACGGAGTGATTGAAGTGGGAAGAAGACCTAGATAATGGCACCCAAGAAACCAGCTAGTACACCCAAGAAGGGCAAGGGAAAGGGCAAGGGCAAGCAGCAAGAAATTGAAGCACACACAAATGACAAGTGGTATTCGAAATACAAAGTACCAGATGGAGTGTTGTTGAGGAAGGAGTGGAAGTCCCATCTTAGGGACATGTCTGTAAATGATTATAATCATCGGACAAACACAATCAAGAAGGAAATGGCGCTGGAGTTAGTGTACCCAACGAACAAAAGGACACCAGAGGGTTTTCCCATATATAATGATGATGTGAAGGTCAAATTGGAGAAGGCAGGGTTATTACAACTCTTTGAGTTTCCCTACTTCGGGAAACCTAAGCGTTTATATCAGTGGTTGATGTCGCACGTACATGAGGACTATTTCCACTTCGCAGGTGCAAGATGCGCATAACTCCTCAACTCATTTCACATTTCACAGGCTCATCTATGAAGGAGACGGGTTGGAGGATGACTTGACTGACAAAGAAGCGATTAAGGAAACTATCGCCACTTTCACATGCAAGAAGGGGTCAAGGTATTATGATGTCACAGACATTAAGGATTGATGATGAAGATGGTCGTGCACCTGGTGTCAAAGCTAAATGGCCAGGAGAGATGGACCCAAGTCAATAAGCCATGGTTGAATGTGTGTAAGAAGATTTTAGAGGGCACCATCTACAACTTGTCTCGCATTCATCGCGGATGAAATTATTAACTGCATGAAGGAAGGTGATAGGATCCTCTTTGGAAATGTGTTGCTAACCATCGTGTTCTCGGAGATCGAGGTACCGAATGCATCAGATAAGTTCGTATGGGAGTACCCTGCTGAAGACCCCTCACCCGCCAAAAGGTTTGAGAAATACGCTTGTGACACTATGACAACAGTGCACAAGGTGCGCTTGGAAAAGTGGTATACGCACCTAAGGAACGCGTTCGGGGCAGAATGGAGAATTCCCGAACAATTACCAGTAGCCACCAGGGGAGAAGTAGAATTTGTTGTGTACCAAAGCATTTCTATTTGGGCATATTCAAACTATCAGATGGGACATGGAGCCCATGGTGCAAGCTCCCCTTTGCCTTCACAACTCAATACTTCCAAGCGGGAGTAAACAGGTTCAAGGAGTCCAAAAAGTTTAAGTTGGACCTTGGTAATCTAGACCAGGACCACAGGAAATGTGCAAAGGGTTGGTGTACCCGTAAGCGCACGTACGTGGAGCGGTACGTATCACATGAGGTACAGATGACAAGGCCCATGACTCTTCCCATTGTAGAAGGATCCGCGGCGCGCGTGTACATTGCATAAGACCCAAGTCGAAAAGGGAACATATCTGGAGAATGAGGTATCTATACCTCAGGATCCAACTGGGAGGAAAAGACCCGCACCCAAATGGGAGGATAAAGAGCCAGAGAAGAAAATACCAAGTGTGGTGGAGACACAGGCAATAGGTTCTCCGGGACAAGTGCGAACCAAAGATGTACGCGCACAAGAAAAAGCCCATAGTAAAAGAGAAGACTTGAGCGAGAAAAGCCATCGAGATAAGAGAAGAGGAAGAAACAGAATCACCTACACCAGAATCTCCGGTTAGGAAGAAGCAGAGGGTAGAAGAGGAGACCACCTCGGAAGAAGTTGGAAATTTGGACAAGTGCATAGGAGAAAAGGATGATAGTGAAGAAGAAGTAAGTGGGGAAGAGGACCCCGAGAAAGATCAAGGGCTGCCTGTTTTCAATGTACATGATTCAGAGGAGGAAGGCGGAGAAGAAGAACAAGGGTTCCTTTTTGTGCGGCACAAGGATAGCCAGGTAGGAGGAAGCGCCCAGGACATGGGAAAAGATGAGGAGGCTAGCGCGCAGAAGCAAGAGGCTCCAAGCTCTACGCAGGAGCAGACAACCAAGGTGGCGAAGAAGAAGAGACAAGGGACATGGAGACCCTGGTGAAGGACAAAGTGGAACACAAAGACTGAGCCAATATTGAACAAGGAGGAGGAGGAGAGCGCAGAAGAGGAACATGGCAGCACTAGAGGCCCGGTTTTAACTGTAAGTATACCCAAGGGTACGCGCATGGGAGGAAGCGCGCAAAGGGGGAGAGGCCGAGATGGGTTATATTGATGACCCCAAGAAAGTGTTTTGTGCGTGGTTCCAAAGTACCATTCCGAGTAGAGGAGCTTGTAGCAATGTCATCTTTTGACAAGGAGGTTGCATATCCACGGACAAGGAAGATGCTCTCATGGGCTATAGAGTCCCACCTTGATGAGCCAAAGTTTGAGGTAAGCCACAAGGCAATAATAACATTGCCAGGACCAAGAGAAGACAACCCAGTGGTGGATACCCAACAGCTCTCGGATGAGAAACTGTGCAACGCGCTCAACAAGGTCTCCGTTGAGATAGAGGCTAGACTCTTTGGGCGGAATGATCGGGTCAGAAACCTGGAAGGGGAGCCAAAGAAGAAAGAGGAAGAGCTCACTGCTTTGAAAAAGGAGCTAAGCCAGGAGAGGTTGATCAGTGCCCAGTGGCAGCGTGAATTGAAGGATGAAAAGGCCAAGGTGAGCGTTATGTACAAGAAAGTAGAATCCATCAATGAGGCTATACTATTGAAGCATCCGGACCTAGCATCGCCCGCGAAGTATGGATCAACTTTGGGATGCCTAGAGGATTTAACAAGGGTGCTCACCATGGAGAGATAGCCACTAGCCTTGGAGTCTGCAGAGGAAGTGGTCTGCGCGCCTGGAGAAGGAAGATAAGTTGAAAATCGTAGCGCTTGTTGTGGAATACAACAAAGTGCTTGTTGATGTAAGGGCTGCTTCTCGATGCCGAGGCCGCGTATGACAATTGCGCTGGATAAGGACAAGGTGGCAGTGCCTTGGTTCACACTCATGAAGCGAAACTCAAGGAGTTCCAGGAAAAAAACAAGGGGAATAGGGCAGAAAGAGAGAAAATCCTTGCCGAGGTTGAGAAAAAGTCTGAAGCCATTGAAACCTTAAGGGGTTCAATCAAAAACCGGTTGAAGGAACTATATCCGCGCATTACACGAAGAATGGATGCACTAGAGGATATATGCAAGGAATTAGAGAAGATCACTGATACTATGAGCGTGCAAGGAGATGGACTAAATTTTGGGGAGGTGAGCGCCCTGGTCGGCGACCTCTGTCAGAGAGCGCAGGACAAAGTCAATGCCTGGAATAAATTGGAGGCTGACTTGCAAAAGGATTTTCCTAGTTTGTTGCAGTGATTCTTTCACTCTCCCATTCTTTCTTCTTTCCCCATTCTTTCATCCCCTTATTCTTTCTCCTAGGCGTAAGCCTATTGCATTCTTTCTTTCACTAAGGGAAGTGTTCCCACAGACGGAGAATAGGTGTAGTGTGGGGTGATGTTGGGCCCCTAAAATATTGACTAAGTACAAAAGGCGCATAGGTGCACAAGCTCCCGAGTTAACAAAGGTGCACAAGGATAGAGCGTGCGGCAGGCAAGGTTTAAGAGAAGGGTTTAAGGAAGCTCGTGGCGCGCGCAATGCGCGTGGACAAAACCAAGGGTTCGGGACTTAGTCAAACTGGGTGTTCAGGGCAAAACACGTGAAAACATGACCCGACTGCGTGTGGATAAGGTGCCAGTCTGGCGACAGGTTGGCCTAGGAAGGAGCATGCCTGCGGTAGAAGCTTCTAGAAGCACATCATGGTATAAAGTGGAAAGCTCAGGCCTGGAGGAGCATGCTCGCATGGAGGACCACATTCAGACACTTGGCATCGGATCTGAGGGCGCTGGAGGATGAGTTGGCACCCAGTAAAGGCTATAAATACAAGCACCTACAGAGTAAAAAGGGGGAGAACTAGAGAGTGGGCGGAGCTCTGCAAAAATACTGCAAGAACTTTGTTAGTGGGTAATTGCACTTGGGAAAGGATGTATTGGGTATGGGGATTGTAATTTTTCTTTTTGTTAGCCTAGCTACATTAGTCCAATTGTAATGCATGATTGCGGTCTGCTTCTCTGTGACATTTTGTAATGGCTCCATGGATGTAATGAGGTTACCAGTTTATATATATATGAATATCAATGATTCTGATGCATACATATTTTTCATAAGTTCTCTTCATTTATGTTTATACTAGGTATGGATGTTTGTATACTTCTTTCTGTTATGATACAAGTCATATAGTTTGTTAAGTACTATCTGTCTGGAATGGCTACAAAGATCTAGAGGCCGTTCTGAGCTCTATGGTTCTTGTATGTCTTAAATCCTCTTTAAATCTCTTAAACACAAATCATAGATGATGTTTCCCACTTAACTCACATAAAAGAGAGACTTAGTACCCGTGCGTGCCTCAGGTGAGCGCCCAACATCCACTGGGTGATAGGCCGGTGCGCATGGGGTTCCTTTCTTTTGTGATAGGGGTAAAAATGACTACGATCGGTTATGCAATTGCAGATCCTTCTTAATAGATTTACAAACTACATAAAATAAAAGAACAATGAAATAAACTTTGGAAAATAACTTCAATAAATTTTATATTGCAGGCCACTTTGAGGGGCAACCTCCTTTGAGCAAGCTCAATACAATAATATTCATGGATACATTTCTTGGCCTAAACACTCCTTAATATACTAGTTCTATTCTAGAAATTACTACTACCCATGCATGTGGGATAATACTTAATAGCTTACAGGATGACTTACAAAGCATACACGTTCATCGCATCTATTACATTACTAATGCAAGGAGAAAGGTAAGACGAAGGGTCTTAACAAAAGCAACATTAAATTTTATGTCTTTTAGCCTTAACCTCCTCAATTATAGCGGTCAAGGTGAAACTATAATCACTAGTTTAATAATTCCTCTTCAAATATGCTTGCCCCTTAAACCTCAATTCTCTGTTTTCAACCCATCTTGAGATATGGTATCTAAAGCAGTTCAAATATTTTTGTAAGTGTAAGACCAATCATGATGGTGTGATAATTAATATGATCATTCAAGTACCTAGATTTGTGTATTGAGTGGATGATGTGATTAGTCCGAGAAAAAGAAAGCTATAAGATATAATATATTTAACAAGTCGAGATAGGTAAATGTCTAATACTTTTGGACATTGGTTGGAGAATTCAGCTTTTTGATTTTCTACATCTTTAACTTTATTGGAATGGCTTGAACATGCATTTAATTTGTTTTTAAAAACCCTTAAAATTTAGAACGAACTACAAAATAATAAATTAACCCTTTTAATATGTATGGGCACGATCTCTTCATGTTAGAATGTAACACAAATAAGATAATAGTTTTTAAATTTGGCAAACAAAATTATTCAACACAATTTTTATTAATACATATGGACTTCCTCATCCCAAGTGTCCTTTCTTAGGCACACGAGACTATTGAGCATTTGTTTTGGTTTTGCACCAAGGTTCAATGGGTATGGACTTTGATTCATGAATTTTGCAGATTCTTTTGTACATAGCCCTTTTGTCTAGGAGAACATTCTCTTATATATATATATATATATATATATATATATATATATATATATATATATATATATATATATATATATATATATAGTTTTTAACAAATTTGTAGTGATCTCTAATATATTTATGCATATTCAAATTCAGCAAACAAATTAGCTCTAAAGGTCACCCATCTCTGGACCTTACAAGATCATTAGGGAAATGTTCCTTACGGTGTTGCCCTCGTGCCTCTCCCTTCACCCTCGAAGATAAAACTTCACAAGGTGGCCTTTAGTGGAGCCACTTTCACAAACAAGCTAGATGGTCTCCACCTCGAAGGCATTCACCACTTACAATGCATCGTAGTGGTTACAATCCTCCTCCCTAGTAGAGTAAATATTTGCATCTATTTTTGTAATCTCTCCTTGCAAGGTTTCGCCAAATGGTACTCAAGTTTATAGCAAGGATACTACGAAGACAACACTATGGAAACAATGCTAACATTGGTTGGGAGCACATACTTGTGGGTGATGACTTGCCAAATAGGGGTTTGGGAAAACTAGATGACCAAGATCTACACTCTAGGGCTTGCCTCCTTGCATAATTTTCATACTACTTTTATAATGTGTTTATGAAATTGCGATTAATCATTCTTTAGAAAGCTTGATTGTAGCTCTTCTTTTCTTTTGTTTCCTAAGCTCTTCTTAACCTAATATGTTAGATTTTAGGAGGTGGTCGTATATTCCCTACTTTTTTCTTGAATAGTCTAATTTTTAAATTAAAGTAATATAACTCTATTTTATAAAAATGTCATATGTGTGAATTAATTTAAATCTAATTGAATGCAAACTCCACTATTAATTTTGAAATTTTATTAAACCTATTTATATCTAATAATTTAAAAATGTTAAAAAAATAGAGGAAATTTTTTAAAATATATATCTAAGTTAGTCAATTCACAAAAACCCAACCTATTTAGCAAAGGAGTAACTTCACATAATACATATAATTCACTCAAGTCATTGAACAAGAAGCAATGATAATCATAAAAGTTGTTATATTTTACTTTGTTATTCAACAACATTGTAATATACATAAAACCTACCTAAAATTCTTTCTTTTTAATGCTTCAAACCTAATTTACCCCTAAACTACAAGCCATATGGTGGGGCCAATGTTTCCATCTAAATTCATTAGAGTTGTGTAATTGGGCTTATTCCATCTAACTTGTTATAGTTGAGCCTAAGGCTTACATGCTCGGGTTTGATCTAGGGTGAAGAGTTTAAAAATTCCCTCCCTAATATGTAGAAGGAAACCAAGAGAATAGTTATAAATTTCCCCCTTACACAAATTCTCTATTTTTAAGCATTGACATGAATATGAGGAATTATTAATAAATGAAATAAATATATTTTATGAACTGACTAAACTCATTCACGTATGAGCCCTAGTGGTTGAGAGCCCCTTTGATTACATACGGGTAAAAGCTTGACTCTTCTTAACTAATTCAAAAACATGAACTTGGTAGCTCTTAATATTGACTATTCAATTAATATATATTATAAATTATTATTCTTCACCATATGGAAGCTTAAGATGATGAGAACTTTTACTATACCATTAGGGTAAATAAGGCACTCAATTAATAGCTTACATTACCACAAAGCTAGTCATGGAGTTAGTATGCCTATCGGACAAGAATTTTCCATGGACGATCCCACATTTGAGGGTTAAACAAACTCTTTAATCCCTTTCAGACTTGAGACTCGAATCTTTCTTGGAGTAATGTCAAACTCTTACAAATTAGTCCCTTGACAAGAAATTGCATGCAATGCAAGTACAATGACACTTAAATACATAGTTAGATGGAGATGTGGGGTATTGGGTACAAGAACATGGATACCATGGGAATGGGAGAAATGGAGTGTCCTACCCTCAGGTTATTTGGGAAAAGGAGGAACGGGATATATATATATATGCAATGATAAAGGTGCTTTCATGGGGGCTCCGTAGTCGTTTGTGCCCAAGGTCACAAATAATGAAGCACAAGATATGGCCTTCGTGGAAGGACTTCAAATGGCACTTATTCAAAAATCGGCATGTTGACAATGGAGTGAGACACCCTTATTATTATAAATGCAATTGTGCATCATGCAAACACGGAGGGCGCAGAGATGCGCAGTCCAACATGGGCATTTTGCCCATGTTTCCGCACATGAGGGTTACAACCCTGCCCTGTTCTGCCTCGATTGTACAGTTTTTTAAAAGTTAAATATTTACGTGGCATTCCTTGAATGGGTACAATAAATTATTTAGTCCCTCTGTCAAAATATGTCAATATATCGAATGACGTTTGACTCAATGGTGAAGATGTTGGCTCTTAATGAGCCCACCAAGGTTCAATTCTCGCTGCAAGCGAAGTCAGGAGATACTGTTAATAAGGGATGAGGCCGGGATCGTGCCCCGGGCGAATTTGGCGGAATGGATACCCCTCAGTCCTTGGCAACTAAGCCTAAGAATTTGTGCACCTAACCCGTGCAGTTATTTCAGATTCAAAAAATGTCAGTATGTTTCCGTACAGAACCCTCGGCAGGTATGAGCAGCGGGGAGGTCTGCTTGGAGGGCGTGCATTTTTGGTCTGAGGGTGCCCTCTACTGTTCTCCCCTCATGTGCAGGGGCCTTCGATGGCATCTTAATGGAAGGGCCACTATTGACATAAAAATCCAAGGGATAACACAACAATTGGCATCAAAAATCCAACCAATAAATTCCAATCATTTTTAGAGCCCGACACTGTTTTGGCACAAGAATTGAGGAGTGTTATGGGTTACCTGAAACTGTAACTAATGACACCCCAATTAACAGCTAGGAAATTACTATGATGAGATTCCCTTGAGAAGTGAAATATATGATTATTTTGTATAGGAGAAGTTTGAGAAAATCCAATGGCAAATCTGTGTTTGCCTTGGATGGCACCACTCCTTAATGAGCAACCTTGACGGCACCATGTCCGATACAACAATTGTCATATTTTTTCCAAGTCATTTCAACTCTCTCAACCCATCATGTTTGCTCTGTTCTTGCCTTGGTTTTCTCTGCAATGCATCATGTTTTCTATGTTCTTGCATTGGTTTTCCTGCAATGTTCCATCAGCCTGAATTTCCCCTTCAGCAACCACCATGACCATAAAGAGAAAATTTCTTCTCTGGTGCTAACATAGGTGAACACTATTAACAGATGAACGACGACAGAGCAGGGGGTTTGATCCAGTGCTGTGGGTAATCCGGACTCCAGTTACTGGTCAATTTTGTATTTTTTAGCTATGCCCAGAGAAACTGATATTTCTACAGATTAGCTTGTAGATTCCTTATATTTTTTTGGCAGATATCGGCTAGGGATAAAATTGTTAAAAGTTTCGGGTATGGAGATGTAGAACAGTACCTGTGAAATTGTTCTGATTTCTCTTTTTGGTGGGCCTGCAACGACTAGATGTTTTATGCTCCATCGTTCAAAAGCTGGTTTACTACTGAAATGTTATACAAAAGAAAAAAACTAGGGATGAATAGGGATGGTGCGATGCTGATGAATTTGTACAAACCAAACTTCCATATCATTGGTTTTGCACAGCCGACCCTTGTAATTTGATCACTACATTTTTTAAAAAGTATCAGTTGTGGGGATTCTCGCAAAAACAAAAGAAATGAACAGGGAAAGAAATTATTAAAATCTAAAATCTAAATAAAAAAGAGCTTGCGACTGCAATTTGAAAACCTTTACTAGAGATGCCGGCAGCATAGAGTCCAACTTCACACATGGTAAATAGTGCTTTTATTAATGGGAAGAAATGATATTCACTACACTGAACATAGGCAAGACATAATATAAAAAGTGTGTAATCTTAAGATCTTGCAAGTGACAATGCACATAAAATAGTATCTCAAAGCTTATGTTACACTTGTGGTAATTGTTTAGAATACAAGTATACACCTTTAATCAACTATAGTGCTCATCTGTCCACCTGCCATAGACGGTGGGATGTGTATAACTCTCGCATGTAATAAGATACACGTCATTCTACTCATATAACAGTGGGACACAGTTTCTATAAACATAAACTGATGCTGGACAATATTACATTAAATAGGAACAGGTACCGACATCGCTTTGTCTTGAAATGTTTCAAAATGCAAATGTACACCTCCTTTCACCACTGATATTAATGTAGTATCAATGAATCAGCTACCAGAAACAGTAGCATGGACTGGGACTGATTTAAACATCAAATGTGACTACAGCTCAACCAATAATGAATTTCAAATTACACCACTGCAATTAAGCATGTAAGCTGGTGAATCCTATTGCGACATCCTTCAGATCCATCGTACCTTTCATTGCAAGATAATAATGTAACCATGTGAACTGTACCAAATATGGCATAAGCATCCAAAACAATATCCCTGTGGTTTCAAAGTAGGTTGGTTTGGGTGTGGAGGTGCCACTAAGAACCCTGATCAAGTTCTCAACCACTGGGACGGTGAACCTTGGGGGTGAATTTAGCACTACATTGTCCACTTTGTGTTCGTAGATTTTCCCATTGCTATCCAGTTTGTATTCAGATGTTCCGTCAAAGCGGCCTTGTGCTTCCCAAGGAACCCGGGGGATCCCATTTATTGTCCAGCGTATCATGATTACTTTCTCTGTAGGATGCCAAATTCTTAATATATCTACCCATAGCGCCTTGAAGAATATCCTGCCATGAAACCGGAGTGCCGAAAGATAAGCTTGTAGTTTTCAATGCCACTAAATGTATTTAATGGATCCTTGAAGACAATGTCCTCCCTAGAAACAAATGGCAAACAAATGAACATGTTAGTGATAGAAATATCGTCTATGCATGAGATGCATAATAATGTCTTAGAAACAGGGAAAAACTAATCCACCTGCTAATAAATGACTGGGACAACAAATAAAATGACGAATCCCAATTCAGAATGGAACCAATAGCAATTCCGGACATAATTCACAAACAAAACATGCAGGCTCTATTTTTCATGACTGTATTTTGTAAACCTTTTCTTCTGAACAAAGGACAAACAATCTATACCGCCTTGATGAATATTTTTGGATATGTTTTTATTATAAAAATAAATAAAAAATCGAATATAAATTCATATATCTCAATGCACCTGCAAATGAAATGACAGTTTTCAAACATTACATCATGATAATGTTCAAACAATCATCAATCTCCAAATTCTACAGGAACTCCAGGTTACCAGAATTGCTAATTGTCCACTGCCCTGGAACAGACAATCACAGCTTCTGTGATGAATAATATGTGATTCAAATTAATATATAAGTTATATACCTGGAAGAAACATCCCTGCCATATTTCAGGCCTTTCATTCATCTAGTAGCAACAGTATATCGTTTGGAAAAGGAATTCGGGCTTCAATTGCGTCAGTTCACTCCTCAAATTAATCCTCTGAATATATATCTCAAGAAAATTTACAGTAATGATGTTCTGATCTCAGTAGGTCAGATTGAACAATATTTCGAGCTTCAACAGGTTCTTCCAGATCAGGATGTGGGATTGACATCTTTATGTCAGGAAACCGTACAGTACCGGTGGTATCATTGGGTGCTCAAAGAAAGTCAAAAAGGGCAATTTATTCTTGATCCACGTTTATTGGACATCTGATAATTGAGTATGGCAACACCTGGAATAAAGACTACTTCCGTGTTTATTAATGAGTGACTCTTTGTCTTCCGGTGTTTTACTAATGAGAGACAATATCATCCAATTATTCTCCCGAACTTCAAGATGCAGTGGAACAATGATGGAAGATGAAACGCTTGGTCTTCCATGAGTGACCCTTTGTCTTCCAGCATTTACTAATGGGTGCTGTCAAGTAGTAACAATCGTTCATGCCCATCATGGTGTTGCCTTGCAACCTCACCCCAACTATGGGGGACATCATAGGGGGTTGTCAGTGCCCAAGGTAAGGCAGCACGGTTGATCCTAAGTGATTCAACACCTGCATCATTGGCATCAATGTCAATGTTGACGCACTTAAGCTAAAACTAGACTGAATAGGATACCACCAATAGAAATTGGGTCTAGTGTTGATGCAAACTGTAGACACCTAATTCCGACCACGCAATTTTAATACTAAAATTGCACTAATTGTATTCTTTCCCATCATTTCGTTACAATTAGTGATTTTCTGCTAATTAGCTAATATTCCCCATCTTCTTAGTCAATTAACAACATTTTGTTAATGTAATGTCCCTTTCTAGGGCTGAACTGAAAAGCAACGAAATAACACAAATCCAAACTGAAATATATTCTGATTTTTATATCAGCCAACTGGAAAATAGAACAGCAGTGAACAGCAGTCTGATTTTTAGAACAGCAGCAAGGAAAAAGCAATAATTCATCAAAATATCACCATTCACAATATCTGAAGTATATAGAGGCACTTTAGGAATATTTTAGAAAATTATCAACCAAGAAATCAGCCTCTAAACACAGCTGGAAATTAAATAAATGACAGCAGAGTATGCCCTTATGAAATGGCTGGAAATGAATGATTCCAAGCCCAAAAAATGAAGTACAAAGTAGATTCTGGCTGCCAAAAATATGGAGAATGCAATGATGGCTGAGTTGAGTGGTGTCGTGCCCTAGAAACCACCAATCTCTTCCCCAAGGTGGGTCGCTCCCCTAGGAGAGGGGCTGAATTTCACCTTAGAACCAAACCCTCGTTGAAAATAGGCCTTATCCACCTCTTTGAAGCACTTGGAACAATTAATTGAAGAGTTTTCATTCTCCAATTATCAAGGAAGGGTTTCGTCTTCCTTGTGAAGCCACACCAAAGGATTTCCGCCCTCTAGTGGAATGGAAATAGAGCAATCAGCCCCAAAACCAAGTAATGTAAAATTATAATAAAGATGCATGCCCAAAATGAGCCCAAACAACTCCTTATATATCCTTTTGGTGGTGCAAACCCCATGAGGGAGTTTCCCCATGACCGACCTCATAATGAAGTTGCTTTTTCTTGTCTTTGCCTTTTACTCCTCCAACCCAGCCGACCTAGCTAATGAGAGAAACCATGAAAGAAAATGGTAAATGCTCAAAGAAAACTAAAAAACATGAACAATTACTTCCCTTGTTCACCTTCTTCCAGCCCATGGGAAGTGGAATGAGCTAGAAGTCTTCTAAATGGATTAATTCGAAAAAGGGACATTACGGTTAATTAACTAGCTTTGTCCCTCATCTTGATGTCAATTAACGTCGCTTCATTAGTTAAAATCCTATTTTAATTAATTAATTAACCATTATTAATTAATTACCCTTCCACAATCTTGTATTTAATTAATAAACCCTCTTATTAATTAAATCCCCCTCTCAAACCCTTTAAGTTATACTAATTTCCTCCAAATCCCCTAAGGATCTCACTGGCCTAGGTTATACATTCCAATACAAATGTGCTTTTCTAGGGCCCGAGTCAAGGGGGCCTCCTCGAGCTCGAGGTAGTGGGGGCTGCCCCCAAAGGCAGAGCCCCCACACTCGACCCCCTTTCGATAGAAGGATTAGATGGATTAGGCTGGATGGCGGGGAGGACCCCCTCGACCCCCTCATGCAATACCGGTAGACCCTCTGCGGGGAGGGGGCACCTAGACAAAACAAATAGAGGGAAAGGATGAAGGCCCCGCCCTACCCGGATGGTCACCTTTACTCCCCACCGGGAGAGGACGAGCACATAAATAACCTTCAATCAAGCCGCACGCATAGCATAAATGACTGGACTGTACCCTAAACTATTCATTGGGAGGTTCTCCCTCTATAGAGCCTTGTGCTGATAAAAACCCCCGGGCAGTCCCAACGAAGCTCTCGGGAAGAAGGGTAGTCTTGTGTGTAGGCATAGCATTCCCGAACCGACATCCATCTATGTCTTGGGATCGTGGGGTACTCAGGTAGGGGCCTCTCCTCAAAGTTCGTTAGTGGGGGCTCTCCGGCTTTGGGGGCAGCCTTCCCCCTCCCCCACTCAAGCTCGAGGAGGCCCCCTTTGACTCGGGGGCTTTCCGAAAGGTTTTTTAGCTTCTGTTCCATACAGGGTTAAGAAACTAGTATTGTCTTTACTAGGAGTAGATTCGGTGGTAGATTCATCATACCATGGTCTCAATCGAAAAGGGTTATGAATTTTAATTTGAATCCCCTCTCTTAGGTAGTCTCTAAACCAGTGTTTAGGTACGTCTACGTCTGTCAGCTCATAACCGTCGTAATTGCATTTTACATAAAATTCTTTATGTAAGTTATCCCAATCCTGCTCCCATTCGGGTAACTGCAATAATAAAATACGACCAATATTTTTAGCTATTATCAATAAAGGTAAATATACTCGTTTTCTAATAAATGTATGAGTAAATAATATACTAGCTCTTACATAGTGAAATATTTCCCAATCGAATGCCTGCTTTTTAGTACGGCGAAAGAATTCTTTCGTACGGCGTCTTCCTCTGTGTTTTTTTTTGAGTAACTTTTCGAATACTTTAAAAATCCTCCGCTCTTTATCTTCCTTTGTCTCTCCAATTTGAATTTTGGCTTTAGGTACAGGTTTGGATTTGTGATGCATTTTCATTTTAGTCATCTCCTTTAGTCTCTCAAAAAGACTCGACCGTGGTTTTGCTGTCCAAATGCTAAACAATGAAAGTTTGCGTCTTTTAAAACGTAGAGCTCCTTTGACTAGGAACCGACGAAAATTTCCCTCATGCGGATAACTAAATACATGTAGATCCTTTGACATCGGATCCTCATCATCTTCATCTTCTTCATCCTCGTTTCCTTCTCCTTCTTCTTCTTCCTCTTCCTCTTCCTCTTCCTCTTCCTCTTTTTTGAATCGTTTTAAGAAGTTGTCTATAATTCCTTTTTTATTTTGATTTTGTTTTTCCTTTTCTAGTCGTTCTTCTTCAATTTTTTCAAAGGGTTTTATAACTAGATAACTTCGAGCTTTTCTTGGACGAACCTCCAGGGAATCTTTGACAGCGATATTATCGTAAAAGCCTGTTAATAGTATGCTAGGGCATGTAGGCACAATAATTTTACTAAAATCTTTAATTCGCGGTTCATTATCATTTAAAAACTCCCTGAATTTCAGGAATTTATTATAAAGGACAAAAAATTCTTTATGAGGAATTTCTTCATCAGGAATATTTATATATCCATCAATAGTATCTTTATAAGGATAAGGAAGATCTTCATAAGAAATCTCTTCAGGAATATCTATAGAGATTATAGAATCTGGAAGTTTTTCGTGAATACCTAAAATTGTAGTCATTTTATTTCTATCTTTCCAGACATAACCAAAAAATGGAAAAGATTCTTCTAAAGTTTCGGGTCCGATTAGTGCGTGATAAATACCACCAAAACCTAAAACTGCAGAAGAAATTAAGTGAAGTACCCCAGATACAAAATAGGGAAAAGTGTCCACAATTTCCCCACCAGGACCGACTCCCCATCCTAAAGTAGCTAGATGGGGAAGTAAAATCAATCCTTGTTCATACATAGGCTTTTCCGATACAAAATGAGCCACTTCAAATAGATTCATTGCTCCGGCCTGCAATACAATCGGAAAAAGGGTCTCCCCTTTGTCTTGTTCTAAGTACCTAAGGTACGAAGGACGAAATTGAAACCTTTGTATCGTTTGAAGGAAGGGACAAAGGACAACAAATTATAACCCCCCTACCCCTATCAAGGTAGACCCCAGGGGGTATAACAAAAAACAAAAGATTGTAGTTTCACCTAATGTTAAATAGGACAATAGACCAAAGGGACGAAGTCCTATCCTCAATACCAAAGGGACGAGGGACAAAGCCTCAAAGGGTCGTAGTCCTAAGTCCCTTCAGGACAAAAGAAAAATTATTGGAGTCTTAAGTACCGAAGGGACAAAGTCCTAAGGACCGAAGGAACGATGTCCTATGTCCCGAAAGGACCTTACGAAGTCCCGGAAGGGACGATGTACGAAGGAATGAAGGGGCCTTAGAAAAACCAAAGGACCAAAGTACTCGTCCGAAGGGTCAAGTACAAAAGACCAAAAGGCCAAAGTCAAGTCCCGAGGACCGAAGCCGCTCGGACATCCCATCTATATAGTTGGGGCCTATTTAGGCGCCATATTTGATCTCTATAGATGGGGATGGGGCCGAGGGGTGGGGGCACTCAATTGATTGGGGCTGGGCAAAGGGTGTTTTGTTTGCTGGATTGAGGAATAAGCCTATCGGGAAATGTTGACCAAATGCTCCGCTCGATTAGTAGTTTGGAGCATAAATGTAGCTAAATGATGAAGTCGGTCCCTCCTCCAACCATATTAATAGTAGAGCAGCCCGTCGGGGCCGTCCACCTAAATTGCAGCGAACACAATGTTTTTCAAATTGTTTTGTTTAGAACAAAATACAAGACGTTTCAACTCTTTTTTCAAGTATTCGATCTGAATGGACGATGCAGAAATATTCAAATTACCATTGATATTTCTGGAAGCTCGATCGATGATTGATTCTGGATCCATCTATTATATACATGATAGATCGATTATTGATAATGGATCCATCCCATCTATTATATACGTTATAGCACCGGTTAGCCCCCTATAGATTTGTATTCTATATGCCCTCTATATTGAACTTGTGTGCGGGCGGACAGACCGAGTTATTGAGGAGAGCCGGCACTCGATCGAGTTATCGATCTTATCTTCTAGTTATCAATAGAAAACACTCTACCGCTCGTCTAATCCGCTCCCCTCCAACCCTTTCTTTTTTCCAGATAGATCCTTCGGGAAGACAAAAGACAAAGTTGTTTTGTTGTTTGTCCTTCGTCCCTTCGGTCCTTGGGACAAACAAAAGGTGTTTCGTTGTCTTGTCCTTCGGACCTCTAGGACTTAGGACTTCGTCCTTCGTCCCTTCAGTCCTTAGGACAAGACAAAGGTTTTTTTTTTGTCCTTCGTCCTGAAGGGACTTAGGACAAGACAAAAGGAAGACACAAGGTTTTGTTGTCTTGTCCTTCGTCCCTTTGATACTTAGGTCAAGACAAAAGGAATTTGTTTTGTTGTCTTGTCCTTCGTCCCTTCAAGACTTAGGACAAGGGACAAGACAAGACAAAGGTGGGTGGGGTTTCTGTTGTTACACCCCCACCAGGGGTCTACCCCGTTAGGGGTAGGCGGGTGTATAATCGCTTTGTCCTTAGGGTTATTGTCAGTTTGTTCTATTGTAATAGTTTCTCCCTTATCTTCTAAAAAGTGAAAGGTTGGCCTAAGCTATGTTTAAATACGGCTAGTTTCCAAAAAGGAGAGGTCCTAAGTGCTCCCTCCTCTACTCTCTTGATTAGAGAGTCGAGGGAATCTCCAAATAGCTTCTATAAGTTAAACTTGGCCTATTAATTAATCTCAATTGATTAATTAAACCCCAAACTCCCATGGGTCACTAACCTTTAATTAATCTCTTCTAATCATGTTTATCCTTTTCTAAGTCTACATTCACTTTATCCCACATTCACTAGGTTGCAAGCTTCTCCCAAATTGGAAAGCTATATAAGAAATCCGGTACACCTTGTCACACCTTACACCTTGTCCTTGTAAGACATCACATATCTCAAGAGAGCATTTCCCTCACAAGAAAGCTACCGCTCGTCTAATCCGCTCCCCTCCGACCCTTTCTTTTTCCAGATAGATCCTTCGGGAAGACAAAAGACAAAGTTGTTTTGTTGTTTGTCCTTCGTCCCTTCGGTCCTTGGGACAAACAAAAGGTGTTTCGTTGTCTTGTCCTTCAGACCTCTAGGACTTAGGACTTCGTCCCTTCGTCCCTTCAATCCTTAGGACAAGACAAAGGTTTTGTTTTTGTCCTTCGTCCGAAGGGACTTAGACAAGACAAAAGGAAGACACAGAGGTTTTGTTGTCTTGTCCTTCGTCCCTTTGATACTTAGGTCAAGACAAAAGGAATTTGTTTTGTTGTCTTTTCCTTCGTCCCTTCAAGACTTAGGACAAGGGACAAGACAAGACAAAGGTGGGTGGGGTTTGCATTTGTTACACCCCCACTGGGGTCTACCCTGTTAGGGGTAGGTGGGTGTATAATCGCTTTGTCCTTAGGGTTATTGTCGGTTTGTTCTATTGTAATAGTTTCTCCCTTATCTTCTAAAAAGTGAAAGGTTGCCTAAGCTATGTTTAAATACAGCTAGTTCCCAAAAAGGAGAGGTCCTAAGTGCTCCCTCCTCTACTCTCTTGATTAGAGAGTCGAGGGAATCTCCAAATAGCTTCTATAAGCTAAACTTGGCCTATTAATTAATCCCAATTGATTAATTAAACCTTCCCAAACTCCCATGGGTCACTAACCTCTAATTAATCTCTTCTAATCATGTTTATCCTTTTCTAATTCTACATTCACTTTATCCCACATTCACTAGGTTGCAAGCTTCTCCCAAATTGGAAAGCTATATAAGAAACCTAGTACACCTTGTCACACCTTACACCTTGTCCTTGTAAGACATCACATATCTCAAGAGAGCATTTCCCTCACAAGAAAGCTTGCATAAATTGAGAAACCTCTTTGCTAAAGTTAGTAGGAGAAGAGTCAAAAATGGCACTTAAGCCATATTGATGAGATCTCTTCCACTTTAGTAAAAACCCTTTGATTCCACGTAATTTTGTGCAATTTAATTAAGCTTTTCCTTTTTAGCTCAATCTTGATGTATTTGTTTAAATGAACTATGTTAGGGTTTTACTTGGTGTTAAATCCCTTCCATTAGCTTAGTTTACTTTCACATGCATACATATGGCACACCCGGTGGGACACCCCTTTGTCTCATGCGCATTTTTTTTTTCTTAGTTTAGCTTCATTTCCCACTTTCATGCAAGTTCTTTCAATTTGTTGAAATTTCTATGTTTTTTAGCATGTATGTTGGTATTTAGTAGTGTTGAGTCTTCTTTTATAAGTATAAAGGAGGCAAAGTGCTATCAAAATTGAATCTTGACAGAAAAATTCAAGTTTTTTTCTATTTTTGGCCGTGTTTTGACATTTTTTGTGTAGGTATAGGTAAAGTGCATTTTCATTACTGGAAATGTGTCTCCGTGCTCAAACCTGCATTTTTGTTCTTGTGCATGCATGTATCTACGTAATGTTAAGCTGCATTTCCATCATTTTATCTGCGCTACCGTGTTGGAATCTATGCTATTGTGCTTTTATCTGCGTGTTGTGCTTTTATCTACATTACCATCTTTGGAATTTGTGCTAGCATGTAGGAATTTGTATTGTCGTGCTTTTATTTGCGCTACAGCTTGTGCTTTTATTTAACTTTAAGTGCTTTTATTTTGACGCTACCATGTTTGGAATCTGCTCTAGCGTGCGAGGAATCTACACTACCGTGTTAGAGCCTGTCTCCGTGCAT
Source organism: Taxus wallichiana var. yunnanensis (assembly GCA_018340775.1). NCBI lineage: Eukaryota > Viridiplantae > Streptophyta > Pinopsida > Cupressales > Taxaceae > Taxus > Taxus wallichiana. The sequence goes on along the minus strand of CM031239.1, from coordinate 61,163,244 downwards.
TTTTGGGAACTTGCGTCTCCATGTTGTTAGAACTTTCGTGTATCCATATGACTTTAAGTGTTTTGAGTGACTTTAAGTGTGTTTGTGTGACTTTAAGTGCACTGACCTATTTTCGTGACTATGCATGCGTCTACGTGACCTATCTTCAGAGGCCGTAACTTTTGATCCCAAACTTGAAATGACTCCATTTTTTTGCAACGGAAAGGTCTCGAGATGAGTTTATTTCTCCAATGAACATATAAATTTGGGATTTCACCATTTGCTCCAAACTACTAAATCTTATGCATAGGTTGCCATATTCGCTTCCAAAGACAAATTGCTCAAACAAAACAAACCAAATAAACAAAAAAACCAAGTTGTGTGAACATTATTCGTTGTTATCTTACTTCACACTTTGCTTATTGTTTGCTTTACGAAATCGAAATTTCCTTCTTGATAGGCATAGCATTGATAGATATATCTTGTTACTAAACACGTAGGTTTTCTTGGTTAGAGATATTGGATTGATTTTTCGCCTTAACACATCTAGGTTGCCTTGAAAAAATGCTATATATCGGATTGATCATTATCTTAACCACTTTCAAGGGTGTTTGTTTCCCTTCGGCATCTTTTGCTTCTTGATTGTACCTCATCCTAACTGCGTATGCTCTTTCCATGCATTGAAAGGTGATCTTGGAAATCAAAAACAATTTTGACGTTTTTTCTATTTTAGTAGGGTTCGGTGGTTAGGATGTCTTTACCTAATCATTTGGACAAAGCCCATGTGTCGGTGGGCTATATAAATTCATGGGAAGATCAGTCATTTTTGGCTAAGTAGGGTTCACTTTTACATGGCTCCTATGAAGTGAGGGGTGCAGTTTCCTCCAATACCCAAGCCCTAGACTGGATCCCATGGGAACTATTGTCGAACTTAAGACCAAGCTCCACTAAAACGGCTAGAGTGAAGGGCGGGGGATTTGACCCTTCAAACCACGTCTTAGACAACCTTTCCTAATTTCACGAACTTGTGCCTCACGTACCAAAAGGTATATCGAGGACACCTTAGCAACTTGTTTATCCTAGCTAGATGGCCAAATCTTAGGGAATAGGTTGTGATTGCTTGTTTTCTCCCAAAAATTGTGTGTAAACAATTTAAACCAAAAGAGTGGTCCTTAGTCCAAAAGCCTTGATTTACAAAACTCATGCGGCAAGACTTTGTCCAAAGCTAGGGACCTAATTTTGACAAGAGAAGAAGGTGATGCTTTGGCCAAGTTAGACCAAAGGTGTTTTTCTAGATCAAAACTTGACTCATCAAAAACTCATGAGGCGAGACTTTGACCAAGCTAGGGACCTAATTCGACAAGAGAAGAGGGTGATGTTTTGGCCAAGTTAAACCAAATGTGTTTTTGCTAAAGTCATGGACTTAGTCCATATTTTTACTTCACATATCAAAACAACAAAACGTGTTACTCTACCAATTTCAAAACTTGTTTGTATACACCAAAACTTTACAAAGCAAAACTTTGTCCAAGTTAAAACCTTGTTTTAAAACAAAGAAAAACTTTATCTAGGTTGTGTCGTGTATCTTTCATCACAAATCATACTTCTCTCATAATTTTGGCTTCATTTATCAAAGAGAACAACCCTAAAACTCTGCCAAAATTACATCAACCATTTTGACACTCACACTTGAAACTTGTTTTCCAAACTTGCTTGATTGTTAAAATTGCGTTGTTATGTTGTCGGATTTTTCCTAGTTACCTTAGCAACATTTACAACATCCAAATCTTGGAAAACATCCATTTACAAATCACATTACATTGCCAAAATTTTGTAGTTTTCCTTAGAAACATTTTTAACATCCAAATCTTAGAAAATGGCCATTTGCACATCGTTATGCTGCTGAAATTTCTTAGATTTCCTTGATCATCCCTATTAAACATCTTAAAACTTGGAAAATCTCCATTTTGCAATCATTGTTATGTTTATTTTCCTTAGATTCCCTTTGGAAACTCACATAAGCATCCAAATCTTCGCAAAATGTCTATTTTGCATCCGTTATGTTGCTCGAATCAACCTGGAAATTCCTTTAATATGAAATATTCAATCAAACAATCTAGGTCAAGGTATTCAAATCAACAATGTCATCCATGACTAGATATCTAATGCTTCCTCACGTCACTAACAATAGGAACCCATTCTAGCTCTCACTTTCCAACCTTCATCTCCTAATCAATCCCATCCACAAACCAATTCTCCTCAAACCTTTGGGTCCCACCCAATCGACTTTCTCCTAAAAACAATCAGTCACCCAACCTACATCATCCACAAGAACCCCTTCTTCTATCCACACTAAATTGTCTTCTAAGCAAGCCAATACCAACCTATCCCAAATCCAAATCTAATTCAACTCTCAAGACATCCCAATCCAAATCAAGTTCGTCCCTTGAGTCATCTTCATCTCCCAATCCAAATCAATCTCTCTTCGGCCCTCAAGCCATTTCAACCATGCCTTATTCTATCCTCACAAATCCTCTAAAAACCAATATTTGTGTCCACATCGAACAATTGACAAGAAAAGATGTGCCAAGATATCTTTTCAACGCACTATCAAGTTCCTTTGTGGAAAAAACAAGGTCAAAACCACCCAATCCCATCATCTCCATCATAAAACAACTTCTAAATCCCAAACACTTGTTGGACCTCTTCCTTCAAATCAACCCTCTATCATCGACCAACAAGGACCTCCTCTTATCCTCCCATCATCCCATTTCCCATTACATGGTGAAACGACTAGGTTTGTCCTTGATCCCCCTCCTATCTTCTCATCACCCAATCATCCCTTACATATCACATCCCCTAAATCACAATCAATTCTTGGGCCACCTTCTTATCCTAGCCCACCTCCTACCAGCCCATTAATTCTTGGGCCACCTCCTACTATCCCATTGCCATTGATCTTGGACCGTATCCTATCCATCCATCATATCATCCCTTTGTTAATAATTGTGGCAAGCCCACCATCATCCCTAACAATCCTCTCATTAATCCCAAACATCCACTTTCTTCTCCCATTTCTCGAGATCAGTGGAATCACACATTAGCTTATATGAAGCACAAACAATTTCTTCATCAAACTAAAATAAAAAAAAAGTTCCAAAGCTCAAAATAAATCCAACAACCAAAATCCAAAACAGAAAATGCGATTCAAAAGTCAACAAAAATGCAAACGTCAAGTATGGAAAAAGTGCAAAAATCTATGGATAGGGAACTCAAGCTCCCACATACAAAATCCATATTGCAAGATAAGTCACAATCACTTATCGAGTATGATCTCACCACGATCATCAAGATTAGAGACAATATCACTCTTGATAAGCAAAAACTCCTAGTCTCCCTCATCAAAGAAATTGCAAACATTGTTGTTGGGTCTTATCACATGGAGTGACATTGTTGGTCCCAACCTCCCAATCCATCCTATCCTATTCTTCCTACACCATCATGGATCTTTTTCCTCCATCCCATTTTCACTCCTATCTATCCCCATTTCATCCATTTTCATCATCTCCCTTTGGGGTTTTCCTTCACAAAACCGTCAAAAATCCAGAGAAAACATTAAAACATTACAAGAAAATCAAAGGTACAAACATCAAACATCACAATAAGGTATTACATACACATGGATGTTCTTTCCTTTCTTTCCATACTTTTGCAAATCACCCATCATTTTTATCCCTTGATGATCTTTTGGTTAGTCTATTCGCACTCATTGTGTGACATTTATCTCTATTGTATCATTTGACATTGGTCTTTCATTACCTTGATAAATTAAAGAACAAATGACCTCTAAAAGATCCTATCACTAACATACATTTAATAAACTTGTTGTGAAGACCTTTGGGCATAGTTATTGACACTAGCCAATGTCGTCATCACCACTTCCACATCCTTCCATCAAGCCTTTAGTGGTTCTTAACCCCTTATCAAAACAATCGAGAGAGCTGAAATAATTTTCAAAAAGCAAAAACAAAATCAATCAAAAATCAAAATATAAAAATATAAAGCAATATATATATATATATATATATAACTCTCTCTAGGGTATTTCCAGTATCTTTATCGGGGCTATGGAACATGGCCTGGATGGCAAAGAGAGCAATGTTGTAACTAGAATCAGAAACATCTATATCGGGGCTATGGATGCGATAGCAACGGAGCAATGTATGGTTCTCTTCCACCCTCCATTCACTAATAAACTATCAAAATCAATCATTCCTACACATTGGCTAGTTTGTCTTCATTTATTGCCTATCAAATCTTCACTTCAAAGCAATTAATTTTCACATGCACACACACTACGATCTTGTTGAGCAACAGGACTAGTATGTTACCAAGTGTTGTATGGACCTTATTTAGACTCTTGCTTTAGTCTATATTTTGTCTCACAATTTGTGCCTTTGGCTCATCACTTTTTTTCATCGCCAATCTTCTAGCTGCATTTTTCATATCCATTCATTCACATTATTTTTCGAACATCCATGTGCATAGATTGCCTTTTTGCTATGTCTGAGGGAAACTTTTCCCCATTTCAATAAACAATCTTGTACTTCTTTCTATCATGTGTTTCTTGGCTAGCTTGCACTTGGGGGCATGATCACTCCTTCCTAGTTTTTCATTGGCTTGAGTTTGTCATCTTGTTGAACATATCATTCTTGGCCTTGATCCGGCTTGTCCTATTCTTGTATATATGCGGGATTGCCCTTGTATATTCTCATCTCTCGTTGGGGACATCTTGGCGCTTCGTTCTCCTATACATAGTTTCGGAAAACCTAGAAAATTCTAAACATTTGGAAAATCCTAAACATTGAAAATCTTAGAAAATCCAATACATTGAAAATCTTAGAAAATCCAATACATTGAAAATCTTAGAAAATCCCAAAACATTCACAAAATCTGAAAATCCAAAAACATTCACAAAATCTCAAAACCCAAAAACAATGAAAAACTCAAAAACACTAAACATGGGAAACTATACCACAAAACATCCTACTTCAACACTTGTTAGTTCTAGCGCACAACATGCGGATCATATTGTGATCTTCTTTCATCAACAAAGCTTGTTTGCTTACTATGTTTGTCTTCCCAGCATATATCCTTGCTGGGGGGGTTTCATAGGTGCACGTTTGTTTTTCTAGGGACTTTATGTCTTCCATCCAATCCCTTACATGTATCCTTGCTTGGGGCATCATCTTAAACCTTGTCGTATAACTCGAACATTTAGGTACTAAAGTTGGATAACAAAAACAATGTAAAACATTAGTACAATTGTCTTGAATGTTGCTTGTTTGAATGTATCTAATTGTGCTTGTTTGTTTGTTGTTCGCTTGTTTGTTTACTTTCTCATATTACATTGCTTATGTATTTTGCTTTGAGTTAGTTCTTTAGCATTGCACAAAAATTGGTATTATGGATTTTCATGTCATTTACCTTTTGTTGTATGCTTACATTAAATAAAAAGGTACTTCCGAGCCATGACGAAAAGACTTGAAGTTACGCTACGATCTTCCCATCCCTCATCATATCCAATCCATCTTCTATCTCTCTCCGTTTTAACTAACAATCCCTCTAACTAGCCTTTTCTATTTCTTCTAACCCACTGAGACACAGTTGTAACAATGACTTGTTTCTACCCCTCCCACCCCTTCTATAACCCTCGTCGTGATGGTTTCAACTACCGTGATGTCCTACCGGCCACTACGATGGGATTTTCTTCCGTCGTGATCATCTTCTAGCATTTCATACTGCACACAGAATGTCTGATTTCATCTAAAGCACCATTGGGGTCAAATAGGGTTGCCCCCTGTCTCCTACTCTCTTTGGCATTTGCATTGTTCGGTTGGAATCTTTTCTTCAGGATCACATTCAAGAAGGGGATGGGTGCCTTCTTCACCGTGTCTTGATTTCTATTCTCCTATTTCCGATGATATTATTTTTACTCACCTATTCTCCGAGGGGCTTGAGAGATAGCTTGATGCACTTGCTTTATTTTGTGATCTTCGGCATTTGACTGTCAATTTGGGTAAGACCAAGGTCATGGTCTTCAACAAGTTAAGGACATCACACCTCCATTTCTTTTTCAGGGGGCAGGAGGTTGAAATCACTAATACATACACCTATTCGGGAGTCCAGTTCTCAGGGCCTAGATTCAGTATGAGGCATGCTCTTCAGCCGAGGGTGAATAAAGGGTATGGGTCTCTAGCCATTCTCGAGAGACAATGCTTTCGGCACCACTTTCAGGACATCTCCTCCAAGATGTCTCTTATGAACTCCCTCATCCGGCCCACTATTCTCTATGGGTCAATTGTCTGGGGACCCTCCCTCTTAGATCAACTTAGGCTTCGCCGAGAGAGGATTCAGACTCTCCTCCTTCGCCGCTTCATCACACGTGCAAGCAGACAATTCCCCAACATATTATTTTGGCAAAGTTCGTAGGCCCAACCTTTAACTCTGGAGACCATATTTGACATATCGGACTTTCTTCACCACATCGGAGGTTTGGTGAGTTCTCGATGAGCATGACATGTACATTGTATCTCACTTATTGTCCCTCTCGTGAGTATTGCCGGGCTATGGGCCGTTGCTGATTTTTCGGGACTTTCGCTTTATTGGATTCAGTCAATATCCAGATTGATCGTCTCCCCCCTTTTCAGTATTCCCTAAATGCTCCCAATCATCTCTTGCCCACCAAGCAAGTGTTGAATAGGTCCATCCAGGGAGGATATCTACAGGTGCTTTATTCAGACTACTTGGGTGAATCCTCATGGGGGTTTGCGCCCTAAGATGTCCTTTTATGCAGAGCATTTTCTTGAGATCAGAGATGGACTCATCATCTCGCCCTCAATACACCTTTCGTCATTGGATGCATGCCCTCGTATACCCTCTGGATCGGTTTCGGGTTGGCTCCTCATGCATTTCGATCGCTGGAAACCGATCACCACATTGACCGGGATGACAAACTTTGTAGGCTCTGTAGCCTTCAAGAGGTGGAGACCGAGACTCATTTCATCTTCCGCTACCCCATATACTATGAGATCAAAGGACAATTTCATTGCCTCTTCAGAGGGGTTTAGACCCTCCCAATTTTCTTCAGATATATTGACCAACGGTGTCTTGCCCTCTACATCCGTGAGTCTCTGCTGCTCCGGGACAGATTCTTCATCCCCCTCCGAGAGTCATTCCCACGAGACGGATTACAACCTTCTTTTTGGTTCTACCCGCAATTGGAGGAACTAAACGGCAGAGCCATTCTGACCCAGTTACAGTGCATAGATCAGTTCGTCCCCGGTTGGACCTTCACATCTCCCCCGGTCACCACCAGGCTCGGCCGCACACTCGTACCAGAGGGCAGCCCAACTCCACCCGTCTCCTGGTCATCATTTTAGTCTCAGATCTCAGCAGGGGAGGGGGCCTTCGCCCCCTCTTCGGATTTCCATTCCATCAGGAGCTTCTTTTCGTTGGCCTCGAATGTTAGGAGGGATGTGGCTACCATTTCTAAGTAGACTATTGGTCCTTGTTTGCCCCCTCCTTCATTCCCTTCTCTGCTTCTCCCTTCTTTCTCCCCCGTTTGTTTCATTGCCCCCGCCTATGGGGGTTTGGCTTCGGGGTTCTTGTTTGTTTTGGTTCTTTTCCTTTTTTTGTTTTTGGGAACTCATTTTGAGTTTTCCCCACTCGCACTTTGTATATTGTTTGGGCTGCAGTCCCATTGACCTACTTTTGTGGTCATTCATTAGACATTAATATATTTATCTTATCTTATCTTATCTTCTTTTCAAGTGTCAATCGACCTCTTCTATCACCCCATTGACACTCGAGGGGGTATCATCCATCCTACTAATTTTTCTTCTACCCATACAAAATAAAATTGTCTACTATCTTTGAAATGGTGTCGCTCACGCTACACCACATCAAAGAGGGCAAATGTAGACACCTAATTTCGACCACGCAATTTTAATACTAAAATTGCACTAATTGTCTTCTTTCCCATCATTTCGTTATAATTAGTGATTTTCCACTAATCAACAAATATTCCCCATCTTCACAATCAATTAACGTCACTTCGTTAGTTAAAATCCTATTTTAATTAATTAACCATTATTAATTAATTACCCTTCCACAATCTTGTATTTAATTAATAAACCCTCTTATTAATTAAATCCCCTCTCAAACCCTTCAAATTCTACTAATTTCCCTCCAAATCATCTCCAAATAGCTTCTATAAGCTAAACTTGGCCTATTAATTAATCCCAATTGATTAATTAAACCTTCCCAAACTCTCATGGGTCACTAACCTCTAATTAATCTCTTCTAATCATGTTTATCCTTTTCTAATTCTACATTCACTTTATCCCACATTCACTAGGTTCAAGCTTCTCCCAAATTGGAAAACTATATAAAAACCTAGAACACCTTGTCCTTGTAAGACATCACATGTCTCAAGAGAGCATTTCCCTCACAAGAAAGCTTGCATAAATTGAGAAACCTCTTTGCTAAAGTTAGTAGCAGAAGAGTCAAAAATTGCACTTAAGCCATATTGATGAGATCTCTTCCACTTTAGTAAAAACCCTTTGATTGCACGTAACTTGCGTTCGGTTCACATAAAGGAAGTATCTACATATCAAAGCACATCAAACATCAAAAGGGAGGTTTGCATTTAGTGTTAGATTTACATTTTGTGCAATTTAATTAAGCTTTTCCTTTTTAGCTCAATCTTGATGTATTTTTTAAATGAACTAAGTTAGGGTTTTACTTGGTGTTAAATCCCTTCCATTAGCTTAGTTTACTTTCACATGTATACACAAACCATGGATTTTGTGTTGCCACCTAGATCAATAAGTATCACTAAAATCAATCAATATGATTCAGATCTTAAAATTTCATTGATATGACCAATTGTACACTAATGAGGTCAAGTCAAAAATGTTCTTTTACATGTGAAAACAAAGAGTTCTACAATATTTTCAGAAAATTAGAATTACTAAAAACAATCCTTTGAGTTAAGCCTACGAGTACCAAGAGAGTAACATCATAGATAAACATAGAACCGATCTTGGTTGAGGGTCTAGAGATTTTGATCTTCCTCTTCATGCCCTTTGGCTTTGCTAATACCGAGGAGAACACGCAAAAGGAAAGAGAGGAACCCGGGGAGAGTAAGAGGCTCCCCTTGGACATTCTTTGCAACAAGTTCATCTGGATCAAGAAGAAAGGAAGTGAAGACCATTAATGCCTACGAGAAAACAAGAGCAATGCATGAATCAAACCGAGGAATACATGTCTAGAGCAATGTTTTAAAAATCGGAACCGGACTCGGAACCGGCCGAGGTCCGGACCGTTCAAACTTAATGAACTGGTTTACTAAAAAATACATAAAATTTTATATTTTTAATGAAAATAATATATTTGAAAGGTTAAAAACCATAATTCCAACAATTACACACAAAATATGCATAGTTTGCTCATGTATATAGTACCATAGTTGGAATACTCGCATTCGGCAAATACTCAATGGCAGACCCCCAAAAAAACAAACTCGGCAATATTCGGCCAATACTCGGGAATACTCGGCAACTTAAAAAATACTCAAATTTCTTTAAAAAAACATAAATTTGCAGCCAAAATCGTGTATTTGCAGCGTTTTCTTTCATTGCTATTAATGCTTTCTTTTTGTTGGGAACTTTATGATAGCATTCAGTCTTGTGTCTGAGGATGCACAAATTGGAGTGTAAACACAAAAAAAACTCTTAAAATAGCAAAAAAAAACCTACGCATCTGTTGATATGTGAAGTCAACATTTGAATAAGCAGGTTGCGACCAAGCTGGCAGGTGGGACGATTAGTCCGAGCACGGGAGAATACTCGCCGAGTTTTGGAAAGCTATCCAAGTATTTTTAATTACTAATCTGTCTACAAGCGACCAAAGCTCATGATTCTTTCAGAAGATTGCAAGAAGTTGCTTGGTCCAAAAAGGTGCAAAAATGGATTTTATAAAAATAGGAAAAATATTGCCATCAATGCATAGAGCTCGAGAAAAAATACACTTTTAGAAAAAAGGCAATGAAACAGAGCCACGAGAATGAAAGTTATGGTACATGCAAGTTTTTGTTGCTACATCTTCCCGGACCCTTTCCAAAAATGGCAAAAAAATTTCTATATTTGTGTTTTCTTCACCAAAAATCCAAAAAGGAAAAAAACCGACTCGGTCGGTTCAGGATGAAACCGGACCGGTTCGACCGTTTGGTACTAAACCGGCCGGTTCCTTACAAAACCGGCCGGTTCAGTACCAAACCGGTCGAACGGTCCGGTTTTTTAACCGGTTCATGTCTAAATATGTTGAACCGGTCGAACAGCCGGTTCGGTTCCGGTTCGGCCGGTTTTTAAAACATTGGTCTAGAAGCGGAGAGGATAGTCTTGTTTTGTAATTAGATTTTGGGTAGCTAGAAAAACAATTCATCAACTGGACGCATCTTGTTTTGGAGTTAGATTTCAAGTAGCAAGAAAAAAAAATCATCAGCAAGACAACAAGGGCTCGATATGTTATTTTCTCGGTGGATGATCTCTATGAAATGGAAAGAAAGAATTGGAAAACTCATGGTAACTATGAGATTAGATCATGCCCCAAAGGTTACTTCATAGCTACCTTTGTAGTGAGGTGATTAAGTAACCTGATTTTTCTGGGAGGTCCATGGTTCTTCCGTAATACAGGGCTCCTCATAAAATATTGGCACCTTGGATTCAAGCCAAATTAGGAAGTGCCAACTTGAGCTCTTCCTCATGAATTATGGTCTAATAATGTGTTCAAGAGAATACAAGAATTTATGGGAGGTTATATCTACACCTCAACAACCATTGTCGGCAGAGGGGCTGCAGACTATGCCAAAATCCATGTGGAGCTTGAACTTGATCAACCTCTTCCAAAGAACTTCACCTTAAAAGTTGGAGGACTGGAGTGGATAGAGCCCATAGACTATGAAATTAACTCCTTTTAGATATAGAGGTTGCCATGAGTATGGTCATCTAGTATGTGAATGTCTGATGTTAGTTAAAACCATAGTTACCAGTTCAGCCGAACCAGGGTAAAGTTTGTTTCAAACCAAATTTTTGGATCCACCGAACCAAGCATGTTTGGTTTGGTGATTGGTTTGAGTGTTAGCAAAAAAGGCATAGAATACAAATGAAAAAAGCATGATTTGTTTCCTTTTTGTATGGCCATGGCCAGTTTGTTCAAGGGTTTATAGGCTCAGTGCATTCACAAGAAACCCCTGATCTTTGGAGGCCCTCAAGCATAGGTATTGGATCAGAAATCTGGGTCCAGAAATCCGGATCCATTCAGGAGGGGAAAGAAATCCAAAAATCCAAAATTCTTGAAAACTTAAAAGGTTCAGAAAAATTCGGTCCGAAATATATACGAGTTGAATTTTATAAATATGAAAAATTGACAAATACAAAGCAAAACTTTAATAATGTTATATTTTTTAATATAAGTTGATCGTTGACTTTTTCTAGAAAACTACTGAAAAATTGTAAAAATAAAAACATATTTTTTCCTAAATTAGGGCTGACCTGGACCAAATTTATCCGGGTCAGCTGAAAAATCCGGATCTTGCTGGATTTTGTGCAAATCCAACCGGATTTGGTAACTATGCCCTCGAGGCAGAGGGGTGAAAAAACGTCCATGGAGATTGAGTAGGGCTTGAGAAAAGCCTTGGGCCTTCTAAAAGTGTGAAGCAATGATTGAAATCAAACCCTTCCCGGCCTTTCCAAGGAATTCAAACCCATCCTAGAAGTGTAATTCAAAAGTCACTTGTCAAATAAAAATTGAATTCACTTGTCATTTACGAAGGAAAAAACATTTATCAAATTTCAAAAGGTCTACAACTGGGAAGGCTCTATCCTAAGGTATTTATCGGCCATAAATTAATAGCCCTCAAGTGTTGACCTAAATACTACTCTAGTAGTACTATTTGTCTCTCTATCTATCTGTTGGTTAGTGTGTATACTAATAATAATTTCATCTACAACAATCGATGTGAATGTGAAGAGTTACAAATACAAATTACCTTCTTCCCTTCATCATTCTCCATCACAAATCTTAGTCCGCCCATCTTTCTCTTATTTGGACAAATTTGTCCATTTTCTTGCCTTCCTCCCTTTCTTCGTATTTCTGGGAAGAAAACTCGATATTTCGCTGACATAATGATTTGTATATTTTAGTAGTAGTGGATAAATTAGCATGTCTCCTATTGCTGCAGATAGTATAGAAGAAGATGTCTCCCTGGATGAAATTCTCACAATAATTGATTCTCTCAAAGTTGATAAAGCACCTGGATGTGATGGCTTTCCTACTTAATTTTATAAGACCAATAAATCTTGGCTTGCCCCTAAACTCTTAGGAGTTTATAGGGAGGCTATCCAGAGAGGCTTTTGGGCAAGAATAATCCAAAGGAAACTGACCCCAAGCTTATTAAAAATTGGAAACCAGTCACCCTCCTCTATATTTCCTACAAAATACTTGCAAAGATTCTAGCTAAGAGAATTTCTCCATTGTTGAATTCTATTATTTCAGTTACCCAGACAAGGTTTGCAGAAGGCAGGTATATTTTGGACATTCTAATTACAAGTTGGGAAGGGATGCAATGGGCCAAAGACAACAACCAAAATGCCTGTATGGCCTTATTGGACTCTTGGGTTCAAAGATAGATTTTGTAGAATGGTAAAGGTCTTGGTTTGCGAGGCGTCGACACAAGTCAAGATTAATGGAGAGTTGACTGAGCCTTTTAAGTTACAAAGGTTAGTGAGATAGGGTTGTCCTCTAGCCTCGCCCCTCTTTGTCATTGCAACGGAGGCACTGCACTACCTCCTAAGAGATTCCTCTCTTTGCCCCTTGTCAAAGATATCAAACTCCCTAATGATCAAGAGCTTATTGATGTCATTTTTGTTGATGACATTGCACTTTTTCAGTTCTTGAAAAAGACTTCAGCCAAATTATGAGAAGACTTTATATTTACTGCTTTGCCTCTGGCTCCATGATTTCAATTCAGAAATCTATTGTGCTTGGGTGGAATGATTCTCCACCTGATTGGTTCCATGCCCTGGTATGGACCTGGGTGTACCTCACAAAAAAATAGATATCTAAGGATTCCCTTCTCCCTCATGACCTCCTTCAAAGAAATGTGAGAATGGATTTTTAATAAGATTAATAAGAAAGTTACTCGATGGCAGGGGCATCTGCTTACTTTACCAGGAAGAATTCAAGTATGTTAGAAGGTATTGTCTTCTTTTACCATGTACTGCCCCTGTTGTCTATTTGGGAACTCTCAATTTGACAAAATGCTCATTAGGGAGTTTCTTTGGTCGGATGGCAGAGGCATTAAAAAAAAGGCATGCAGTTGCATAGAGGACTTGTAAACCAAAATACTTGGGGGGATTGGGACTTACAGATCTTAAACTTCAAGGCATTTCTCTTGTTGTCAAATGGATTTTAAGAGCAGCTCACGGAAGCAAGCCCTGGGAGATCTTAGTAAGGCACGATATTAGGGAAGGTTGTCCAAAAGGTAAACAGATCTGGAAAGGGTTGCATATGGCTGATTTAATGTTTGGCTCTTTCTCTGTTAAGACTGCAAGCTCCCCTATTTTTGCTTCCCTATGGAAGGCCTGGGAAAAGGAGAGGCATCTGGCGTTCAGGCAACCTCTGTTCTCCTATCAGGGGCCAGATATGAGGGTTATAGATTTATTTGGTGGAACCTTTAGTAAAATAACCTCCCCTAGCCAAATTGAGTGGGTGTTCAGGTTGCTTCTAGTATAAAAGGGCATTAGATCGATGGGTGACATCTTTGAAAATGGCGGACTCCTAACTTGGGAATAAGTCAATTGGCAATATCAGCTTCCTAACACAGCTCCGAACTTACACCATCTTAAAGAAGGTTGTTGGGCCCCTCTCTGCTAAAAACACCATGAGAAATGATGATTTCTTTTGGTCCTACATTAAGAAGTATAAAGGGACCCCTTTGTGTGATATTACTACCAGTCAATTGTATGATATGTTTTCCTTTTCTAATGAAGTCCCTCTCTCTCTTAACAAAAAGTGGTCATTTTGTGATCCCTTGCGTTCTTGGGCCTTCAAATTTAGTGTTATTTGGTCTTCCTGTATTGAACCAAAAGAGTCTTGTTTTAGGTGGTGGTTACTCAAATAACTTGTTGTGGGGTCTATTATTGCAAAATTTGCAATTGCTAGTCCTTTTGTTAAATGGGCAGCGAAAATGAGTCTTTTGAACATGTGTTTTTTCAATGTCATTATGTTGCTTTTATTTGGAAACCTATCTTGAAACCTTGGTCTATTTTGATTGGAAAGGAGATTACTTGGCTAAATGTTCTTTTTGGTTATATTTATTCTGATCATAAAATTCATGTTTTTTCCCAAAAATTGTGGCTTATAATGTCTACTGAAGTCTTATGGTTCTTATGGAAGCAAAGGAATCTTGACATTTTCAAAGAGAAGGCTAGGGTCCTTACTGACTTCTCAAGTGAAGTCATTAACAGAATTGTGCATGTGCAGGTCTCTCTTCAACTAAATTTGCCAAAGGACCAGCTTGAGCAGTTCTTGATTACAGGCTTGCTAAAAGTCACTGCTGAATACATCATTGGCCCGGGTGGCTACCCAAGAGTTAGTCCCTCCCCAGATTGGCAGATTCTTTTTCCTGCTGCTGCCTCTGTGACAATTTTGGAGCATGAATGGGGTTTGATCAAAATACTCATACTTTGATTAATGCACACTTGTGGATCCTCAGTTGGCTAGAGAACAAGAAACTAATTGAAAAGATGAGTTATTAGCAGTGTACAGGGATAAGACCTTAATCAATGTTCTTCAAAATTCTTTGGAAAAAGACACGCTGGAGGAGAATACTTCAGATGATAGCAGCAATGATGGTGCTCCTGATAGCTCGGTGGCAAATGATCCTAAATGGCTAGAAGTGCTTATTGACATTAAAGTCCAAGGAACTGTGGAAGCTCTAAAGGAAATTGTTAAAAAAGCTGATGAGAATAAAAGAAAAAGGAGAAACTTAAATCAATGGTGGGTGAGAAAGGTAAAGGACTGTAGTTGGTAGCATGGAAACAGAAATGAAAGCGAACAATGAGAAAAGGCAGGGGCCCATGCTTGAAATAGGAACCAATTCGGTCGTAAAGCTTACCTTAGATTTGGGACTTGTGGCAGCTGAGCCCACTGCGATAACTAAAAAAGATAAAATTTTAAAGTTTTATTCATGTTTTATTACATGACTGTCATGTGTTTAGTTTCTTGTAACTTCTTGACGTGATTACTCTGAGATTATTTATTTGACTGTATTGTTCTTGGTTTTTTTGTGACCCATAATCTTGGGTCTCTTTGGGATTATTGGTTTTCATTGAATTGTCCCATGTGGACATATATTGTTTTGTACACACACTATTGCAATATAAAAAAAATCAAATTTCAAGTTCAATTGGTCAACTTCAAACATTCAATATCACATTATTTGCTTACTTGCGTATACATGCATATGTTAGATACAATTGATTAGTTACGAGTATATTTTAACTTGATCTGATATAGAATGCATTTTAATTATTTTTCCCTAAAATTCACAATTTTTTAATGACTTTTTAATTTACCAAGTCTTGTTGCCGAATCTGAGTATGGGTCAAAAATCGGCTTGCTGAGTCTGAGTCTCATTCTATGGTTTGTAGATGATACCATTAGCCAAAGGTTCTAATCACTACCATGGATTCAACTAATATCCCAAGGTTCTGATCAGTACACAAACAAATCCTTATCTTCTTCCTCAATGTGCCCAACTGCTTGCAGCATTGCCTGGCTTCGGTTTTGGGATGTTTAACTGGAAAAATTGCCCAACTGTTACCTGTGCATACCATTTTTTTGTCAAAAGAGATACTACAAGCCCTTGAATGGTATTGCTCAACCGATTTCAAGCTAAAATGGACAGTTGGAAAGAGAAAGTTTTGAGTCTAGTTTGTCAGAATCAACTACTTAAGTCAGTTCTGCAGGCCCTCCCCATTTACCTTTTCTCAGCCTAGCAAATGCCACAATCAGTACTTCATAGTATCAACGACATCATGCACTTTGTCCTTTGGCAAGGCATGGGCTCAGACAAAAACTTTCCTTTGTGAAATGAGTTAAGGTTTTTTCCCCAAGTGGGTTGGTGGGGTTGGCCTTCACAATCTCAACTTCATGAAGTGAGCTCTTGAGGCAAAGGTTTGGAGGATTTTCTATGAATCCTCTCAATTGTGGAGGTTGATGCTCAAATAAATATATTGGCATAACCTCATCCCAATCGCATATTTACAATATATGTTCTAGCCATGGCCTCATGCATGTGGTCTTTCTTCGAACTTTGCAAGACCATTAGATCACCTCAGCTAGGAAATATGGGACGATCTGTTGACTTTTAGCACAACTCTTGGAATGGGAGATCCGCACTTTCCAATTAGCCCATCCCTAGACAAACCAGTCCCGACTGGAATCAATATGAAGTTCACCGCTTGCTCAAGAAATCTTGGCTCCGCCTAGACAATTTTCTCAAAGTTGTTAAACAAGTCTAAAAGATCTTAGAGGATCTGCTATGGTACAACAGAATCTTTGTTCTCACAAGGGCAAATGCTTTGCTATAAAGAGAATGTGTATGGGTCTTAAAAGGTGAAGTTACAATATGGTTCCTGTACAATGGAAAAGTGACATGCAAGCATGGGAATCTACAAGTACCTCTTCCTCATACCCGACCTCCCGAGGTCGTGCCAAGACAGCCGGTGAATGTTGAATATGAATGGATACAGACAAGCTAATCGGGTAATCTTATATCCTCAATACGCAATAATGGAATCTGCGAATCTAAGGCAAAGAAGGCCCTCCTAACCTGAATTGGTGTAATGGATCGTTCGGATATAATAGTTGTTCGGAGGCTCCAATCAATGTCGAGCTCTGCCAAGATCCTGTTTCTTGGTTGTTGGATATGTGGGAAGTGACTGTGGGAGCTTCATATGTATCTCCAGAAAAGGTCATGAAAATGGTGATAGGGGGTTTAGTGGATTTGTAGTGAACTATGGGTGATTTTCTGGTCTAGCCCAGAAAATATTAGATTGATTGGCTTCTATATTTAATACGGAGAACTGCGTGATGATATCAGGCGGGAGTGGTGAGGATCTAAATACCAGCGTTCGTAAACCGGTGTCAATGCTTAACTGATTTGCAGGCCCGTTGGGTTGTGGGACTTGGGGATCACAACCATGAGTTCGTGGTTGTTGTGGACCTGTTATGGTCATGTGAAGAATCAATCCCTTCTTCCGACTATCCAAGTAATCATACGCCTTTTCAGCCTCTATGTTTAGAACTAGAAGTTGTGTAATTTTCTCAAAATACCTTACAGGTGTTCTAGCAACTTGAATGCGTAAGCTAGTATCTATGTCAATGAGGAGGTCTCCTGCGTCAAGTTGTGGAACTAAAGGATCGCAACCAAATACTTGTTCTCTTTCGAATCCTTATACAGTCATTCGGATATTTTATCAAGGCAATCTATAGTTAGGATGATTTGACCAAAATGTGTATGCCTTGTCGTCTTCGATATTTAACCCTCTCAGTTGTTCACTAAATTTTGTAGGTTTGCCATTGCTCGAAAGACCTGTATCCTAAGGTCTTGGTCTATATCAACTAATGTTGTGGGTAAATTTGGTTGAGGCACTATTGGTTCAAATATATATTCTCTAGGCTCTCTAGGTCCTGTGATTGTCATACAAAATGATTCAACTTTTAACTAAAATTAATAAACTGATTACAAAAGATGTATTTACACTATGCAAGCATTCTTCTATTTTTGTATTTTCGATGACGTATTTCAATGAAATTAAAGAGCAGCTATTCTAGTATACTTAGAAAATGAACAACTAATCTAGCAACAGAATTTAAAACAAACAAAGTAGCCTGGTGTGGCTATTTGCCTGTGCAGTTGTGATTTTATCCTAAATATCTAAGCAACTAATTATTTTAAATTGAAAGACTCTCGATCCTACCTCAGAAGTGAGGAATGAATCACAGTTTCTCATAAACTATCAATCCCCATAACTTCCCTGGTGATATCGAGAGCGAACTTTTAACTGAAATAAAATAATTCACTACTCTATTTGATACGTTGTAACTAGAACTTTGATAGCTCAAACCTGGCGTTTACAGAATAGTGGTAAATCCAGTTGTGTGTGACTTCGTCCCCTCAGTGTGATCTCCTCGTTCCTTCATGTTCTCGTGAATCCAGAAAAGCATGTATATGATAGTATCAACAAAAGATGGTATTCGAACAATGGCAGCTTTGGATATAGACCGAATACAATGCGAGTAGGAGAGGGATAGCGCAAGTGAACAGAGCTTGACTATGCAATTCCTAGCGGGATTTATTACGGGAATACAACGCAAATGTACCGAGAGTTTTAGAATCTATCCTTGTGACAAAACAAAACCTGCAACTTTAATGGATTCTAATCTACAAATGAAACTATTTTACTCTAAACTCACTTGCATGGAACAGCAATGAAGCAAGACTGAAACAAGAAGATCAAATGACCTCTAAACAACAAAGGAAAACTAACAATGGAAGCAAAACATGAAACTATGGGAATTCTAAGCAAGAAATTCAAAGACCGAATAATAGAATTAAGAAGGTGAGGGGCCATTTGTTTGAAAACAAGTTGGCCATTTATAGAAATGCAATTACAGAGGGCAACTCCTAATTGAACTCTTTTACTATAAACAAAGGAAAACACTATTACAAGGGAACCAAAAACATTAATGCAAGCCAAAGTGGTTGAAGAAAGTGGGTGAAATTGAAGATTTACGTTTGACACGATCGTCGGAAGAATCTGGAAAACGCATACAAGACCGCTACCCTGCGGCAGGAGGCGGTTATGGGACCGCCGCCTGTCCGGGCGGCGGTCACGGACCGCCGCCTGTGCAGGCGCCGATTCGCTCACTAAAGACCAAAATGCAAGGAAAAAGGGGGCAGAGGGAAAAACAAAGCATGCGGAGGCCGAGCGAGGCATGCGGGATACAAACGTATACTTGGTGAGCTTTTCTAGATTCTGAACACCTTGCAAGGAGACCTGTATCATCATTGGGGTATGTGTAACATCTTTCCGGCGGTGCAATACCCTACAATTTGGGTACGACAGTTCCTTATGCAGTTGAACTACCCAACAATGAGGCATTCGCTGAAACGTTATGGTACTCCCATGGTCTACCAAGGCAAATGCCTTTACTCATGATATGTTGCAGTTGTCATGGTTGGATATCTCCATCAAGATGTGTACTCTATGAATTGGATGACTAAACTACTACCATCTTATACCGTAGGTTTGTGTCATATGTTTGGTAGATCTTCATTCACAAGTTGGGCTTGCATGTGTCTAGCCCCTAGTCTTTGTCGCCTCTTCACCTCTTGGCCTTTTGATTTTAGATTTTTTAGCTTGCCTCAGAAGGCCTCCCTACTCTAATTATGTGGCACCTTCAAACAGAGCGTCACAAGCAAACAAATCAGTTGTTTTTATCTCTGAGCCACATGGAGGGTGCCATTTTGGAGATTGCTAATAAATCGCATTTGTACAAGCAAATGTCTACCAACTATGGGCAACACTTTTAGACATATCATTGGAATCTTGTCATCCCATCTCTTGATAATGGAACAAGAAATAAAGAGAATAAGTGAGAGGGGGTATGATGAGCGGCTCCCCAAACCGAACATTGTCAAACTCAACTTTGATGGCATGTCTTATGGCAACTGGGCCCCACCTATGTAGGTCATTCTTAGATATTTCACAAGTTCATGCCTATAAGCTCTCTCTCAATTTAGGACTTGACACCAACAAAGCGGAAGCAACAACATTGGCGAAAGGTTTGAAGTTATCCTTTTTTCTTCCGGGTTCAAATGTCCGGTTGTTAAAGAGGTCTCACAGTTGTCACCGACGCTATGGTGAAGGGCTCTTGCCAATATTGGCTACTAAGCAAAATCCTAGAAGAGGGTTGCATTCCAACATCTCAATTTGAATGCATATCATGGTCTCACATCTAGCGGGAAGGCAATCAAACAGCAGATTTTCTTGCAAGTAAAGGTTTGGAGGACTAAGGCTTCCATGAACCCATTGTGATGCCTCACCTTCAAGCATGGAAGGGCCTTAAAACACTTGCTTCAACCAAAGAAAGTAAAGACATAGGGTGATCATAAATGAGGACACTAAAATTCCACTCTTCACTTTGACGGGATTAATAACCTATTCTTGTGGTGGCACTCTTCGTGTTGGTGGCCTAGTCGTGGTTGGCAGCCTTGTTGGTGGTGTGGGCTTAGTTGGAGGTGGTAAAGATGGCGGTCGGAGGTGGCTCTATGGGTGGGGGTGGCCTAGTTCGAGATAAAGAACATGGCATGTGGTAGTGATTCTCGCTTAGCTGATGCAAGAGCATCCTAGGCGAATGAGCAATCTTGCATCAATTAAAAAAGCTAACCTTCAAATAAATTTGTTTGTCGTGGTGCACAAGAACCCATGTGCAAAGGTTGAAAGTTTTACATTTTAATTTTGGCTAAGGCAACCTGCACAACAATCACACAAGACCGAGAGACCATTGCACAAGTGGGCAAAAGCATGAACACACTCGAAAGAGGTGTGCAAGGCTAATCACACAAGAAATGATTGAGTACTTGGGCATGTGCACAAGGATCAAAGGGTTGTGCAAGAAAACAAGGACTTCAATTGATTTTTGGATTCGGGAATGTGGGCATCGAGTAAAGCAACTACCAAGGAAACATGTCACAAGGAAGGCAATTTGCATAGGGACATTCCCGATAAATCGGAGTTACAAAATTACCATGCAAGTACCCCGCAAGTCAACAAAGGCGGCGAAATCTCGCCAAATCAAAGACCTCGAGCTAAGATAAGCTAGATTTATCGGGAGACATGCAGCGATTGACCACAAGTTAGCTCGAAGCAATTAAGGAGGAACAAATCTCTGGGGCAAAGGGAACTAGAAAGATCGAATCAAAGGGGTCGGGCCCTTAGGCAAAAAGGGCAAGGATAGGTCACGATAGGGAAGAGTGGGAACCGTAAGACTCCACCATTATAGAGCAAAGCTAGCTATCATGCGGCTCCAATGAATGCAAACCACTTAGGGGCACATCAGAACTGATTATTTGATATAAGAAATCCGTTGTGTTATTTAATACTCTGTGTGTGTTTTAGTTGCATGGATAGGAATTACTTCATGGAATCCCCAACCTTGCCCTACATCGCATCGACATAGCTTTAGATTTGGGTGAAGCTTTTCCTTAGCAGACAAATGGCGATGCTCGGTTTGTTGATGGCTCCTTAGTTTTTGTGTTCTCTTTACATGACTTTCATTTGTCCCCAATTTGGAGTAAAGACCTCGAGCTAAGATAAGCTAGATTTATCTAGAGATATGCAGCGATTGACCACGAGTTAGCTCAAAGCAATTAAGGAGTAGCAAAGCTCGGGGCAAAGGTAATTAGAAAGATCGAATCAAAGGGGTGGGCCCTTAGGAAAAAAAAATGGCAAGGATAGGTCACGAGAGGGAAGAGTAGGAGCTCTAAGACTCCCACCATTATAGAGCAAAGCTAGCTATTGCAGCTCCAATGAATGCAAACCAGTCTAGGGGCACATTCAGAACCTGATTATTTGATATAAGAAATTTGTTGTGTTATTTAATACTCGGTGTGTGTGTTTTAGTTGCATGGATAGGAATTACTTCATTGGAATCCCTGACCTTGGCCTACATCACATCGACATAGCTTTAGATTTGGGTGAAGCTTTGCCTTAGCAGACAAGTGGTGATACTCACTTTGTTGACGGCTCCTTAGTTTTGGTGTTCTCTTTACATTACTTTCATTTGTCCCAATTTGAAGTGTTTTGAGTGTACTTGACTTCTTTAGAGGACTTCTAATCTAATAGACCTAGCTATGCCATTTTGATGTGGGTTGAATTTCAATGCTATTGTAAGCTCTCGAAAGTTTTCTCCTTTGGGCTAGTAGTTATGTAGTGAAACATGTAGCGCAAGATGATAGACATAAAAGTGTTTCAGAGTTATCACTTTTCGATTTTACTTGTATATACATATATTTTATTCTGAACAAGTTGTTATGTACTTGCATCATAATCTCAACAAGGGCAAGGGACCCAAGAATCCCCATTTTTGTAGAAAAAAATAACTAACTTCCTTGAGGATAAATTATAAAGAGAGAGGCACACTATCCAATTGTTATTATCTTTCTCCTTCGCTTCCTCTAAGTACGACATGGATTACAAGTGTTAATGAAACAAACTAGTTCGGTAACTAGTTTAGCTAAACTAGTCTCAAGGAATATGGCACTTAACTAGTTGATAGAATGCATAATTTTGATGAAACCTATGTAACAACTTGAAATTTTGCAAGATGTCAAAGTTCAGTTATCTTTTGCTTTTACATTTTAAATTCTAGAAAATTGCAACGTGTTTGTTTACACATTCTAGTTTAGATTTGTGTTATTTTGTACCTTTGTGAATACCATCTAACTTCTAAAAATATAGGATACCGATACAAAACCCCAAGGGCATAAAGACAGATACAATATAGGAGCACCTGCAGATACGTCTTGGATGATCTGAATACAGCTAGGTACGTCTACAGATGTATCAAGACCGTCTTGGGTGTATCCGGGGCAAAAATATTTACAAAACACTATGAAAACCCTAAAAGTAAAAAAAAAACTCTATGTCGCCCTAAAAAGGAAGGTGGATTAGGCTTAGATCATCGTTAAACGAGCACGAGGCTCTTCTGCGGCAAACTTTCTTTGGAGGTTGATTAAATCTCCAAATGAATTGTGGGTTGTTAATATTAGAGCCAAATATATGGAAAATCATCCACCTGAACATATTATTAGATTGTCCCTTCCGCGAAGAGGGTCTCTTATTCTGGTTGTTCTCAAAATGGGGCAAGGCATTATTAAAAGAAGGATTTTTGGATAATAAATAATGGGCATGAGGCCTATTTTTGGCTTGACTCATGGGATGGCCAGCCTCCATTAATTCAGCAATTTCCTCATTTTTATAATCTTATGGCAGCAATGCATCAAAAAGGATGGACAAGAGTTATGCATTATACAAGACAATCATTCCTTCCTTGGGAAATGGGAAGATGTTGGATACCTACTCATGAATGGCCTATTCAGATTGGGCAGCAAGATCAAGTCTTGATTGAACATTTGTTACAAAAATATCCTCTTTCTTCATCTAATGAATCAGATGTAATAGGATGGGGAAATAATTCAGCCAGAGAATATACTGTTCAATTAAGATATGAGGCTTTACTTCAAATTATTTCCCACCCTTTCCAAGCAATGTTTAAGAAACTATGGCAGCCAGCTTTATGGTTTTTTTATTTGGCTCTTAGTCCATGGTAGAATTCTAACAAGAGACAGACCTATGAAAAGAGGTTTTATGGTTCTCTTATATGCACTTTATGTTGGCAGGATGAGGAGACTAGATATCATCTCTTCTTTCAATGTTCGTGAATCATGGGTGATACCTTTATAGCAATCTTTTGCTAATATGTTTCATTTACATTAGTATAGCTTTCACTCTTTTAAGCAATTGATGAAAGATTGGCAAAGAATGTTTTCCAAAAGGCCAGTATTTAATTCCAGCTCTATGGTCATGTATTTTGCTGTTAATTTGGAATGTATGGAAGGAAAGAAATAAAAGAATTTTCCAGCAAGAAATAAAAGATAGGGAGTATGTGTGGCAGAAAACTTTATTTAATATGGCAAAAACCATCAAGCAAAAGGTTTCCCTTCCCTCTACTCTATCTCCAGAGTGGGCTAATATTTGTACGGTGCTTTCTTTATAGGCTAAAAACTCCACTTTACCTTTTTTAATCTGCCATGGAGAAATGACAAATAGCAACCATGGGTTCCTCCTCCTATGCAGTTTGGAAAATTGAATACGGATGGGGCTTCTAGGGGAAATCCAGGGATTGTTGCGATGGGGGGTATTGGAAGAACTCATGATGGGAAAGCAGCCTTTATGTTTGCTTCTAAATCTGGGTATCACTACAAATAATATTGCTGAGGTAAGAGCTATTTATCGGGGACTGCAAGAGGCTATTAAGTGTGGATGGACTCAAGTGCAGGTGGAATCTGATTCTAAGGTCATTGTTAGGGTGCTAACTATTAACGGTACTCAGAGGAGCTCAAAAGCGGAGGATTGCGAGAGAAATAGATAAAATTAAAGATCCGTAGGCACAATTTCAAACTTTTCAAATCACACATATTCCTAGACAGAGAAATCAAGTGGCAGATGCATTGGCAAATTGGGCTTTGGATAATCATGACATAAGTTGCTATGGCGATCCTCCTCTTTGGTGGCCTCAACAGGATCAGGAAGCTATGCAGGCTATTCTAAAACTTGACTATCCTTAATGTTTTCTCGATATGTTTATTTTCCTTTATAGTGCTTTAGATTGGACAAATAGCTTTCAAGCTTCGCATCGATGTAATTGTAAAAAAATTCTCCTATGAAATAAAATATTTGTCTTTTAAAAAAAAACAATACAAAACACCAAAGCGAGAACACTTACATCTCATTCTTCTCATTGCATCGACCTCCCTTTGCTTTTTGATACCAATTTTGATGTAATAATAAAATTTGATATTTGTGACATCATTTCGCATTTGGTTAGCATTATATGAATTTTTGACATGTTGTTTTGTGGTTATTTGGTTTTTTATATGCACTTGTGATTAATTCCTATTTATCAAGCTAGAATTTATATATTTTTTAATTTTTAAATATTTTATGTACCTTCGTTTCCAAAGCCATATCTGGGAAAAAAAAATCATTGTATCCATAACCATATCCAATTCTTCGTGTCCATACCCGTATCCAAAACATATGACCTACTTAGCTAAAAAAATATACAAAAACAATATATTAGAATTTTCCTTCAATTTTGTAAAGTTGGAGTTCGATTAGTTATCTTAAAATTACTTGCAATTTCATTCAGCTTCTTTTAGTTTGCAGATTTTCTCTAGATGTTAGTACTTTAGATGAATAGATTAGCTTTCTTTTTTTTGCATTTAGTTCAATTGTCTTTTCTTAGTTAGTTTTTTTGTTTTTAGGTATTATGCTATTAGCTTAATCTTTTCTAAGTGAGCTAATTAGATTAAGGCGTTCTTGGGGTTACTTTATTTTCATTAATTTACTTTAGCTTTCATTGGATCAACCAAGGCATCCATACTGCAGCAAAAATATCATATTGGGGGAAACTGAAACGATTGGCTTTCCACAAGATTTTGATATCTGAAGGAAAATAACACCCAAAAACACACAGATATTCAATGCTTTAGTATTGAGATTTTCATATTTCTGCAAAGCTAACAAGTTACCTTCATCAGCTCAATAGCTGGTACAGATATCTTATATACATCTCTCTGAAATATGTGGAGAGATATCAATCTCAAGGATCAATCTCAAGGATCAATCTCAGATTTTTCACATACCACATTAACTAATAACTCCATTACCTTCTCTGCCAATTTCCCACTGACTGGTGACAAATGGCATCAATCTAACTGTGCCATTGTGTCGGGCTCCATCAAAAACTTTCCATAAAAAGGGGGTGCTCCAAACTCCATTGTATTGCCAAGATATTAAAATTTTTCAATTGACTTCTCCAAGCTAAAAGAAAAAACTTGTAACTGAGAATCAAACGGACATCAAATTTAAGGTTGAAATTACCCTATAACACTCAAATGGACATCAAATTTAGGGTCAAACATTGTTTGTGAACAATTTGCAACATTACACTCCACCACCACCCACCACTGCCATTGTAGGATGCCTACCAGCAAAATTAGTGTCTTAGTTGCTTCTCATAGTTTTTAGGCCATAAATTGGCCATCCTCTTGCTATTTGAAGTTGTTAATCTCTAACATGTTTTGTCAACAGCTGTAACAGATTATGAACTTAATTTGAAAATCTAATTTTGGTTTATTCAAATGAATCATAGCAATTTTTAGACTTATCTTTCAAGATAAGATTAGAGGCTTGTGCTTTCAAAGCATTTATTTACAATTACATTGGTCATTCCATTCTAACTTTCCCATGGGAGGAAAGTAATATTGTTGTCGTAGGGGTGCAATTTTCCCATGAAAACACAAGGGAAATCATTGTACTTACGATTGATCTTCTCATAGTCACTATCAAAGTACAGCCCTTCCTCACCATCTCAATCTTCAAGCATACAAATAGAGGATCTCTTCTTGTGTTGACTCCCAAAGTGGACCCATACTCTTGTTCTTCTTGAACTCTTATAGAAGCTCAAGAAAAATGATTTTGGGACCATCCAAAATATGTTTGATACCATAAAGCAGATCACCTACCACCTCATAAATGTTCATCCCTGTGAGCAGTACGAGTCATTTCATAATAGGTGCAAATCAACAATCTCAATATTATCCTAATGAGAAGTTGCCTCCATTTGAACCTTCTAATCCTTTGCCAACCAAGCTGCAAAACCCTTTTACTACTCATTGTAACTCAGCTACTACAAAGGTGATTCCCATTCTGCAACCGGAGCATTGAAGCAGCTATGCTTCCTCATGCCACCAGCACCTGGCAACTCCTCAAAATTGCCCACAAACTTTGAACATGAGAGCACATTGAGGATAGCTGACCATGAACAAAAGGAAGCATGCAAGTGATCTAAGAAATAGGAGTCGTGAACATTAACAACCTTAACATCCTACAAAAGCTAGTATAGGCGCTAAGACATGCACATCAACCTCTCACCTTCATCCTCATAAGCAGGGGTACAAGAACCATGAAAAAAATAATCCATTCCATTCTAATCTCCCCATAACTCTGAATAATGCCTAAGTTGACTTTACTATTTCAAGACGGCAAATGGAAAATCATCATCTCACTGAGAATATCATCCAATTATCTGCCAAACCTCATTACAGTTTCCCCAAGTTTGCAGACTACTCATTACACTTTCCCCAAGCAGTTACTGTTTCTGACTGCCCCTGGTTGACTGCTGCCAATCAGATGCCCTGTGCCCCCAAAGTACATTATTGTCCCAAAGGCAACAGCAACTGCCTTAATTTTGGAAAGTTAAACTTTATCTAGTTTAATTTTAAGTATATTACAAGCTTTAAAAATTGTCAATGTTTAATTGCATATTAAACTCACACCACCGCTAAAAAGAAAAATGCATGAAGGGGAAAGGGGTCTTTTCATTTTGAAAGAAATATAAATATTAATTTTAGTGGATGTGGGTGTCAGGCATTACAGGCTTCAGAGTATACCTGACACATTTCTTGCATCAAGTATCTTATATCTAGATTTTTTCCTGACACATTTCTTGCATCAAGTATCTTATATCTAGAGAGGCTTGCAATCCAAGCAAAGAAATGAAATGCAGGAGGATGATTAGCTCTGTACAAATGAAGGAGGTTCATTACTCATTATTCAATTGTGTTGGAATATTTTGTATGTTAATTTGAAAAATATGCCATATGTTTCTTCTGTGGACAGTATTTCTGTTATCCCCAATGAAAGGGTAAAGTCAAAGTCTTTGAGGGCGCAAGATAAAAAAAAATTGAGAGAGCACCGAATATAGTCTACTCTACATATGTCACAGCTTCTTGTAGGTCGTAGGGGACTAAGACCTATGATCTAAGTCTCCACTGAATATTTGATCTCGATTGAGCCATTAAAGTCAAGATAATGACATTAATAGCCGAACACACAACATTTAAATGCCTTTTATCTCTGAAATGAAATTTGTGCCAAACCTCATGTTCAGAGCATACCAGGGAACCAATCTCCTTTATGGTCTTGAACAGCCCCGCCAGCTCCCGCACTTCCTATATTTCCCTCCACCATCAATCTAAGTTTTTGTCTATCCATAGCATAAACAGAGGATGTCATTCACTGTAGGTGGCTGTCTGCCCACATTTTGGTTACAGTTATCAGATAAATTCAAATATGTTTGAACAAAATTCTTTGAGCATATTTAGCAAGTATTGTGCATTGGCCCATTTTACTAATCTTACATTCACTGAATCTATATCAATGTATATGCTCAAGATTATTGTTCCTAGTATATTTACTCATAAACCTTGCTCAATTTGGTCAAGAGATTCCTTGCTTCCATGTACAGGTCGCATAATATTCCTAAGGTCCACAATTTGCTTTTGCACATAATAAAGTTGCCATTTGAAAACATCCTTTAATTGAAAGATACTTACAAACAAATCCTCTTTCCAAACGTTTGGATTATGTTTCACATGCTCTATTATTTTCCAAGGCTTAAGCAACTTCATGATATAGTTTGGAATCTTTCTTAATACCAAATATCCTATGTTCCTAAATAAATGTCTATGATTTATACAAATTTTTCTTTCAAGAAAGAATTTTTTGGCAGGATTGCAGAGTTTGAATTTAAAGTTTAAACTATTGAGCCGATAATTGGATCAAATTAGAATGAAAGTTCATGGACTCCAACCAAATCAGGATCACATAAACCAAAGCCTTGAGTGACAAGTCTCCCTCTTCCTCATTGGTTTTCTCTTTGGACTTGTCCTCCTCTTCCTACGATAAATTCTTGTTGGTTTCTAAAATAAAGGTAAATCTTCTTCTACAACAGGTAAATCTTCTTCTACAATCCCCCACTCACCTAGGAATTGTTAAATTGTTCCCTTTGCAAGATCTAATTGGTGTGTTACTCCGTCATTCCATCAGGATTTCTTCCTGAACAAATTGGGAAAATTGTTGATGAGCCTTGTCAAAGTGTCACAATCTTCCCTGAGATTGAATTCCTTGATACTCTTCATCTAAGAAAGCCTCAAAATCATTTTGGGTGATTTCAAGACTCTATCACATCGATTTCCCTTTATGCTTTTGAATCCTCCTTTTTCTCACCTAAGATTCATTCACTAGTTAAGAAGGTTGGTTGTCCAAGGCCTTAGGATGGATTAGTGAGGTGATGGTATCCATGCCATACTTGACATTTATAGGGAGTGTTTTGAAAGATTATTGGGCACTACCAAGAAAAATATAAACCCAAGGCCAATAGGATGACCTTCTAAAACAAAAGTAGCTCTAGGTTTACTTGCAAATGTGTTGCCATTTCTTTTAAAGAGGTCAACTCCAGAATTTTCCTAGTTTTACCCTTAAATTTTCCTACTCCTGGAAGGATTCTTCATTTCAGAACTTCATATGAAAGACATTATCATCCACACTGCTGGTGCTTGATTTGATCCGTTGTATGAATCATGCATTTCCCGTGTGCCTCGTGGTTTCTTGTCGTGTTTTTGTGTTGTCTCCTCAGCTCTGCAACTTCTTGTAGTATTTCTCACTGCCCCAAGCTTCATACTTGCGCAAAACATGTCATTTTTGGGTCAATCATTCGTTTTGAGCTAACACTTCAACGTTTCTTGTAGATTTTGTGATTTGCAGGTTTCAAGGAGGCATGGGAGAAGTCTTTACGGCCTTGATAGTATAATTGATCCTTGGAATGAAGCCTCTTGCCTCCGGAATTATGCCTTATGCAATTTTGTAGATGTGCATTCCTGCGTATTTGCAACCTGCAATATCACCTTCGGCACCCGAAAACGGAATATTCCAAGCATCTAGGCGTGAGTGGGCCTCAGAGGCAGTTGTGCAATTTTTGCAAAGTTGCAAACTGCAATAAAACCTCCACGGCCTGAAAAGAGAATATTCGAGAAATCTTGCAAG
Organism: Taxus wallichiana var. yunnanensis; assembly: GCA_018340775.1. Taxonomy (NCBI): domain Eukaryota; kingdom Viridiplantae; phylum Streptophyta; class Pinopsida; order Cupressales; family Taxaceae; genus Taxus; species Taxus wallichiana. The sequence continues at coordinate 61,133,398 of CM031239.1, read as the reverse complement.
TATCAGGCGGGTAGTTGCCGCTTCACAGTTTCCAACCCTGCAGTTTTTGCAAAGTTGCAAGTTGCTTCCCAATCTCCGAAGCACGGCAGTGGAGGACACGTAGCGTCATCTGGCGACATTTGACCGAGAAAGCAACCTTGCAACTTAGTAGTTCGCAACTTCACAATTCCTGCTAAGTTGCAAAATGTTGCCCCATCTCCTGGGCCCGACAAAGGATACGTGGCATTTTATAAGAGCACCACGAGGCAGGACCTTCCTTGCAACTTTGCAACTTGCATGTTCACAGTCTTTGCGAAGCTGCCATTTGCTCCCCTACCTCCGCTACCCTGCCAATCAGTCCACATGTATGGCCCACATTTAAACTTGAGCTAAAGATCAACGGTTGCAACTTTGGAAAAAAGTGAGGAGGGTCCACCATTAATGGATTACGTGCGAGGGACTATATGTTGAAGAATTTTGGCTAAGTCCCACACTTTGCCATCAAAAACTCAAGAGCGTCAAGCATTCCAGAGCCCTAAAGCGAGAAGAAAAGCCCTGAATCTTGCGAACAACTTGCGATGGAGTATTTGTGAAATGGAATTGATGTCTTGACATTTTCCTTCTGCCTAAAACTGGGAATTGCAATTGTGCATGCACGGGTAAGTCTTTCAAAGCAATATATTTTCGTTTTGCATGTGTTGCGGGTTTGTGTCAGTTTGTGTTTTCAATACCTTTGGTTCCTACCTCCTTGATTCTCAAAAAGGTTGTTTCACTACCTTGGCCGCCACGAAGATTCAATTATCTGGAACCCCTGTCTCGTCTCATCTTACATCTGACTTGGACCAAGTAACAAACACAGACCTGAGCAATGCTGATCTAAATGAGTTCCTTCAAAGGTTGTATGCGGCTGATAGAAACAAGCTCATGGGTGCAATTGATGAAAGTGATATTGTCCTAGCTGCTACTTTTCCCCCTTCAATTCAGTACCCTGAACTGGTTTGGGTATGTGCTGAAAATTACAATCCAGAAACCAGGGAAGTGCTTGATGGGAGTGGTGCTAAGGTTTCATCCTTAACCCCAAAGATTTTTGATGAAATGTTGGGGCTTCCTGCATGAGAGGAAGTTGTGGATGTAACTGTTGAATCAGCAAGTCAGTTGCGGACTACTCACCATGCTAAATTCTCAAGGATAATGAACAATTCGTGGCTTCTGAAACCAAGGGTTTCTGCTACAAAGATTCCTAAGAGGTTGACTGGGGCTAACTTCATTGAAGAGGCTGGAGACATCATCACTCTGTTAAGTAGAATTGTGGGTAATGACTCTACCTATTATTTTCATGACTGGATGTTTAGGTATATCCAAATTATCCTCCACTTCAAAGCACATATTCATTGGGGAGAATTGATCAGCAATTATATCCATGAGCAACTTATCAAAATGGCAATACAGATTCATGAGGGGTCTAGACAGAATATGACCTCATATTTGGTTTACAATGTGACATGCCACAAGTCATTTCCTGGCATTCCAAGGGCCAAGGAATTCTCTAAGTATAAGGTATATGTGTACCCTTAACTCAACTTAGAAAGTCAGAAGTATGATTCCAGAAGGGCCCATGATGCATTCTTTTCTCCTATCATTTTCTTGTTTAAACCTAAATGGGAGTAGTATAGGATGTCACCTAGGGAAAGGGAAGTAATCAATGAATTTGGATGTTATTTCATTCAATTCAAATCTTTCACATACATCAGGGTGAGTGGCTTCCAAGGCACTCCATATATGTTGCCTAGATACTTAGATGATAAATGGGCATTGCTTGAGCTATCAAGACAACTTGTTGAAGTGCACAAGCTTATAACAAGAAAGCATAAAACTAATGTTAAGTTCCTAATTTCCATTGGGAGATACACATGCCCTACAGTGGTAAAGGCAAGACTCTTGGATGCATGAATGAATAGCGTTATCATGCAGAAGTTCCAAGCTCGGCTGAACTGTGACATCAAGTGGATAATGCAAATAGTCCTTGGCAATTCTTATGAACATGAGCCTCACTATGAGGACTATTGGATGAACTACAGGGATGAGGAGGAGGTGAGACTTAGGGATTTTTCCCAAATGACTCTCTCTCAAATTATTGACTATAAAATTGCAATTATCCCTGAGGGTTTGGCAGATGATAAGAGGCTGGTAAGCAAGTATTTTATTAAACAAAACATAGCAGCTCAGCCAATGGCACCCCTTGATTGGAACAAACAAGAGCCAACCCATCTGCATGAGAGGACAACTAATGTCATGAGAAGAACTCTCTCTTGGCTCCTCTCCAAAGGTATTGACTTGTCTCTTCAAAATACTGTAATATTGAGAGAGTACAAAGCTTCTGGGGAAATTAAGGATGTTCTTCCACCTTTGTTAAAAGGAGCAACTAGTTTGAACCCACTAAAGGGAAAAGTGCCTCAAATTTCTGCCAAGGGACCAACATCTGGAGCAGTGGAAGTGGTGTCCCAGATTTTACCCTGATATCTGAGACTACCCTATTTAAAAAAAAAATCGTACTTTTAAAATAATGGGTCATTTTGTGTTTTTATTGCGTAAACTGTAATGTGTCAAGATATTCCCAAGGAGCCATATAAGCCATTTTCGACAAATACCCAGATGCCCAAAATTGTTTTATTCTGTCGTTGGGGTTTGCCTGTGGGAAATTTGTATTTAATTATTTTGAGCCCGTTTGAGGCAATTTGTGCTCTGGTTTAACCCTATTGTGATCATACATATCATTATTCCCATATACCAATAGGGTTTTAACCAGGAATGAATCCTGGGCTTTATTTGTGACTTCTGGCAACGTTTTGTGTTTTTTGTGTTTTCCCGTTTCGTTTTCTGTGAAATTTCTCTGGATCAATTCTTTTGCCGGTTTGGCACTGGAGTATCGGAGATCGCTGTGCACATTTTGCCGAAGGAGTTCGCCATCGAAGGTCTGGTTCTCTCGGAAAAGACGAAGTCGTGCACTAAAAAGCTTCTTCTGGGCTGGCCGCATTTTTGGAAAAAGAGGGTTTGAAGTGAATCATGGGATTTTGGAAGGCGAGCGGGTGGGATTTTTGTACTGCTGGCAGGTACTTTTTCCCATGAAAGCAACGCCACTTAAGTCACAATGGGAAAATTAAAGCCAGCCCCATGAGCGGGAATTTCTTACGCCTTGCGGCAGGTAAAAATTCTCATTATAAAATAAAAGAAAAATCACTTAAGGCATTGATGGAATTTTATTACCTACTTTAAAGGTAAATAATCTTATTATGAAAGTCAAACAACTTAAGTGAATCATGGGATTTTCGGAGCTGCCTTGCAGGTAAATAATCTCATTGTCAATTGACTTTTAAAAATAGAAATCCCTCATACCAAAAAGTGCGACTCCTTTAGGGAAAGAAAGGCAGCCTTAAATGCAATTAATTAATTAATTTCTTCTCCAATTTTGGCACCCAGGCTTTGTGGAAAAGTCAACAAAGGGAAAGTGGATAAAGGAAGTTGGAATTAGACATTCTAAAATTAAATAAATATTATTTATTTAATGCAGCCCCTTCATGTCAAAAAGTGCGCCCCATTTGGGAGAGAAATAATATTTTTTTAAGTATTAATTGATTTAATTAATTCCTATTTTCAGTGGCTAAGGTCAAAGCATATTGTGAGGCTTGAGTTAACTGGAAGCAGAAGTCTAAAATTAAATAAATTTAATTTATTTAATGGCAGCCATGAGCATGCACAAAATAGGCGCCCCATTTGAAGAGTAAAGCTTATTAAATAATTAATTAATTGCCAGAAAAGGAGAGGCATTAATTAATTATAGAATTATGAGGATTATATAAGTAGGGGCTGCCATAAGGATGAATTAATTAATTCAAAAGCAGAGAAGTGCAGCCCAGACAAAAAGTGTGCCCCATTTGAAGAGGATTTTTGCTCAAAAGGTGTAATTAATGTTGGAAGCTTCCAATTTTGGCGCATAGGTTGAAGGAGGTTGATTTGTGTCTAGATAATTGTCTGCATAAGTGATACAGGTGCTCAGTGAAGTTGGTAAAATTCATGCTTGCTTTGCATGCAAATAAAACATCAAATTTTGGGGCAGCAAGCTTGAATTATGCAGATTTTTATGATTAAAATCCATTGTTCATGTTCCGGTTGCCATCTTTGTCTGAATTAATTGTAGGAATTCATTACAGGTGCTTTTATAAGAGAAAGGGAGCTTAAATCAATGTCCAATACATTGAATATATCCTCCGAATCTGAAGAATTATCCAGATCTGCACCGGTTGTGAAGAATTCCGGCCGAATAAAGAGAAAAAGAATTGTTCAGACAAAGATAGATACGACCATGGCAAAGAGGGATGAAAAAGAGAGCACAACAGAGTCATGCATCACTTCTAAATTTGCAGACATTGGAGACACAGATCTAGGTCCGGAACCTCTTTCCGAATTGATTGACAGATCCAGAGCAGGAAAGACTTCCCTCATGCGTGCAGTCAAAAGCAATGGAATTATTCGAGCTGCGGCGTTTCTATACACAAAGCCCAGTTGCCAGAGTTCGTTATGGATGTGCTAGGTCTTACCATCCATCATCCAGATCAGTCCGAGATGCTACGGGGAAAACAATAATCCGATTGGATGCACGGTTCATCAATTATTGTTTGAAGATTCAGCACGAAAGGTGGTGACTTCTATTAGCATACAGGATGTCGGCAGCAGGTGGGAGAAGTATAGAGTCGACTGCGTGAACATAATGAACAGCAGATACATGAAGAAGCCCATATCTCCTTCCAAGTTCCCAAGAACTTTTCCAGCGGTCCAATCTAGTACAAGCGGTGGACGATATTGCCAAGTTGTTATGCGGGATAAATGGCGGTTTAACGCTCACACCTTCCGCACAAGGATGTATGCTTTCATCGGGACCATTGAAATCAACAAATCAGATTCAATAATCAATTGGTTGGAATTCATTAAGCGGCAACATTGGTGAGCAACTCGGACGCGTGAGGCGTACTTTCGACTTCAAAATGACTTCCTACTCCTCGGTATATGCAATGCAACGCTCTTCACAAGGCATCTTCTCCAAGCTGGATAGATGTGGTGTTCTTTCCAAGGACCCTATTTTCGAGTGCTACCCATAACTTATTGTAACTACATGCAAGAAATATTTCAAAGTGGTCAACGATGGATTCTTCTATGAATTCATTTGCAGGCTGGACAGGGATCTAAAGGCCAACAGGGTAAGCAAGGAAGCGTGGGAAGCTGTGTCCAGAATTGGCAGCCTCTTCATTCAATTTGCGGATTTCACATACCTCAGGGTTACTGGCTTTTTTCGGAGAACCAGGTTATGTTGCCCAGATATCCGAATGATACATTGGTCACCATGGAGCTGAGCAGACAACTTGTGGAGATGCACGACCTTCAGTCGAAACGGCACAAGTCTACGGGCTTCTTCCCGATCATGAGGCCATTATAGGCTGTCGAGCATTCATAGAGCTCGAGGAATGGAAGCGCAGAAATGTTCTCTGAGTATGAGCAAGAGTTCTTCCCAGCACGGCTGAACTTCGATCCATTTGGAGTAGCCAGGAAGACGATCTCCCAGGAGTACGCACATGTGCCTTCATTAGAAGATTTCTGGATGAAGTGCAAAAGTGAGTACGAGGTTAGAAAGAAAGATTTCAGCAGGCTATCAGCACGGCAAGTGTTGGACTTTGGACTAGCACGGATACCTGCAGATCTTAAAGATGATGGGCCTGTGTTACTTTACACATACCATCAAATGGGAGGAAATAAGAGCTGTACTTCAGGAGAACGTAGGGGGCTGCCATACGATTGAGGAAAGGGTCTGCCTTTCGTTCTAGTGAACACTTCAAACCAAGTCAGTTTTCTTGTGAAGGGATATTGCCTTGATGAAGCATTGATGAAGCATTGATGAATCAAATCACGGGCAACTTCGGCACAGGAGATTCCCTCAAAAGGAAGCACAGAGAGAAAGCAGCAGAAGGCCTAAGAAGATGAAAGTGCACAGAAGGTCTCAATCAAAGGAGAAGATCACTTCCACAGCTATGATGTTAGTTCCAGTTTCTCGGCAAAGATCCAAGACACCGATCTGTTGCACCTCGGCCAGGATACTGCCATTCCTCTGTTGAATCTGGCAACATTCATCTTCTCTCTCGGCCCCGCTTTGTTCGGCGCACTGTTCCTGAAGAAACGTTGAAGCTGCAGATGGCAGAGTTTAAAAGAGTTTTGTCTTTGGATGACTCAGAGGATGGCAGCCACAACACTGTAGCAGTTTCAGATGGAGAGGAATCAGAGCGAGAGATAGTGATACACTCAAGACTTCTCATTCTCGAGAAGTAATTTCTCGAGAATGGTTGACTTCAGATTGGTTCTCCGAGAGGCTAGAGAGGAAATCAACTTTGAGGAAGAAGACGACTTGCTGACCACTCATGAGTCTAAGGGAAAAGACAGAAAACCTAAAGTTCTTTAAGGTAACTTTAAGGTTGATCATCGAGGAGTCAGAAGTTAAGTTTGAGATGTCGGTTCGGAGAAGGGAAGAAAGAAAAAGATGAGCTCACGGCGAGAAGACATGACATGACCAGAGCACCCATAGGTTAAGCCACCATAGAAGGAATGAAGCAGGATACAGAGACATTGATAGATGCTCTATTCCTTAGGTTTGGCAAAGAAGAGGCCAAGAAAGTTGAACTTAAGCAAAAGGGTATCTCGGTTGTGCAGTAAGATCATTGCAAGGTTGCTAAATCTTCCACTCGGCCCATTTCAGCAGGTGCAGGTGAGTGATCATCTGATGCAGGAAATGGAAGATGCAAGCAACCAGGTTAAAGCTATCGACGAATGGAAAAGTCTGATTATTCGTCAAGTTTCTGTACAACTCGGAGAGGTGTCGGCCCTTTAAAGGTTATGAAAGACACAAAGAGATCAATCAAGCTAAACCGGTGATGACAAGAGTGAGATATGAACACAATTGTTGAGAGTAACCTGAGTACTTTGGCCGAAATCAATAAGCTGTCGAGAGAAGTGTTGATTGCGGAACAGATTGTACCTAACGGATCAGTTGAGAAGGGGAAGCAGTTGGAGTTTGCAGTATCTTTCCGTTTGGAGATCTGCAAAATTATGTTGAAGAGGATGCAGGCACTTGAGAGTATGGCATCGTCTTTACCAGACAATATCATTGCTTTCACTCATGAGGAAGTGGTCGGAAATGTTACTTCATACACACGGATCATTCCTAGCAGAGTGCCTAATTCCCTGGAAGGGTCTCTTCTGATGGTACAAGGGAGAATTGATGGAGCCATTAAGCCTTTCACGATGAATTCTATCAGCAGACTGGTGGCACTGCAGTCGGATATTGAGAAGTTCAGGCCTAGCTTGGAGGAGGTAGAAGCATGTATCAGGGTGTTGAACGAAGGATTACTGATTCGGGACGAGAAAAGGAAGTTGTGGCTAAGACAAATGGGAAAATGTTGAATTACATGTTTGACAAGTATATTCAGTATCAGAACAAAAAGAAGATATATATGTTACAGCTGGCGTGTCTTTCTCCTACTTTTTCTTCTTCTATTTTCCACGTTCCCGGATGAAATTGTAAAACTTTAAAGTTATTGGTTTTGAAACCATTACTTTAAGTTATGTGGAACAATTCTATTAGTTAAGTGACAGTTGTGTCACTTAAAGAGGAATTAGAGGATGATTGCCAAATGTTATCTTTACCTTTTGTTTATGTTTCAGTTCAGTTGAGTTTCTAATTTGTACTTTCCCTTCTACATTCTATAAGTAGGAGAAGAACCTTCGGGTTAATGATCAGAATCGGTAAGTAGCATTCTTGTGTTCCAGACTTTGTGCTGAAACCCCTGATAGCCACTTGAAGCAAAGGAATATAAAGGAGCATATTTTTGGAGAACTTTGTGTCACGGTGCATTTTGTTTCTAGCTTTCTATCTTAGATCTTCTAATAAACTTTGTGTTATTTTAGATCTAGATCTGGAGTTGCCTTTGCTTATAATTTTGTGTGTTGATATCTATTGGTTTCTTCTATGTGCATGCAATCAACTCTCAAGGAAGAATTCATGCTTGTTATCTATTGATTGGGTTGCAAATCTTCCCCATTTCTTCCATGTGTTTTATTATTTCCTTCTTCTATAAATATTTCCTTTCTTAAGCAATTTACTTACTTTTGCAAGCTATCTGACTATGGTTCATGAGCTGAATAGTTAAAGTAAAACCCCATATAGATACTAACATATTTTTATTGACAAATCTGACATGGGAGCCTCACCGGTAAATGAGGGAGATTTATCTCATGACTGCCTAGGTTTTCAGAATGCAGAAAATCTAGCCAACAGAAGAATTAAGTGCGGCAAGAACAAGCAAGACAAGCATTTTTGTGTCCCAATTACCACAAGCGAAGAGATGTTGATGAAAACAATGAAGGGTGCACCTATCACTCAAGTCACTCCACTTCAAGCTATGCCCCCTCAAATCTCAAAGCCCAAAGTGTTTGTTTCTCATGAGGAAGCCCAGGTAGATGCAACCTCTTTTGTTCCTAAAGAATTACCAAGTAAGAAGAGGATGAGGGGAGAAATTTCTCCAGAGAAATTAGGAATGGATCCAACATTGAGTGTTGTACCACGAGGGAGGATGAGCCAAAACTCAAGCACTTTATAGGAGGAAGGAGAGCAAAGGTGGTGACACCTACTACAAAAGCCCCTGTAAGTGCAACCATGCTTGGAGGTACCAAAGACCCTATGATGCCTTCCAAAGTAACAGAGGAGCCCAAGGTGGTTAATACCATTCCAATTTTTTCAACATCGAAACCCTACCACGGCCACCACCATTCAAGACAAGCAAGTTGAAACAGTTGAGGTTATGGAATGTGAAGTGCAGGAGCTTTCTCAGGAACAAGTTTTTACTTGTTGCAAGGTCTAGCTCAAGATGTTGGGGTTGATCTTCTCCTACAAGATGTCCATGTAGCACCCACTCAAGTTATATCAACAAAAGAACAGGGGTAGTGCCCAACATTGTCTCAACAACCTATCATAGAGGCAATTATAGTAGAGGAGAAACAACCAAAGATAGAATTAAATCCAACCACTGAGGTTGAACAATCTGCATTAGTGGATCCTCTCCAATCAGCCTTGGAGATAGTTGAAAGAGTAATTGTAACTCATGAAGTTGCAGAAAGAATGGAAGAAATAAAGGCTTGTGAACAAATTGAAAAGCAAGAAGAGCGGTCAAGGAGTTAACTCCATCTAAGGAGCTAGGGGTTGAGGTTGAAGTGACAAAACCAACTAATACAACTATCTCACATCCAACCCTTGTGCAAGAAAAAGAGAATGTGGAAACCCCACAAGAGCAAGTTCTTGATTCTAATATCACCGTCTCATTCATAAACAATTGTGGTTGTTCCAGGTACTTCACAACAATAACAACAAACACAAGGAGAGGGCAATACCCCAAGTGCAGGATGGTTGGGAGCAGCACTCCCAAGGAAGAAAAATGTGAAGAACTATGGTGGGACCACAAGGAGATAGATTTGTGGAGATTGCTACTCCACAAGGTGACATTTTGATGGATGATGCTACTCCTGTTGATTATCAAATTACACAAGTCCCATTGGGGAAACCGACCACTTGAGGGTTTGAAGCATGAGGTCACAGTTGCAATGGGAGGCCTCTTCCAAAAAATAGATAAAGATAAGGAGACAAAGAAACAATCTGAAAGAAAAAGTTGACATCTTGTCAACTTATGTGCAAAAGTGGTTGCAACCTCCTGCTGAGACACAAGAAGTTGCTGTTGCCATCACCCTTGATGCATTGATGATTGTTGATAATTTAAGATGCAGGGAAATGCTACAGAGAAATGGGAAGAGGAATTGATCAGAAAAGGCAGTAAGGTCCTCAAGAATATAGTTGAATGCTATAAACAAGTGTCAGAGCAAATTAAAGTTGTTAAGGCACAGATTGAAAAGTATCATAATGAGATGGAGTATTGGGATGGAATGTTGCCAAAGCTCGAAGCCATTATTGCCATGAATGATGAGCTGGTGGAAAAGGAAGGCATTGTGCCCTCAGATTGTAGAGGAAGGCAATATGAGTATGGGAGAGCCATCAAATTAAGGATGGACACTTTAGGAGGTTGTGTAAGCAAACTCCAAAACATGAGGGATAAAGCAAGAAAGTACATTGATGATATTGATTCTAAGATTGAGAAAATGCTTCCCATCCAGGATACTCACACCCCAGAAGCTACAGATGTGAATAAGCTGATTGAAATTCTTCAGCAGCATATTGGGGGTGAGTTGGGGTCTTCTAAAGATTTTGATTATTCATCTATTCAAAGGTTTATTCATTTAGGACATAAATAAGTTGACCAAAAGAACAAAGAAGAAGGTTATTTTAGCTGAGTTTGACAACATTTTGTTCGAACAAGAAATAATCTTTCTCTATCATGTTGGGCCTGATGAAGAATATGTCATTGATATATTCAACAAATTCGATGAATATAGGGAGAAGGCCAGCGTAGGTTCAAGAGAGCACATAGTTGATCATGACCTTTCTTAAGCAATTCCTCTATTTCTACTCATATTCCTTATTCTTTCATTGTTACAAATATATTGTGTAACATTATTAATATATTGTAATATTATTAATAATGAGTTTATATAACTCATATTAATAATATAGTTAGTGTGAGTGTGTTGTGATAAACAACTCACGTAGCTATTTTGGAGTGTGAGTGATCCTAGGGATAAGCTTGAGAGATTCATGGAGAGATAAGGGGAATTCATGATTGACATTGACTCCTCCTTTGTAGGAGATCAATTGATCTATATAATGTATTCTCAAACAATGAATAAAATGTCCCGTATGAATTATAACAGTGTATTTACATTGCTTTTCATTGAATTATATTTGTGTTTAGCTTTGATAATCTGAACCAAATTCTATCATTGGTATCAGAGCAGGTGACAATGAGAGTCTTGGTAATGTGAATTTCTGTTATCCATCAAATATTTGCAGATATTTTTACTTATTTATTATCAGACTATGTTCAGCGGTCAGATTCGTGTAAGAAGAACGTGATTTCTTGTTGATGTACCTCGGGAACCAAGAGTTTAGTGTGTTGGTCACGTATTATCTAGTTACTCCTTGTAACTATGTGCAGACATTTTGTAGTTCCAGCAAACACGTGCCTTCCAAGCATATCAAGTTGGAGTTGTTACTTTGCATGCACCAGAATTTTATCTCAGGCCACGTCACATACTCTGCCTCGGTCTCCCAACCAGCAAGTTTCAAATTGAGAGGGGTTTTTTAAATTCCTTATAAGCGTATACTACCTTCCAACCAGAAATATGGAACAGATCTATTTGCGGGTACATTGACATGGTTTATAGTTTTTTAAATGTCTCCTCTCCATTTACGTTTTATTTGAGGTTTTATATGTCTGAGTACTTAAATGTCCTCAAATTTTTTTAGTCCATTAAAACAAGTGTCATTAAAGTATTTTTGTCTTATTCTCTTGTTATTTAGTTTTAGGAATGTATTGTTTAAAAATACCATTCCGTTAAACTAAAAATAAGAATTTATTTAGGTTTATTCTTATTCATATAAAGTAATATAATAATATTACTTTTTCTTTATAATAAAAATGTGTTAAGTAATAGTTTTTGTCATTTTTGTCTTTATGTTATTTTAAGTCAAGTTTATTTAATGTGTTGTTTTGGTTAGTTTTTTTTTTAAAAGTATTGGTTTAAATTTAGTAATTTGTAATAAAAGTAATATTTTATTATTATTTTTTAAATATATTATTGTGTTGTGTCATGTTTTGTAAGAGTAAAATGTAATTATCAAAGTCAATAATTATTATTGAGTCTAAAAGTGTCATTTAGGTGATTATTAGGAAAATTGTATTAAAAAAAAAAAAAAAAAGTTCCTGCATTTCTTTTGGTCGCATTTTCGCTTGTACACAACGACCAAGTTCAAATTGAGGGGGACATTTCATATTGAGCTTCATTTTCAAATTTACTAAGTAACTAAGCAGTTTCACATGGAGGACGGAGGCAACGGAGGAAGGAGGTCAATCAGCGACCTCTCGCTAGCCACAAGCGACGGGGCCGCACAATGAAGTTGTGGCATTTTTTCAGTTGTGTGTTTATTTTCCACTGTGTGAAAATAAGAACAAATGTCACATTCCTGTTCAATTGTAATGTGTGAGAAATTCCTATATGTAACCTCCTAGAAGAAAACATTGTAGAGTATGTCTCTAAGTTTATTGTAACACTCATAGATTTGGAAAGGGTTGGTGGTAGATCCAGAAAACCACAGATGTAAAAAGGTAGATAAACTTTTACTGATGTAGCGGTCCTCTGACTGCCTTCCTTCTTTATGAAGATGATCCGCCAGTGGAATGTCCAAGTGCGTTCTTTTCATGGAGTAAATGTGGGATGCGTTCCTTCGCATAGTTGTGGTCATGTGCAGCAAGACAGTCAGCCAGTTGGAAGTTTACACACCTTTCTTTGATCCAGATTATGAGGCAAGCCCATGCAACACGTTGCAGAAAAAGGAGTTATATTGTACCATGTCAACATTAGGGGAGTGTATATTGGAAATTAATAATGTTAACAATAGGGGAGTGAATGTTACAAATATATTGTGTAACATTATTAATTTCCAATATTCATATTCATCATTCTTCCAAGCAATGAAAATTAAAATGGTAACTACAAGGAGTAGAGCATGAAAGGATAGACTTTGTGAAAAATTCCATTACATATGCACAAAAGCAAAAAGGGGGATTCTATAGAGCCCCGGCCCATGGAACTTTAAGAAAAAGTATACAAAAGATATCATGGGTATTACATCATTTGAGATTCACAAATTCTCCCGTGAAAATTGGAAGACGGCCCAAATTTTTATCCTTACGAATAACAAATTCATTGTTCTCTACCACACAAAACACATATTGAACATCACTGCCATGTTACGAGACATCCCCATAGCCATAAGGTCTTTAATGCTCATCAGGGGCCCATCAAAGATTCGAACTAACTCGGATTTCTTCTCAAGAGATGTGACCCACTCCAAAAGGTCAATTCCTCCTTTGAGGTATACTTTAGTTCCACGGTGAGCTACAATTTTGGCACTAGAGTTGGCTTGGACTTATCTACAGGATCGCTCGAAGTGGTCCAACATTTCTTCTTGGGAGAAGGATGAGACTTTGCAAGGTCTTCTCAAGCATGAAGACTTCTTCCAATCGTTGAGTAATTGGGACTTCATTACCCTAAAGCCCGTTGGCGAGCTAGTAATAAGGGAGCTCATGTTCGTATTTCAGCGGTGAAGTAAGCTTTTGATACAAATAGTTTTGTACTCTGGATGACGGGACGGCTATGAAGCCAAAATTGATTGAGTGCCCATATGAATGTGATCCTGTGGGCGAAGAAGATGATAAAACATGACTTGGAAAGCTGCAAAGAAGGGTGTCATCTTAGCAAGTCTGCTCATTAGAGCCCACATCACCACATTGTGAGTCAAAATCTTGAGGGGATGTTCTTGTTGGTCAGGAATTTCGAATACCAGCCTGAAAAAATCTTCCTTAGGGCCTGAAAGATGGAAAATAGTTCGCAGAACTTCAAAGGATAGCCAGAAAAATTGGTTCTCAATCCTGATGATGCCATTATCTAAAGCAAGGTCCGCTAGAAAATTCAAAGGGGTTCCGTTTGTAAACCGGAGGAAAGGTTTGCAGCTTATGAAGATAGGAAGGAAATTTAAAGGAGAATGGCCCATGGAATGGCATGCACAAGCCATTAATTTCGCATACCATTGCAGATCTCTTTCAATATTTGACACGAACTAGAGGGATGGAGATTAAGTTATTCACACAAAAGTTGTCTCCCCAACTTGACTATAAGTTGGTATCCATGCGAGGTCACATCAAAAAAGATTATCAAGATATCCACTTTTATCCTTTACTATTTTATTGAATCTGCTTCCAAAAAGGGATTACATCAAATGATGACGGCAGTTAACTAACTATTCCCAAGAATGCACGTATGATAATGACAGACAGGGAAAGACAGAAGGAAGTTCGTTGGCAAGAAAGAATATTCTCCCTTCTCCACGGATTCAATCATCATCAAAACTGCTCCAACTTGGCATATCAAACGTGAATCTTTTCAGTTGGAACTACCTCTCCATCTATTTTGGCACATCATGGACCACAGTCCCACCTTTTCTAGGTTTTGGTTGTTTTTGGAAGGGCATCTCGGGTATATTACTATATTCCCTTGGGGAAAATTTTGTATAAGAATGGTTTGTCTTCATTATAAGGGTTCTAATACTCGGATTTAAGATAAGGTGATTACATTGTATAGTCATTAGCAGGCATTGAGAGCATCTTGTGCATGTCTCCCTTGTCAAATTGAAATATACAAAGTTGTATGCCATGTTCAGCCAGGCATTCTTTAAGATGTATGAGAGTATAGTTAAGGAATGTAAGTTTTGATGTGATCTTATGTTTATTGAATCAATTAAATACAAAGGAATTCTTCCTGGTGTTTGCAATAGACTAGTTATTGAATGAATGCAATATTGTAGTGTTACTTTGCAGTATTTGCTCAGTTTTAAAATCCTTCTTGCAGTATTATTTGGGGATAATTTCTTATAACTCATGAGTGTATCTTGGGTGTTGTTTGATTGAAGCAATAAATGTTTCATTGAAATCTTATACACAAGTGTTTGTGGTTGAGATTCCAAAGATTATGTGGTAGTATTTGCAGGAACTTGGTATCAATGAATGCAAATGCCCCATTGACATTTATATCATCTTAATCTCTATTTTTCTGCATTTTTGAACGTCACAGGCTGAATTGGTAAGCACCAATATTTCTCCCCATTTAGATCCACCTTCCCCATTTCTAACTAAGTATTGTACCATCCTACCCCTGCAAATCACATTAACTCAGCTCATTTTACATGTGTTTTCCTACAAATTACACCTATCCTGCATATTGTAAGTGTGTTTGCTATGATTTGTGAAGTTTAGTATCACCAAGCACCATTCCATCCAAAGTTGTTAACAACATCCTTTGAATTATGCTTGGGATCATATTTTGTTTGTCTTTAGTAGCTTGTGTCGATGCATTAAGTGTATGTAATGTTTGTGTGACAACTCTCTGAGTGAACATTGCATCTATGGCTACACTTTGCTCAGATTGACCTGCCAATATTTGTAGGAGATTAACTCATATTATCCCTCCTTCATTCAAGCTACCCTTTGGGTTCTCTCACCCTGGTTTCAGGCAGAACCAAAAGTAGCAGGAGCTAGCCACTTCCTTTGTACGTGCCTCCTAGTCATTTCCAGGACCTGGTGATGAAAGAGTGTTAGATCTGTCCCCAGCTACAAACGACACATCAGCCTTCTATCACTCTTTAAGCAATTTGTCTGTGAATTGCTGCCAAATTCGTGGGGTGTAAAACTAGGAACCAACACACACTTCACAACTTCATGAATAAGCCATAATACTTTCAAAATCATGGCCTCATTAAAATTTACTGACTTGATCTTCTTCATTAACTAAGAGCTATACAATATAATATTAACACATATCCTCCTCTTTCTAACAAATTACACCTGCTCCCAAAAGATTGTGTAAGATGGCCAAATAGGCATAACATTTTGATAAGGGTGAGATTCCTCATACTCGAGTTCTTTCAGCTAAATAACCTCTGATTTGATTTCACCATTTAGTCCAACAACTACATTTTATACCCAGTTTACAACAACCTTGAATGGGAATAAACAGAGCCTCTCTTTTAATCATCTAAATTGTGCTCCTTTTTCTTCAATGAAAAACACAAGAGGGTTAAAGGAACCCTCCACCAACTAGGATGCCATGATAAAGTTCAAAAATCCCTGCTTATGAACTAGCGAGTCCGCTGCAAATGCACTCTCAGCAATAGGAGAAACTAAAAATGCTATGTAGAAATTGTTTGCATACTATGAATATTTATATAATATAATATTGCTTGTTTCTTGATTAAAAATATAAACTAGAAAGATTAAGTACAAACTAATTATATATTTTATATATTATATATTATAAACTACTTGCTTTTGTTAAGGATATTCATACATACAACTAAATTCAGAACTATAATGTTTCTGTTGCACGGAACATTCAATTTGAGATCTGTCTGACAATTGAAGAAAAGTAGCTTTGAAAAAATGTAACTGAGTTAGATTTTCTTAACGTACATTGCAATATACTTGAAATCTCATTTTGCTTTGAGTGAAAAAAATTTACATTGACAACATGCTCATTACAAATAAACTATTCTCTTGTTTGCACATACTTGAAAATGTAGCATGCATTGTTATATTTATGCTGAGAAATAATGAGTGAGGCATTAAGAAAAGAAGAAGAAGGCATCTGATTTAGCTTGTTCTAAAAGGTGAGTAATATATGTCTTAACATTGACGTGTCATTTACCATAAGAATCTTGGACTCGGAGACCTGTTGAATGCCTGGTAAAGGGCTAATGTAATTTGCTTGGTACTGCATTAACCAAAACTTATACCCGTATTAGAGGGCTAATGTTAGTGTTCGATTAGCATGGTGATGGTTGAAATTACTGGTTATTAACATCATGGCTTTGGCCCCATTACATGCTCTTGTCTTCAGTGCAAATGCTTGAACTGTCGAATATGTTAACAATATTCTTCATTCATTTGATAGTACAAACATTACAGATGATGTTGTTCCTCGAGAATTGATGATGTTGAGGTGTAATAAAGATGAGTTTATTAGTTACAAATAAGGTATACATTAGATATGAAAATAGAACGATAGAATTTTACAAACTTAGTATATGATTAATAATGAAAATATTGTATGCACACTGCATGACATTTGGGGATGCCCATCTTGTCCATATTGGAGACGTCCAATACTGAATTGCATACAACATTTTATTGTTGTCCTTAACATATAGATTACATATAATCAAATGAATATATTTTAGGGTATTGCATGCATGGGGATGATGACCTCTTAAAATCAAAATTAATTATTCTGTTTGAATTCAATGCATTGTTAGGATTTTTATGAACTTTTAGATCACTAATAAACTTTGGTACACAAATCTATGGATGTTTTCCTAATAAGATAGATGAAGCATACCAAATACAGCAATCGAACAGGCCCATTGACTTAGTTTAATGAGAAGAACTTGTTTCCAAACTTCTCTTATCACCAATCAATCTACAAATCACCCAAACTCAAAATTATTTGTTTCACTAAGGGGTGCTCCTACATTATTTATCAAGAAAAAGAATGACTATTACGTAGCCATGTATTGATTGTCATCAGTTTAGTAAGTTCATAATAAGAAATAAGTATTACCTATCTTGAATTGATGATTTTTATATCAGTGAAGTGCAAAATGGTGACTTGTAATTATGATATCACCAATTACATACTAAATAATGTGACACTTCTAAAAACGTGATATGATCACTAAGAGTTTGTGGTAATATCTTTTGGGTTAGCTAATGTGCTTTCTAATTCTATGACTATAATGCATCAAGTTTTTGACCATGTTTAGATGTGTCTAAAATGAAACTCGAGAAATTATTGATGAATAAATTAAGACACTAAGGAACCAAATAATTGATGAATTGAAAATAAAATGGACTTTTATGGTATTAATAGTGTAGCAGGGGAGAAACAAAAGATGAATGATCCATAATCAATATTCACGTATATTTGACAAAGCAATGTTGCTTGTGAATTGTGTTTCAAATAAACCATGTGCTCCTGAGTTCAGAAAATGATTTTTAGGGGGAAAATGTTGGGCGACTATTTCCCCAATGTGGGATAATATTAAATGTTGTGTTGTAATGTTTAATAAATAACTGAAAGTCACATAAAGCTATGTGAAAGGTTGAAAAGCCAAACAGAAAAATGAAATATACATTTTACCCAAGGATGTGGTGTAATAAAAGCAATAATGTAATTACATAAAAGAATGAAAAAAAAAAATCATTATCCTATAATATGGGTAAATAATATTGTGAATGTAATAATGTAAGTGAAAAAAATGTGAAAGGGTGTGTTAGTTATAACAACTCTTTGGAATGTTATAAATATGAGAAAGCGATTTGTAAAAGAGATATGAAAGAAATATATGAAAAAGAGAATAAGGAAAAACTTC
This sequence comes from Taxus wallichiana var. yunnanensis, assembly GCA_018340775.1. Lineage (NCBI taxonomy): Eukaryota > Viridiplantae > Streptophyta > Pinopsida > Cupressales > Taxaceae > Taxus > Taxus wallichiana. The sequence continues at coordinate 61,115,178 of CM031239.1, read as the reverse complement.
AAATGAGATGCAGGAGGCAAGAAGACTTGAGGCATTGAGACAAAGTGCACATGGTGCATCCACTGGGGTACAAGGTACATCCCAGATGTCCCTGGCTAGGGTTGTGACTTGAATTGGAAAGTGATTGGTTCCTCCTTGCTCAAGTGTTAATCGTGTCTCTTCTTCCACTATGAAGGGAATTGCCATGTAGAGGACTTCTTATGATATGTAATTTGAACCCTTGTTTTATATAAAAAGTATTTTGTGTGTTAATTAATTTTTCCTTATTAAATTTGTATTATTTTGCTTATATTAAAATATGTTCCAGTCACTATATAAATATAAAATTAGATATTTAACCCTCTAAATAAATACAGCAGAAAGTAAGGTTGACTTTGGTTACACAAAAAGAAATATTGAAATTAAAATTATTGTGCTTTAAGAAAATACTAGAAGAAGTGCCCATCACATTACAAAAGAATAATTAAATGCAATCATTGTCTGAGACAATGGCCTGTTGGTGAGCGCTTCGTTACTCCGTTAGGGTTGGTCCAGGTTCAGTTCCCTCTGAGCGACATGTACTGCATTTTTATGTAAGTGGTTGCATGGCTTCCATAGGGATTAAAAGGTGTTTGCCAAATTTCCCAGAAATAAAATCAGAATCAGCTTTGAGAAGTTATATTCTGTAAAATAATGATTAGACTTGTGATCAGATCGTCTTCCATCAAATGAACCTGAGTAGCCATCGTTTGATATGACCTTAAACCTTGAGAATATGATGCTTCAAGGCTGATATGAACACACTACAAAATAAATTCAAAATTTATTCTTCATGAGTCTGAGTAACCATCATTTGGGATGACCTTAAACCTTGAGAATATGCTGCTGATATCAGTAAATTCAAACCACTAGTAGAAGAAGACTAATACATTTGATAGTACCAAAAAAATACTTTCAAGTTCATTTCCTGTCAAGATGATAAGAAATCAACAATTGAAAGTCAATATGTCTTTAGAAATTTTAATCGGACGAACAAGGCTATGGTGGCAAAAATGGGATGGAGACTTATTAAAGAGGACCTCCCTTGGACAACTTTAGTTAGAACCAAATACCTGGAGAACTCGAAGAACAGCAGCTGGCTTCATAGAGATGATTTACCCTCGGGTTCTCCCTTTTGGAATGCTTTAGTTAATTGCAGACATCTTTTGATGAAGGGGAGCAAATGGAAGCTTGGTTCTGGTGGTAATATCTCCTTTTGGGAGGATAAGTGGATCTCCTCCTCTCCTCTCAAAGATAAGGATGAATGGTCTCAACTTGTGGCCCGCTACTCTAATCTGATTGGGATGGAAGTCAAAGACTATATCATGAATAAACCAGATGGTAAATGCTGGATTCAACTTCCTTGTTTTGATCCTAACCTATCTGAAAATATTAAGAATTTGCAGGATCTCCTTTGGTCCCAGCATTTAGATGTCAAGGACACTCCGGATGAACTCATATGGGAGGATTTTTTTGATGGTTCTTACTCAGTTAAAAGTGGTTACCTTCTTCTTACCCCGAACCAGCCTTCTAGCATTGATTGGAATAAGATTTGGTTCAAAGAATTGACTCCCAGGATCAACTTTTCTTATGGCTAAGTGTTCAAAATAGAATTTTAACCACAGATAATTGGATTAAAAGGGGCCAATACATTCCTAACAGATGCAGTCTTTGTAAAATCTCGGAGGAATCAGTCAACCACATTTTTCTCCATTGCTCCTATGCTACAGATGTTTGGAATGCTTTCTTCAAGTTTATGGGGACCAATTGGGTCCTTCCTGACTCTCTCCTCTCAGCTTGGCAACAATGGCATCCTCCGTTTAAACACCAGGTTATTAAGAGAATTTGGACCTTGTCCTTCCCTCATATTCTGTGGAACATTTGGAAGGATCATAATGCCAACATCTTTGAAGATAAAAAACCTTCTTTGGGCAGGCTTTTTAATCACATTTGAAGACATCAAGCAGAATATTTCAAATTTCAAGCCCAAAAAGAAACTTCTTCAAAATGAGGATGAAGCTAAATTATTGGTTAAGTGGAATGTTCCCTTCTTCATCAACAATATTCTGAAGCAAAGCATTGATAGAGCTCTCATTTCTTGGTCTCCTCCTAATCCTGATTGCTTCAAGTTAAATTTTGATGGTGCCTCTAAGGGCAACCCTAGGAGATCAAGGGGAGGTGGGTGTATCCGAGGGGAGAATGGCATTTTCATAGCTGCATTTGCTGGTCCTATGGGGATCAATACCAACCATTATTCAGAAGCCCTGGCAGCCCTTTGGGGGTAAGACTTGTTATATCTCTTAATATCCTAAACATTATCATAGAGGGTGATTCAATGAATATTATAAACTGTCTAAAGGGATCCACCAAGGCTAGTTGGTCTATTAATCATATTATAGATGAGGCCACCCAGCTTGCCAATACCTTTACTAGTTGTTCCTTTATTCATACATATAGGGAAGGGAACAAATTAGCAGACTCCTTGGCTAATATAGGGGTTTTTGCAAGTAACTATACTACTTGGAGACAAGGTGATATTCTTCCCCTAATGTCCTTTCCATTATTACTTCGGAGCAAGGTCATCATAGTGTCTCACATGTCTAGGTTCTCAATTGGAAGTGAGATTGTGCAGGTTCCAAGCTCCTTTATTGCCTCGTTTTTGGACTAAATCCCCACATTTCATTCTCTTCCCATCCCGCGAATTTTTCTACAAGGTCCACTTTGCTATAGAGGGCAGAATGGGAGAAGAAATTTGCCGTGTGGAACCAATTAACAATGGGCAGTGGAAGGAAGACGCCGAGCTCTGGGATATCCTGAGGAAGGGGGATTCAATAACTTTATGGATAGAGTTCGAGGCCACGACTTCCATCTTTCACAGGAATTTGTAAAACATTGGAAGGACAGAAAGCTCAGCTACAAGGACAGGGAATTTGCCATCACTGAAGAGCTCATTGCCAGCATCACAGGCCTGCATCTAAAGGGTATCAAATTTTTCAAGAACAAGTATGACAGGGTGGAGGAAGAATCAAAGTTTCTTGAACCTGGGGAGAACCTTTCCCATGTTAAGAGCAGCTTTCTTAGGGATTCCTTGCCAAAGCCGTATGAAAAGGTCAGCCTGGTGTTGATGAAATATCTTACCCTGGAAGGGCGTTTCAAGGTAACTCCTTTCTTTCATCTCGTGCTCCTTAATCACTTTCGCAGGAATGCCTTTATTAGCTTTCCCTTCTACATTTTGCACTCCTTGGAGCACTCGATAAATTTGGTCTCACAAGGCAAGAGAGCTCATCCCTTTCACCATGCAGTAATTCTTTTGATCTACAAACACCTGGACTTGATTATTATTAACTCCACCCCCTCTATTCCACCTTCATCTTCCTCTCAGCCCCTTCCACCTCATGCCCCTGCAAAACGTGTTGCAGCCCCTGCCTCCATCAGAACCCTTCGTAGTAAGAAGGCTAGGGTTAGTCCTAACAAGGTTCCCACCCCTCGTCTCTCTTTGTTGGGTGAATGTGAAGCTGCCCTTAGCCTTCTGGCTATGGGAACGAAGAACTCGACTATCGACAAAACTACGTCTGGGAACCTGAGAAATGAAGTGGATCTCCATAGTGACATGATTATGTGGCTCGGGAAGGAATGCAGAGAGCTGAAAGAGAAATTCAAAGGATGTAAAATTGCTATTGAGAGTGGCAAAAAGGATGATAATTTGCTGGAGGACCTAGATAAGAGGATTTCCATCATTGAGAAAGAACAGGGCAAAATCATAAGAAAGCAATGTGACATTATCACCATTCTCAAGGGCAACATGGATCTTCTCACCAACATCACTCTTCTCCTGGAGGAAAACAAAGGCAAAGATAAATCCAAGAGAGACACTATCTTCAAAGATATCAATAGCAGCTTGGACAACTTTAAGAAGACATTTTTCAAAATCATGAAATAGCTTCTTGGTGGTGTCTTCTCTCTATGACGTTTGGTTGACACTTTTTTGGACCCTGGCTGTAGTTTTGCCTATGTTTTGTTGTTGTTTTGTTGTTGTTTTGTTGATGTTTGGTTGTGGTTATGTTGCAGTCCTGTTGTTTCTTCGTTGTGATCTTCCTTTGTAGTGGTTTTTGACATTTTGTTGTTCTTCATTGTTATATCTTGGCTTGGGCATTTTCTAATCTTGGTAGGATTCCTGTCAAAAAACCTTTTACCAATAATAAAAAAAATGTCTTTAGAAAATCTGTTTTTATTGCATATTGTATAGTTCGCTCTTTCTTCATACTATCGTGTCAATCCTTGGCTTGAAACTCTAGTTTCCATTCATTGACTTGTAGTTAATACAAATGCAGCAAGTGAATTGATGATATCTAATCGGGGCCAACAATCTATATTATCACCATTACCCAAAAGGCCCAGGACTAAATCAAGCTGTGTAGTGCAATTGCCATGACTATGACCCAGTGTTCTGTTGTCCAAAATTGCACCCCCATGCAATTTTGAACAACTCATCCAAGTTGGGACTTAGACACTTTTTGCTCAAGAAAGCCGCGGAACATTGAGTTAGTCTTTCGCGGGATGCGTGAATGTAGTGTTTCATGGGTTCTCCTAACCCGTCGAACAAAGGAATTAAAGCTCAAGACTTAGGCATATTTTTGATGGAGTTAGTGCTTCGTGGAGGTTGAAGTTAGATGTTAGACCTTTGTGGCATTAAGGAAGTCAATCTCTGCGAGACATCAAAATCAGTCTTTCACGGGTTGAAGGCAAAGTCAAAGCACCGCGGAGTTTACACACTCATGAAAAGTTGGAAAATCGGCTAAGGACAGGATCCACGGAGCGAAGGAGTGGGAAAGCTTAGTGCTTCGTAGCATGAAAAATATAGTGTTATGCGGACTTGGAAAGGACAAAATTCCACGGAGTTGGTCAATTCCACGAGACAAAGGTTATAACCCACTAAGGTTAAAAGTCGCGAGGCGAAGAAATGGAACACCGCGGCGTGTGGAAAAGGAACATAAAGGCGCATGAAGTTCAAAACCGCATTGAGCCCGTGGAGCACGGTGAATGCCGCTAAACAAAGAGGGAAAATTTGCGGCATAGTGGGGGCGTTAAACGGCTAAGAGCGGGAGTTTTCAAAAGGTCGTGCAACAAGGAATAGCCGTGAAGGACACGACAGGGGCCACGGAACATGAAAAACTACTAGACAACAGGAAAGTCGCATATCAAAGCTGAATCATCGAAATGCAAAGTATGACAAAGTTGCTACTGTTTTGAACCAGATGCTCAACTACCTTAATGACTAGAATTTAATGAAGTATGGGTGTCGTCCTCCTGCATTAGCAATATGACGGCGTGTAATTGGAGCAATGTCAGGCACCTCTTCTCTCCTCCCCACTTCTTCTCTCTCCTTATTTCTATAAATGCAACTCAAAACTCATTGTAAGAGATCCCTCTTTTGATTGTAACGGCACCATGTCAAAATAGTGGTCGACTTCCCATGAGTTTCATACCTCGGATTTGAGTGTCTTTGGTGCGTACAACACCTTCTAAGCATTTGTAATGGTCTGTACATCTCCCAACAATGATTTAATGAAGATTGTGGCTTGTTTTTTGCCATTCTCTTTACATTGTTGTCTTTTTGCCTCTCCTTTCATGTGTTTTATGTTGTGTATGGATTATACAAGCAGATTCTTCATTTATGTGTGTTGTTAGTGCATGGAATGGAAGGGTTGATGCAAGATTGGTCTATGGCACATGTTTTCCCTCTCCTCTCTATGTTTCCTTCTATTCTTCCCCTTGTGGAGAGTGATCACCCCTTCTATTCTGGAGCTATCACCTCTGTTTAACTTAGTTTGTTTATGCTTTCCTCTCTACCCTTCTCTCTCAATCCTAGTGACTTGGATATGTTAGAATAGGCTTAGCTTAGAAGTAATGTTAGTGGTAGGATAGATAGGTAGAGGAACTAGCCTTTTTTGGAGGTCTATCTCAAAGAGCAAGGTCCCACACCTTGGAGAGATTTCCATGTTAGCCAAAAGTATTGATTTGTCATGATCAAATTTTAGGGTGCTACTTTTGAGCGTTAACAATTTTGGCACGCCCGGTGGGAGCAAGAATGAAGAGCTTTACAACTTCTTATCACTAAGATTGATGTGTTCTTGATGGTATTCAGCCTTTGGAGGCATTTCTCAACACATTTGGCGGCTCCATTGGTCCAAAAACCCATTTTCTCAATTAGCAGACCACTTTCCATCATTTCATTTTCTCTTTTCCATGAAGTTGTGCAATCATGGCTTCATTTTCCCCACTGGAAGTCTCATTTGCAGCAGCAATATCATTCAAATCCACCTCCATGTTTCCAAAATCCATCTCCAAGTTTTCACAACACACCTCCAAATCAACGTGCATATTCCTATGAACCAAACCCTACAAATCAATATGGTTATCCAACTAACCATGGTGCTATTCAAGAAGAAGGATATGCAAATTTTGGAGGCCATTTCACACCTGAAGATGATTTTGAAAGGAGAGTTTAGCATATGGAGGAGATCATGCAAGCACTCAAGGAGCAATTTCAGATCATGCAAGCTAAACAACCTGGTTCTAGGCAACCCTATCCATGGGGAGGTCTTATACCTAGTTGGTTTAGTCCTCAACAAAGGCTAGAGGTAATGAGTGAATCTTTTAATCAGATGGTTAAGTTTATTGCATCTTTACAAGCATTGAAAGCTACTAAACCCAAGTTTGAAGAGCCATGTCTATGTGGATATATGATACCTCCTTATCAACCTAAACCATCTAAGCCCAAGATTCAAGTTCCTAGCTTTCTCAAAGCTTCTCCTTCCATTCCTTCTCCTCCATAAGAAGACATTGCACCTCCCCATCATTTCAACCATTGCAAAATCAGCTAGATCTCATGCAAAATCTTGAAGGATCTTGAAGGATTGGTGCTCAAAGTTTGAAGCCAAACAAGTGCTAGATCAAGAGGATAACATCCCACCACTTGCTTTTGCATCAAAATCAGTTGAGAACACTTTGGCAGGGCTCAAGAAAGAGGTTGAAATTGAAGAGCAGCAAGAGGATAAATCAGAATTGAAAGTTGTTAATTTGTCTTTCAAAGAATCAGAAATGGAGGAGAAAAAATCAGATTCAGAAGCCTTGGATGCAGAGGAGATTATAGAGAGTTTCTTACTCTCTTTTGGTGATGAAAATGCAGACCTTTTCTTGCCTTCATCCATGGTAAAACCAGAGGTTTTAGAGCATGCAAAAGGTGAAATCAGACTTGTTGTTGAACCTAACTTTCATGATGAAGCTGAGGATATTTTTGAAATGTCACACTTCTTGTTTGGAGACGAGGAAGAAGGAAATGGCAATCCAAGAGTGGAGACAGAGTTGTTTGCACAAGAAGAAGCAAAACAGAGTTCAGATCAGCTTGCAAACACCCACCATCAAGAGGATAGTGTCCCTGGTAGCTCCATTTATGGAGTTGAATGCAAAGAAGATGGGCAAATTCAAAGGACCAGTTCATCAACTCAGAAAATTGTATGCCCTATTAGGTATCTGGCTAGTCTAGAGCCAAAAATAGAGTTTCCATCAGTCATGCTCACTTCAGAGCATGAGAACGAGCTTCAAAATGCCAAAGGTCAACCCCAATACCTCCACAAAACAAATTCAGATTATACTATCTTTTCTTGGTTGATATTTTGGGAAAAGGGAAGTGCAGGCCATGTATTCACTTCCACCATTTCATCTAGTTGCCAAGTTGATTTCATGACCGCATTTTGTAAGAAAGGGAAGCTACTTTTCCTAGCCTATATTAGGTTTTGTTTAGCTTCCTTTACCTTTGGTTAGAGTAGGAGTAGTTTAGGTTTGTTTATTGCAAAACAAGTGTTTGTGCACACTCTGCATGTTCTATTTGGAACATGTATGATTTTCATACTTCAGTATACAGTTTTTGTGCCTTTGTGGCTTTGCAAAGTCTAATCCAGTACTTCATGGCCGAAAATCATAAGTTTTGGGGCAGTTCCAAAGTGATTCATCCAAGGCTCCAAAAGATCAACTTCAAAGGGAAACTTGAATCAATGTTATGTCCATGCAAATCCATGGATAGTTTTAAAGTTTTAAGGGTCAAATTCAAGTTTCAGGCTTTACTCCAAGCCCAATGGTTGCTTCAAGGCTGCTAGTTTTCATCATCTAGCAGGCAGATGTTCCCTAGAGGTCGCCAAATTGTTGTCCAAAATTGCACCCCGATGCAATTTTGAACAACTCATCCAAGTTGGGATTTAGACACTTTTTGCTCAGGAAAGTCGTTGAACACTAAGTTAGTCTTTCGCGGGAAGCGTGAATGTAGTGCTCCACGGGTTCTCCTAACCCGCCGAACAAAAGAATTAGAGCTCAAGACTTAGGCAGATTTTTGATGGAGTCATATCTTTGCAGAGGTTGAAATTAGATGTGAGACCTTAGCGGCATTAAGGAAGTCAATATTCCACAGACATCAAAATCAGTCTTTCGCGGGTTGAAGGCAAAATCGAGCACTACGAGTTTACACGCCCGCAAAAAGTTGGAAAATCAGCTAAGGACAAGATCCACAGAGCCAAGGAGTGGGAAAGCTTAGTGCTTCACGGCATGGAAAATATAGTATTACGCGGACTTGGAATGTAAGAGATTCTGCAGAGTTGGTCAATTCCGCGAGATAAAGGTTATAACCCGCTAAGGTTGAAAGCCATGAGGCAAACAAATGGAACACCACAAAGCATGTGGAAAAGGAACATAAAGGCCACACAATTTTAAAAACCGGATTGAGGCAAAGAATGAATGAAGAATGTAACAAGGAGGAAAACTTCACGGCATAGTGGGAGCGTTAAACGGCTAAGTGCAGGAATTTTCAAAAGCCGCACAACAAGGAATAGTCGCGGAGGGCATGACGGGGGTCGTGGAACATAAAAAGTACTAGACAAAAGGAAAACCGCAGATCAAAGCAGAATCATCTAAAATCTGCAAAGTATGACAAAGTCGTGTACTGTTTCAAACTAGATGCTCAACCACCTCAACGACAAGAATTTAATGAAGTATGGGAGTCGTCCTCTAGCTCGCGATCTGATGGCGTGTAATTGGAGCAATGTCAAGCACCTCTTCTCTCCTCCCCTCTTCTTCTCTCTCCTTTCTATAAATGCAACTCAAAACTCATTGTAAGGGATCCTTCTTTTGATTGTAATGACACCATGTCAAAATGGTGGTCGACTTCCCACAAGTTTCAAACCTCGGATTTGAGTGTTTATGGTGCATCCAACACCTTCTGAGCATTTGTAATGGTCTGTGCATCTCCCAACAACGATTTAATGAAGATTGTGGCTCATTTCTGCCCTTCTCTTTGCATTGTTGTCTTCTTGCCTCTCCTTTCATGCATTTTATGTTGTGTATGGATTCTTCATTTTTGTGTGTAGTTAGAGTGTGGAATGGAAGGGTCGATGCAGGATTGGTTTGTGGTACATGTCGGCCATCCCTCTTTGTGTTTCCTTCTATTATTCCCCTCGTGGAGAGTGATCACCCCTTGTGTTCTAGCGCTATCACTTATGTTTAGCTTAGTTTGTTTATGCTTTCCTCTCTCCCCTTTTCTCTCAATCCTGGTGACTTGGATATGTTAGAATAGGCTTAGCTTAGGAGTAGTGTTAGCGGTAGGATAGATAGGTAGAGGATCCAGCTTTCTCTGGAGGTTTGTCTCAAGGAGCAAGGTCCCACACCTTGGAGATATTCCCATGTTAGCCAAAAGTATTGATCTGTCATGATCAAATTCTAGGGTGCTACTTTTGAGCATTAACAGGTTCAAGTCCTGATAGGCAAGCCCTAGGATGGTGCAGAAACAAAATGTGTTGCAAAATGCAGGCCACCTAGATCTTGGTGATTTTTTATGAAGCCACAGGTTTGAGTGTTAACAATTTTCCAGAAGCGGAAGAAAAGGAACAGGCATTACCCAAAAGGAATATAATTGTGTTATCACGGGGAGATGTGTAATGTAAATTTAACCTATTGAGCGTAGCCTGTGGACTGCTGGTCCGAAATATTCCTGAGATTCGGGAACAATTTAACGGGACTACTTGCTGGTGCGTAAGCATAGTTAACAAATTCTGCCAATCCTTAGAATTGAGATTTAAATTTTGCAAAACAAATGGTTGATGTAAATTATACCCTAAAACCTATTGGTATAGAATTTTGAAAATATAATCATATTTGACATCCCTGCTCTAAAAGACTAAAACTGACACTGTTACAATTTATAAGTTAAGTTTACGTAAACTTTAGCTGAAAGACATGTAAACTTTAGGGCTTAAGACATACCTGTAGATATCAAACGTTGGCTCTCTGTAGAAGATGGAGGGAAGCTGTTCTCTGAGAGACCTAATGGCATATCCTGTATTGATGTAGAATTCTTCCTTTTGCTTAGGAGGAGGTTTTGACTGCAGGGAAGCAGAGAACCTTCTTACAATCCATCCATTACCAGGAAGTTCTTCTTCAATGTCAAACAGCTGGAGACCTGAATCATTGTTTCTCCCCCCTCTATCTGTTTTAGTTTCACATTCAGCCCTTATTCTTACCCTGCTGTAATTTTTTTCGGTTTTCAAGTGACCAGTAAACAACTTGGCATGATGATAATGAAGACTTGAAAGCAAGTGCGTATGTCTTATTCTAGAGGGTGGGGCAGTAAGCTCCATTGTCGTGCAACCACAAGACATTCAGTGGAATTCACATGCTGCTCAGAAACCCAAAAAATAATAAACCAGATAAGAACCCAAATCAGAAAATTTAGGAAATGTAAGATTATAACCGAATTCAGACAATTGAAGAAATTTAATAGAAATCAAAATCCAGCTCAAAAATTTGAGGAAATGTAATTAGGAATAGAACCCAACTCAGGAAATTGAAGTAAATAGAAATTAGAACCAAACACAGAAAATTGAGGAGATGCAATCGAGATTATTACCCAAGTCGCGATATTGAAGAAATATGAAAATCTGTAGTAGAAAATTGAGCGATACCGCTATAGGAGATTACAGCTCAATGTCAGAGGTGTTATATGAATTTTGTGGACTCTTACTAGCGAGCATGACATTTGGCAACCTACAAAACTCGAGAGTAACCAAAATAAACAAATGCATCGTATAAATTTTGGAACTTTGTCTTTATATGTATTAGGAATGGGAAATATCCGTGACATGGTGAAGTTCTTCCTCTCCACCTCACCTCGTGTATATGTCATTTATGAAGATTCGGTCGCTTATTCCACTCATGGAAATATGTCCTCCCACTTTCAATGTGAAATTATGGATTGCCCTTATTGACTGTGTGAAATTTGTTTTTGTTAGGCTTTTGCGTATCGGTTCAAAAAGGAGGTAAAAACAAACAGAACAGCACCCAATGCAGAAAGTATAGATCATCAAGAGGGTGAAGAAATGTACAGTCCCACAATGACCCCACTTACTTGGTCCTCGAAACTCTATGTGCAAGAGTTAATGAATCTGAAAGTAAGGATAGAAAACATGGAGGCAAGAGAAACATGGCAAGTTAAGAAAATAGAGGAGCTGACAAACATCACACAAAGGCTGAGTGAAGAAAACAACTTAAAAACACAAGTGGCAAAACTGCAGAATTTAGCAAAAGTTGGGCAGCAGGAATGGCACGCTCTTAAACAAAACATCCACTCAATCCCTGCCATAGATGGAGGTGAAAAACAAATTGAAGAAGTAAAGGAAGCACTTCACAACATACAGTCCAGAGAAAATGAATTACACAACAAGTTGGAAGAAGCTCAGTCATGGGCACAAGTGGTTAAAGAACCATTAAGTAAACATAAAGAGATGATAGAAAAGCAAATCAAGAGTCAAATGATAGAAGAAAGAGAACGACAAGATAAAATATTAAACATCATCATCAAAGGGGTAAAAGAATTTGGAGAAGGAGAAAACACTTTCAACCTAACAAGGAACTTTCTGTCAGATCAATTACAGTGGAAAGGGACAATCAAGCAAGCAAGAGAATCGGTAAGTTCGAGAGAAGGAGGAAGGGATAGACATATTCGTGTTACTTTGGTGAATCACGAAGATAAAACAAGATTGCTAAGAACTAAAGGCATGCTAAGAGGTTCAAAATTCTATTTAGATGAAGATCTCACCTTTGAGCAATTACGAGAGAGAAACAAAGAATGGGAAAAAGTGAAAGCATCAAGGAATGGAGGGTGTTGGGCTTACCTAAAAAATGGGAAAGCATGTATTACAGAGACACAAACCTACAACAAATAGGAAGTATGGCCCGCCCGAGAACACCTTACGTTGGTAAGTTGGAACTGTAGAGGTTACCCTTGGAGAAGAGGACCCGGGTTAGGGCCCATAGCCAAAGATAGAGATATAATCATTCTGACAGAAACACATGAACATGATGGATGCAATACACCGAATTTTGTGGGTTACAAGAAAGCAACAATTTGGAATAAAGCAAAGCAGAGAATGGAAAGGGTCATGGAGGTGTAATGGTGTTAATAAAGGACATATGGGACAAAAATATCAGCATAGAGAAGCAAGATGAAAACAAGCAGTACATATGGATAAGAATCATAGAAAATAACAATATCCTTCACATAGTTGCATGTTATTTTGCACCTAAGAATTCTACATTCTACAGGAAACATGATCTAGACCGAGAAGACCCATACTCATCCTTAAAAAAGGACATCTTAGAATATAGCAAGAGCGGAGAAATTGTGCTAATAGGAGATTTCAATGCAAGGACAACAAATAGACAAGCAAACATTGTAGGAAGGAATTATGATCTAGATTTCAATCCTATGTGGGAGAGAAGAAGAAAATCAGCGATGGCTCAAAATCTCAGAAGACAAGTATGGAGTCATTACACATTATGGAGAGGAGCTCTTAGGCATGTGCAACATACACAACTTGATTGTATGTAATGGTATGAGAAAATGGAAAGGTTCGGGAAAATACACCTGCGAGACTCACAATGGGAAGAGTGTAATTGACTATGTCATTTGCTCACAAAAATGTATATCCAGAATAGAAGAACTAGAAGTAGAAGAATTTCCAATGGAACTTAAATCAGACCACAAACCAATTTTTATGAAACTCCAATGTATAATGGACAAGCACAAGTGAAAATCAGGTTATGTCTAGCCAAAGTAAACTCATAGTTTCAAAGAAGCATTCTTCAGACTAAGAAAAATCAACAAATTTTTAGAGCAGCACTGCAAGACAAGCTTCAAGAAAGAGAAAATCAGGGAGAACAAGTTACAGATTGCACAAGGAGCGAGTGGCTCATGCATGCTATACAAGAAGCCCTTAACAGGTGCAAGAGAGCAAAGCCTAAAAAGAAGACAACAAATAGCTTCCCAACAAACCCATGGTATGATGAAGAATGCAAAGCAACACGAAAGATGTTAAAGTCAATAGGTAGAACAAAGGAAAACATAAATATATATGAGCAACTAGTGAGAAAGAAAAAAGAAGAGTATACTAAATCCAGAAGGAAGGAACTAATTTACTTAGGGAAATATGATCCAAAGAGGTTCTGGAGGGAACTCCGTAAGGAGAAAATGCAAACAGAGAACAACATAACAATAGACCAATGGTTATAATACTTCAAGCAACTGTATGAACGGGAAAATGAGCAAATTCCTCCTCCCAATATCATGGTTAATGACGTCCTTTTCATGGATGAAGACATCATGCTAGGGATCAAAAAGCTTACAATAGGTAAAGCGCGTGACATAGAAAACCTTCAAGTAGAACACCTAAAATGGGAGCAGACATTCTGGCACTGAAATTAAGAAAATATTCAATGGGGTTATTCGAAACGGCTTCCCAAAGAATGGACAACCAACCTAACCATACCTTTGTTCAAAAGTGGAGACGTAAATAACCCTTCAAATTATCGAACCATCATGGTCAATCCTCTTTTTGCAAAATTATTTGGGAGTATGATAGAGCACCGGATCAGTAGTTGGGCAGAGAGTGGAGGAAAGAGAGCAAAAGGGAAAGCTGGTTTTAGACCCAAACACTCAACCATTGATCATTGTGTCACACTTAGACATCTAGTGGAAAATGGGTGGGATCGAAAGAAGGATGCTTATTGTTGTTTTGTGGACTTCAAAAAGCTTTTGACATGGTAATAAGGAGCAAAATGTGGAACAGAATGGAGGAATTAGGGGTTCCAAAGACAAAGATGTGGGGTTGCGTTCATAGACTGTATGAGCAAGTGAAAGCTAAAATCAAAACACATGCAGGGTTATCTGAAGGGTTTGGGAGTAATATATGGGTTAAGCAAGGTTGCCCTCTCTCTCCAACCTTATTTGGGCATATAGACAAATTGGAAGAGTGGATAAACAAATTTGGAGGTAATGGAGTGCACTGCTAAGTATGTGGTGAAACTCATGCTATACGCAGATGATCTAATTCTAATGGCAAAAACAATCCAAGACCTGAGGATCCACCTTCGCTCATTAGAGCTTTTCTACAAAGAAGTAGGAATGCAGGTAAACATTGGAAAAACCAAAATTGTGATTTTTTTTATGAAGAAAACAAACCAACAGCCCAAATTTCAGTTCGAAGGTGAGCCTTTGGAGATAGTGTCAGAGTACAAATATCTAGGCCTTGATTTCCATAACAAGCTCAAGTGGGACATATGTAGGATGAAACGAATACAGGAGGAGGTGGAGAGCCCTCTTTGCGCTCCAAAATAGGTGCAAAAACGTTGAATTATGGGATTGGAAGACCACTAAGGTCCTATTTGGGTTGCTTGTCATTCCAGTGTTGTTATATGGCTGCGAGGTATGGGCTAGTGGAATGACAAATTCAAATTGGAGACAACTAGAGAGAATCCAAAAAGGATTATAACACACCATTTCATAATCAAGGCTACAGTTCCCTATGAAATCATCATGGCTAAAACAGGTTCTTTCCCCCTAGAGGCAACTGCTATGACCAGGCTCATAGGTTACCTGAAAAAATTTGGAAACATGCAAGCAGACAGATGGCCTAAGGCTGCAATGGATGAAGAGTTACATAGACGAAAGAACACGTGGATGAAGCAGAACTACAAATGGATGAAAAAATGGGATATCAACCTCAATGAATGCCCAAAGCTTAACAGAGACATCAAAAACTATGTAAATGAAAAGTTCAGATTGATGATGTGGCAGAAGAAAACAAGCAGGAAGCGTCAACATTACATTACTGAGTTTAACCCAACTTGTGACCACGGTGAAAAAGCTTATATAGGGGCCGAAATAAAATGGCGAGAGAAGATCCTCATTGCTCAACTAAGGACTAGCTCTCACAATCTTAGGTGTGAAACAGGGAGGTGGACAATACCCAAGGAGCAGTGGGAAGAGAGAACTTGTGTAATGTGCAATACAGGGGCAATTGAGACGGAAACACACTTCATTCTCCATTGTCCTAAGTTCAGTATTCAATCCAAATATGCAGAAATCCTAACTAGCGGGTCCATGGTGGAACTATTTGAGGAAAATAGAATAAAGAGCTTGGGTGAAATGTTGTCACAGATCGGTGACAGAGGAACAACCTCCTAAAAGAGGTCAAAAAGCCCACTTTGGTCTAAGGTGGTTTGGTACTATCTTGTGGTCCCATAGACCTGTTGGTCTTGTGGACATAATTAAAATCTTTCATTTCATTTCATTTCAATATTGGTGTACTTATATTTGCCTTCGTAGGATTTTCAAGACTTTCGTATTAAACTCAATGTTATTATTATTTTATGGATGGTATAAGTCTTTTAAGTATGCCTTTCCACCAATTTTCATCGTAGAAGGTGAGAGGATGCCACTCAAACTAGTATAAAACTTAGACCCCTATGTCTACAACGAGGTAATGAGTCATTAATTCTTCTTTAACATACTAATATTTTTTAATGGTGGTTTTATTGAACCAATTTTTAAATTGTATGTAAATAATTGTCTTGTTGTTTATCATCCTGGTCATATCCTCTTGGAGAATAATTTCGAAACTCAAGTCAATACCATTAGAAGCTCAAATGGAATACATGTTTTTGAATTAGAAATATTGTCGGGATTTTTTCATGTTTTCCTTCAAAGAACCCTCACAAGTGCAAGCTTTGCTTGCCAATTTGAGTTGTCGGTTCTTGTGGAATACCCTCATGATACCATCCCACAAGACTCATGAGTTTAGAGTCACCGAGCAAGTGTCACTCAAAGTCCCCATTTAGGTTGAACTTCTCAACCTCTTGGCTCCTTATGATATTTATATTATAAATTGTTGAACCTATTAAGAGTGTGATTGTAAAAAGATAAGTGCTTCTACCCTACTCAACTAAACAATGAGTTTGTCTTGAGGTTAACCTCACAAAAGACCTAAAAGAGTATATTGATTTAACAAAATTAAATATTTATCAGAGGACTAAGATCAATCAAATAATATCATAAACATGCAAGATATGACATGCAATGGAAAACAAGTGCATGTCATGAGAGGATGAGTGACTTAGCTTATAACTCACTGTCTGTGTTGGATATGGGCTTGAATATTGATGGAACATACTATATTTGGGTTGTATATGCTTCATCTAGAAAACAAAGATATGCAAATCTTCTATGAGTAGCGCCCGAGAAGGAGGCAAGACTACCCGGTCATTGGTGTTTTTATATGGCACTAGTGTCCTAGCAGTGAGTCAGGATCTAGTCTTTTAAGGATCGACAAGCTCTCCTTCACTTCACTCTTTGTTGCATGTTACACCGAACCTACGAGAGAAAACCCTAACTACCTATACAAGAAAAAAACACACATTAGATGGAATAAAATATGCATATGCTTGAGTCAAACCGAGATCGAGGTCGCCCCAATGTGATTGCGCATAATAAGCGTTGCACTACATTTCAGACTCAATGTAGTTCTTGTGTGTGTGTGTGTGTGTGTGAGAGAGAGAGAGAGAGATAATTGTGTCCCTTGAAGCTAGGTTATCCTTGTGTCAATCGCACCAAGATAGCGAGCTACAACTACTTTGCCCCGAAGGTTAATGTATGTGATGGAATTCAAAAATTTCCTTTCTTATGTAGTGAGTGATGCAACCCAAATGCAATCCTTAAGTGTTGCTCTTTACGATTAATAGATAGGAAGTAATAGCCCAATTTGTCCAATCCCTTAAAATAGTAAGTCATACACACACACACACATAAGTTATCATGTCATGGGTCTAGGATTTTCTCTTTTAACTATAGGTATTCTTTCTGAGGCAATATGGGCCAATGAAGCATGGGGATCTTATTGGAGCTGGGATCCAAAAGAGACTTGGGCATTAATTACGTGGACCATATTTGCAATTTATCTACATACTAGAATCAACAGGGGTTGGCAAGGTGAGAAACCGGCAATTGTGGCTTCTATAGGATGTTTTCTAGTCTGGAGTTGTTATTTGGGGGTTAATATATTAGGAAACAACTCGTGTCCTAGCTAATTTACTCTTTCGAGGTCACCTAACAAAGACGACGCTTACATTGCTCTCCCACAACCCCGTTTTTAACGGTTTAGGCTGATCCCATTTCGCTCGCCGCTACTACTTCTTCCTCCTTGGTACTCACCGATACCATTAACCACGTCTATTCCATTAAATATCGATGCCTTGAACCTAAATCCAAGATCAACAAAATCGATAGTAGTATTTTTATCGTGCGGCGGTCGGGTTCCTTTAATCAATCGAATCGAGTGGCTATGTATATGAATTCATCAATCCCCATGTTGATATATATATATATATATGATTCCTTTGCTTGAATTTTTTCATTAACAACCCTAAAAGTCGATTGAAATTGATTGTTATCCAAAATCAACCCTTAGGCCATTTTGGGTGTTTTTACACGTCATGGGCAAAAGCTAAATCTTCTAAAGCACTCTTTCCGAGCCTTTTGAGAAGGGAGTTGATCAAATTTGGGGCAAAAATCATGTTTTAGTGGCATGTCTTAGTTTTTGGGCATTACTTCCCACTTGTTAGGCCTTATTGTTTAAAGAGTTAGTTAAAATTTTGCAAAATAGGGTCAAATTAGGTCAAACAAGGTATAATTAGCCTTTAGAGGAACATGAGGCTGTTCCTTTGCTCTCTTGTGTTCCTTTACTTCGTTGGGTCCAGTAATGGGTAGTTATCAAGTAAATCAAACATTTCTTGCACAAATGAAATAGTTCTCAAGTTTTGGATGTGCTTCGATCATCAGGAAATGTCGCAGAGGAGAAGCAAGGTAGGTCAATCGACAATGTTGGGATCATATGGCACTCATGGAATGGTTCAAGCGTTCCCACCATTTATTGATCCCCGATTTGGTCAATATGTAAGACATGGCACATCATCGCTTAAGTTGGCTTCGATGGGCACAAATGGAATGTTCCCATATTCTAATCACTGCTCACCCACAAAAGTCCGACAAAGCACGAGGATAAAACAATGCGGATAAATTGGCTCCTTGCACAAATAGAACTATTCATATGTTCCCTGACCACGAATTCACCGCAAAATAAAGGAAAAGGACATGCATATCGGCATAGTTGGCCTCACCAAGCACAAGTGTAACATTCCTCCATTCCCTCATTCCCTCGATCATCCGATTCGCCAATCCAAGGCACAATCAATTAAAGTGGATTTTGAGGGCCCACAAGGAATGTTTCCTCGTTCCTCAAATTCTCTGAAACATCCTGGGCCAATTGGATTTGGATTTTGGGCCATAACTTTTGACTCGAAGATCCAAATTGCACAAAATTGGTGGTGTTGGAATTCTCTCCTTGAGATATTTATTTTGGCATCAAGAAATATAGAAAATTGATGGAGTTTTGGGGGTCAAAAGTGCAAACACGGGTTCTAGAGGGAAAAAGGACAGTTTTTCTTGTTTAAAATGTGTAACCACTTCCACCACCTCAACCACTCAAATTTATTGTTTAATAACACTCATGCCTTGTCCTATACATCTAATGGTGTGTATAAGAGGAAGAGAAAGGGTGCCCATGCTTTGTCTTGTAGAAATTATGGCATTTGGTCCTTGGTTGGTGGTTGAGTTCAAAATGGCATGCCCTTTCTCTTTCCCTCCTCTTTCTCTCCCCTTTCTTTATATATTTGCAAAAACATTCATTGTAAAGGGTTGGACTCTCTCAAAATGCAAAGGCACCATGCCAAAATGGTTTTCCAAGTGTTTGTGAGTTGCAAACCTCATATTTGGACTCTTGCATGTGTTTTGTGCCTTCTACTTCAGATTTAATGGACTATGCATATTTTTATTGCAATGAAATCAGGTTTTATGGCTCTTTCTTTGTCCTAGCTATATTTTTATTACATTCATACATCTCCATTCATTGTCAGTATGTTGTGTGTGTTACATTTGTAGGTTTCTCCATTTTTGTTGTGTTTTGTGTGAGAAATGGAGGGTTAAATGCAATGTTGGTTTCGACACGTGTATGCCTCTCCTTCTCCATTTCCTTCTCATTTTTCCCTCATGGAGAGTTTTTATCCCCCTTTTCCCTAGTTTTATCACCTCTTTTAGCTTAGGATTTCATTTCCATACATCTCTCTCCCTAGTCCATGTGGATGACTAATTTAGGCTTAGATAGTTGTGTTTTCAGTTGTAGGAGTAGTGTTAGCACTAGGTTATATAGGTAGAGGAACCAACCTTCTCTGGAGGTTTGTCTCAAGATGAAAGGTCATATACTTAGAGACAATCCCGTTTTAGCCAAAAGTATTGATCTTCCATGATCAAACCAAGGGTGATACTTTTACACATTAACAATTTTGGCACGCATAGTGGGACAAATATTGAAGCACTCTACAACTTCATTTCACCAAGTTTGATGTGTTCTTGGTTATATTCAACCTTTAGAGGCATTAATTAGCACACATGGTGACTCCATTGATCCAACAAACCCATTTATCTCATCCAGACCTTTTCCTTTCTTCCATTTTCCTCTTTCATGAAGTTGTGTAATCGTGAATTCATTTCCTCATTGGAACCCTCGAGTTTTTAGGAGTAATATTATTCCACACACCTCCATTTTTCCAAAATTACCTTCCAAATCATTTTTATGAGGCTTATCATGATGAATTTGCATATGATTGACTCTCACCGACCCATATAGTTATCTATTTAACCTTAATGTTGCTCAAGAATAGGGGCATGTTGATTATGGGGGCAGTTTCACAACTAAAGATGATTTTTAGATCAAGATTCAAAGGATGGAGGTAAGTATGGTGTAAATCAGGGCTACATGTCAAATGAATGTAGTTCAAATTGGTTTTAGGTATCCTTATTCATGGGTTAGTCCCATTCTAAACTGGTTTATCCCTCAGCAGAAGTTGGATTTTATGACTGAGTTGTCTCCTTAAATATCAATGTGGGTTAAGTTAATGGAGGCTCATCAATCTAATTGTAGGAAACCTTGTCAATGGGGAAATCACACACTAACACCTCATATCCCTCCCATTTTTTCCTCCCAACCTACACCATCTTGATTTAAGTTCCATATCCCTAACTTCGTTAAAGGTTCACTGTTGATCACCCTCTCCCATAAGAAAATCTTGCACCTCCTCCATCATTTGAACCTATGAGAACTCATCCAGAAACTCAATCCCTACCTCACTTCAAAAAATCATATTTATATGTGTCTGAGCCTCATGAAGAACCAAGTTTAAACCATGAAACACTGCATATTAACCAACAAACCAAGTGCTCAACTACTTGGTTTCTTGATTTCTCATTCCTTCACAAACAAGATGATGAACCTTTCATGACAAAAGGGGTTATTCTTCATCCTTCTATACATGAATATGCACATGTGTTCTCGAGAGGGTAGGTTGAGAAGGAACCAAACAAAGTAGAACATATTCAAAGTTTCAAGAACTAGAGCCAAGGTTTTTAGGCCAAGGAGGTTCATCATCAAGAAGCTACTAGTCACTCCCCTACAAATGCATCAAAATCAGATGAGGAGAGTTCCATTGCTATTAATCATGATATATATGTTGAAGACTAGACTGATTGTGATAGCATAGTGGAAGAACTTCCCCAAATGTTTGAAGAACCTCATGTTGTTTTCATTAAGAAATCTGTAAAGGATGATGTTTTTGAGCTTTCAAACTTCTTGTTTGAGGAGTTTGAGTTTGAAAAACATAACGAAATAAAGAAAGAGATCAGAAATGAAGATAAATTTGATCTTCATGTAGAGGAAGAGGAGTTTCAAGTCGGGAATATGTTTTGATTGATTTGCAATGATCCTCATTTGCTTTACATGTTTGGAACTTGCTGCACTTTTGGAAGATTATAGTAGTATGCCAAAATTATCCTTAGATGTTGCAACCAATCAAATAGGGCTTCATGGTGGAGAGGAGGATAATTTTGAGTTATCAAACTTCTTGTTTGGTGTGGAGGAAAATGAGGATCTAAAAGAGGCAGAGTTATTTGTAGAAGCAAACAAAGGTCTATATCGGCTTGTA
Source organism: Taxus wallichiana var. yunnanensis (assembly GCA_018340775.1). NCBI lineage: Eukaryota > Viridiplantae > Streptophyta > Pinopsida > Cupressales > Taxaceae > Taxus > Taxus wallichiana. Next base: position 61,093,692 of record CM031239.1, on the reverse strand, counting down.
AAAATAAAAAATGAAGAAGAAAGTGCCTCTATTAGCTGCAGTATTAGAGCTAACTATGAAGAAGATATGAAAACCATGCAAATCAGCCAAATAGTTCAAAATAATGACTGCCCAATCAGATATTTAGCTTATTTGAAGCCACAAAGGGGGCGCAACTAGTCATGCTTACCTTAGAGCATGAGGAAGAGCTTCAAAGTGCCAAAGATCAACTCTAACACCTCCAAAAACTAAATGTAGAGAAACTTGAGGAGGTATTCATTCTCTTTTCAGTTGATACTTTGAGAAATGGAAGGGAAATCAGTTTCAAGACAATTTTCCACTCTCATTAAAGACCATGTTTGTTGCAAAACTAATCACATGGTCCAATTTTGTAAGGAAGGGAAGTTATTTCTCCCAACCAATAGTTGGTTTTGTTTAGCTTCATTTTCCTTTGGTTAGAGTAGGAGTAGATTAGGTTTATTTATTGCAAAACAAGTATTTGTGCATATTTTGCATGCTTTCACTTGGAGTATGTATGATTTTCCACATTTGTACATAGTTTTGGGCCTTTGTAGAGGTATCACAATCCAGTTCAAAGTAGGTTTCATGGAGGAAACAAGGTGGTTTGGGGTAGCTTCAAGGTGCATTCATCAACCCCAAGATTAGTTGAAAATAAGATTTCTACATGTTCCTTTCTTGGTGAAAAATTAGATTTTTGGGATAGTTCGCAATTCATAATAAAACACTCCCAATAAATCAGCTTTCAAGAGAAAGAGTATATAGTTCTAGGTCATCTCTAAGTTCATGCAGATCCAATGGTAAGATTTTCAAGTTTTTAGATCAATTTTCAAGCTTTTCAGCTTGACTCCATGCCTAATGGATGCTTTAAGGCCATTGATTATCTATCTAGCAGAAAATAGCCTCGTTGAGTCACCAAATTGTTATCCAAAATCAACTCCATACCATTTTGGGTGTTTTTAGCAAGTCACGGGAAAAACCTTCATCTTTTAGCACTCTTTCCGAACCTTTTGAGAAGGGAGTTGATCATATTTTGGGCTAAAATCATGTTTTGGGGCAAGTCTTAGTGTTCCAAGCATTATTTCCCTTCTTGTCATGCCTTACTATCCAAGGATTTAGTCAAAGTTTTGTAAAATAGGGTTAATGTAGTTCAAACAAGGAATAATTAGTTGTTAGAGGAACAAAAGGAGATGTTCCTTTGTTCCTCTTATTCTTAGAAGCTTCGTTGGATCTACAATGGGCACTTCATAAGCTAAATCAAATATTTATTACACAAATAGAATAGTTCTCAAGTTTCAAATGTGTTCCAATCAAATAAAAATTCCATGGGGGAAGCAAGGTAGGTCAATTAGTAATTTCAAGGTCATAGGAAATCATGGAACAATTTAAGCGTTCTCGTCATTCGTCGATCCCTCGATCCAACCGACAAGTAAGATAGGGCACAACATTGCTTAAGTCGGCTCTAATGGGAACAAATGGAACTTTACCACATTCTAATAATTCTTTGACCACCCGCAATTGCTAATAGAGTACAATGATAAAATAGTGCCGATAAATTGGCTCGATGAGCATAAATAAAATTGTTCCCACGTTCTGCAATTTCCCCGAAACCCTGATTTCATAGCAAAACAAAGGAAATAACATGTAAATTTACATAGTCAGGCCCACCAAGAACAAGTGGAACATTTCTCCATTCCCTCGTTCCCCCAACCATTTGATTCATTGATCCAAGGCACAATTAATTAAAGTGGCTTTTGAGGGCCCATAAGGAACATTCCATTGTTGCTCAAGTTCTCTGAAACACCATCTGAGCTGACTGGGTTTGGATTATAGGCCATAAATTTTGACTTAGATATCCAAATTGCACAAAATTGGTGGTGATAGAATTGTCTTTATTGTTGCCAAATCACTACACCCCCCGAATGGCCAAATGTGAATAGTTTGTTCGGTGTGATTGGGATGCATGGGATCACCTCTCAAGCTATGAGACTTGGGCTCGAGGTGAACCTCCGAAGAAGGCCGGCTTCCTCTTCCTAAACTAAGTTCGCACTACTCCTAGTGTAATAAAATGGCTATCTATTCCTATGCTAACATTCCATGGGTTTTAGGGAAAGTGATTTGTAGAAATGACACTATACTAGGGATGGTGATGCACCAAATAAATCGTGTTTCCAAACTCGGGAAGGGTTAATTTGAAGAGGCACCAAAGGTCAACTTCACCTACTCGCAACTTAAAGAGGGTACAAAATACCACAGATTAACAAGCATGCATTCCCTTTGTTAAACTCGATCAAACAAACAAGTTATCGGGTCTTCTAGTGAAGAAGGATGAACTTGAGAAGGGTAAACAAGTACCATAACTCAACTGCATGCAATACTCCACCAATAGATAAGCACAAAACTCTAAGAACCTACAATAGAAATGTGAACTTGCACACTGTACCTGTAAGCATGAGAAAAGGCACAAAGAAGTATAAAAGGATGAAAGGATCGAGATTAGTCACAAAACACACACTTTTATTGCTTCAATAATGTGCAAAATGCATCATACATTCGAGAAGAGCCAACAATTGCCATTACAAGATTGAAAAGGAGGCTTAAAAGTTTCATCAACGTATAAGGATAACTTACAAAAGAGAGAGGACTCTTGAAAAATTGCACTTGCCTAAGATGTCTAACTTTCCAACCTATCTGACATGTTGGAACCCTTTGGAATGAGCTTCCAACTTACATTTATAGAATAATATGTGAGAGAGAAGAGGAAAGGTCATAATTACATTCCTAAATTGAAGGCACATGATGTATTTATTACAATTGGTTGAACCACTTTGAGAAGCTTCCATCATGTGCCATTAATGCTTGGTTGACCTAGTTTTCCTTAATTAATTAAAAGAATATTTAAATAAAATATTTAAATAATAATAATAAATATTATTATTAAAATATTTAAATAAAAATATTAATTTAATTAAATTATAGTGGGCCCCTTTTGAATTGGTTTTCCTTGAAGAGGATTAATTTGCAAAAATGGACCAACTCGGTGGTTGGCTCGCCTGCCAACCCATCGAGTTAGTTGGCGAGTTTCTCTCCATTCTCCACATTTGGCAATAACAAGCTTCTTTAACCACCACATCATCCAACGAGCTCCTTTGAACTCACCTTGACTTCCAAGCATGTGTGTACGTTGACACCGAGCATGTCAGACTCCACTCCCCTTTACCTGTTGTTTTTTCAAACGAGTTTATTCATGCAACTAAGCTCCCTTGAATGAGTTCCTCGTTGCACTACGATTTGTTGAGCTAAGCTCCTATGATGAATTCACTCCTTGAACCAAGCCGCTAACTAGTTTACCAAGTTCTCATGTGTTTAACTAAGGCGTGGCCAACCTCCTTCTACTTCTTTTATGTCAAACCCAAAACGAGCTCTCCACCAATCTTCTTCCATCGAATTGTTTACAAGGTTCCAACTCGGTCACCCAAGCTCCATGTTGACTCGGGTTTATGGCGCTCTCCTCCTATGAATCATTATCATTTCCAACCCATTTGAACTCGTCAACTTCCATTTTCATAGCTCACTTTGACCACTTATGTCGTACTCCAACCGAGTTCTCCTAATGTCGCAACATCAATGTCGAGTGGCGAGCTCTTAGATTGATTCTTACCTTGGCTCGAGTTCCTCCATGTTGTGTTAGTTTGTCTTGGGTGAGGTTCATCTGCATGTGTGTGATGCCTTCTTGTTTTCCCACTCTATGGTGAGCCACTTCATCATATTCCTATAAGCTCTTGGTGAGCTATGCACTGAAAATGTTGAAAACTTAACCCGAGTCGAGTTGACTCTATGTTGTTGGCTTCTACACTCCCAGTTGCCACGGATCACTTCCAAGAGCTCCTCACAAATCCAAAATGTTTCCACCAAATGTCATGTCCTTTGCAGCCCATATCAAGCTTTCTTCATCACACCACAACTTATATACTACCTCCTGCACTTAGATCCCCGGTGGCTTGATAGATTCATGCTCAAACCATTATAGCTCCATCTTGTCACTGACTTCCCACCATCTAGTTTACCGTGGGTTGTTTTATCATTAAGCCGCCTTCAAAAGTTAGTGAGCTCATGTCCCCTAATCACCATGCATCGGTTAATGCCGACTTAGACCTCAACTCGGCCCTTTTGCATGGCATCCCACATGAACTCGCCCTTCACAAAACATGTCACACCAATGTACCACTATCATCTACAATTTTTGCGTTGCTCGGTCTTGCACACATTCTTCCACTTAACTCAACATTTTTTTGCCTTCTCGACCATAACTACCCAACACTCTTAAATTCCCTGGAGACTCACCTAGTTAATTGGAAACCGACTTAGAATTATTCTCTGCGGAAACCTCATTATGTCTTGCCATTATAAAATTTCCACCATAGCAATCGGGATGAATTTATCCCACATACGGAGCTCTTATGTTGACTTGCCATCTTGATATCTCCACATGGAAATGCATCTCATGATCCACATGAAGTGGAAACCTTGTCTTGGTTTTCCATTAATGAAACTCCCACATGGTAATTAACTCCCCAATTCCCCACACAGAATTACTAGCTTGGCATGTGAAGACATTACTTCCACCATGGTGAAACCTTTGAAATTTCCCAACTCGGGTTCTTGTATGATCTTAACTCGTCATTTCAACGATCTCAACTTGGCATGGGTGAGAGATATCAGAACTCCCCGACTCGGTTTTTACCTCACCAACTTGGCAAGTTGGTTCATAATCTCCATAATCCCCAATCATCTCACCGTTTCCGCCTCACCTGAACTCGGCCTTAGCTTGGCCCTATGATCTTTCTCCTTTCTATATTGGCTCGTCACCAAATGAATCGCAGGCTCACCCGAGCCATTGTAAAACTCATCGACACATTTAGACACTCATGTGACATTACCACTATGTTTTTGACAAACTTGTATGATCTATCGTGTTAAACCATACATTTTTTGATCGAGCAACCAACTCATGTCAAGCTCAATGAAATGTCAGGATACTTTTATTGACTCGAATTAGCTTGATCTCACAGGCCTTGAATGGCTTGACCTGGCTTGCTCTATTCTTCTCTGCAATGACGAGCTCAAAACCGAGCTACTCTGCCAAGATGATTTCCTGATTTGATTGACCTCTAAACTGAGCTCTATTCTTTGACCATATCGAGCCCCTAACCGAGCTACTAACTGAGATCTACATTGAGTTCATTTTCTATCGCAACTAAGCTTACTACCGAGCTAGTCCTCCATTTGAGCTTGATATTGAGTTGGCTCATTCTAAGTGCACTTGAGCTAGCTTAGTATTATGTCTTCAATTGACATCCCAAACTATACGAGCTAGCCTTCTCAAACAACTCATTAATTATTAGGTTGATTCATATTCACCGAGCTCTTATACTAACCCGACTCATCTATCAACTCGTATCGAGCTCTGTCATAATTTTGTACCATTTAATGCTAGGTGAGCTCACCCATGCAACCTATTAATTATTTTTATTGTTTTATCTCCGTGATGACTAGAAATGGGCCCGATTGTCCAATTTTTCCATGTGTGCAAAATTGGATAACATTTTTGGTGACCTCTTGGGGATGATTGCCTGCTAAGCATGATTCTAGTAGCCTTAAGTCATCCATTGGGCATGGATTCAATTTTGGAATCCTGGAAATGATTTGATCTTTTGTGATACATCCCGAAGTCTCCTCGAGCATTTCTAATCTTAGACCCTTCTAGAATGATAAGCATGAAGTATACTTAATTTGATGAACACTTGGAATCTAGGCATACTATGGAATTTTGAATGAAGCAATAGAGGAATTAGGGATATCTTGAACTTTTATTTGAAACTTTGAACTTTTCACTTCCTTGAAAAACCTCCAATGATGAAACAAAGTGTGCAACATAACACAAAACACAACAACAAGGAAAAAAATAACAACAACACACAACAATGTGCATAAGCATTTGGAAGAAAACACCTAACTAAAATGTATAGGGGGTGGAATGCTTCTCAAAAACAAGATTTGAGATGTATCCTGTAGACACCAAAATTGGGTCACACTCCCCTTGGTTCTTTGTCAAATAACCAGCTCAATCATACTCATCTAACCATGGACCCTTCCACCCCACATCACCTTTAATTTAATTAATTTAATTAAATTTATATGTATCTGCACAATATTTAATATCTAATTACCTTGATTTCTACATCACCAACTCACCTAGCCACCTCACCCTAGACTTATTATTGGCATGTTTTCATAACTAACTAAGACCTAATCTTACTTGCTTTAATGAGCTAAAATTTGGTCCAACCATAAAATCAATGCCTAAAATCTCCCTAAGCACCTTCTTGATCATAAAAACATAACGTCCATTCCAAATCTACGGATCAAGGAATGAACATGAGCTAAAAGAGGTGAGATCTGACAATTTTAGTAAACCTAGGGAATCCCGCCTTAACCGACGTCGGTCACCCTAAACCAACACCGATCAATCCAGAACCACCGCTTTGTCGGTTACCATTTATTCACCTAAACAACCTTGTTTTTGGGTTGGCATATTTTGAGAGAAAGGAAAGGAGACTAGAGCTGCATGCAAGCGAAACCAACATCCTTTCACGTATCCAGACATCCAGAACCGTCACCAGGACCAATTTTGGAAGCATTGTACTCACGGAATCATTATGGGATCCACTACTATGATATCCAACACCATTCTTCTGACCAACAACCACCTCCATTCACCATCTAAATCTACATCACAGTAAGTATACCTTCTACCAACATAGTCTATTTCAATATATAGGCTTTTGTTACTTCTGTTATCAATTCATACCTTACATGTCCATTTTCCACCTCTTACCTACTTGTAGACTCAACCATTCTTCTACCCACACCACCAAATCACCCATTCTCACCTGTTACCCACCTTTGAGTATACCTGAGACCTTTACCTACCTCCCCTCTACCCTTCCATCTCTGTTTAGCTCCAACTCAATCCCCACAACCAAATTTCATTAAGTTCCTTTCGCCCCTACTATACAAAGTGGTTACCCAAAACCATCATCGGCTATACCCAACCGACATTGGTCTCTATGTTTTACACATTTTCCAATAACAAAACCAAACAACCTTTTACCGAGTGACCTAAACAGCCCAAAAAACTCGATTTGCTGTGTCTGCGCTTTAAATGTCATCGGTCATACCTAACCAATGTTGGTCTTTGTGTTTTACACCTTGACCAAGAACAAACCCAACAATCATCTCACCAATTGACCTAAACAACCTAGGATCTGACTCCTCTCGACTAGTTCCAAGACTTAGCAACTACCTACCTTTCTGATTTGACCATAGCCTAGCCTGTTATGTTAAGATTTGCTTATTGTGCTTAAATGAGATACCTAAATCATATCAACTACAATAGGAATTTGTTTCTTTCTTGTATTAACTTGTTTTAAATAGTGGATTGACAACCATCTAGGAAGTATCACACTTCCGGAACTAGCATATGCTAGGTAGTCCATTGTCATATATCATTTAACTATCTTTTTGTGGTCTTGTTTTCTATTACAGGTAGTTCCTCCTAGCCAAAAGGAAGCTCTCACATTCATTTGTGGATCAAGAAGTCAGAACGTGCGCAACAACCATCAACCAAACAACATTTAACAAGTATTCCTCCTTGGCCTTTACCCTTATCTGTTTTGTCACTTTGAAAACGTAAAGAAAATGGTGAAACATTTTGGCACACTCGGTGGGACCCATCAAGGGTTCTTTTGCATTTATTCATTCCTAGGTGAAAGTTGTGTTTTGTTTCCTTTGAAAAGATTCCACATTAATTTTCTTCTTTGGAATCATTCTCCTTCTTTCTATTGTCTAAAAATAATCATATTTTTGGTGCTTTAAAAAGAACACATCTTCCTTTCTTTTGCATTGCATTAGTGAAAGAGCATCCCTCTTCCTGTTCATCACTTGCTACATTGAATATCACACTTTGATTTGGGTTTAAAACACTTGCATTACATTCTGATTTGTTGCATTATTAACTCAAATTAAAATCAAGGGCAACCTATGTGTTGGAAGTCATGCCCAGCTGATGGTTGACATAAAGAATCGTAGAAAGCACATTTTTTCTCTCTCTATGTCTTACCAAACTTGAACAAAATTAAAATATACACATCTTTCTTAAACAACATCTTACCCGGGAACATCTGTTAGTGATCACACGATTCGATTGGCAGGTACTCCCCAACTTGTTGCCTTTATCGAGTCATCATCTCAGAGGACGGCCCGCCCCCGCCATAACATACTTGAAACCTCTCCTTTTAGATATCCTTCTTCGTAGGATGCCTTCCTAACCAAAAAATTATGTTCTAAATACACACAGTCAATCCTAAATAATATAAGCTAAACAAACATAAGAAAATCACTGTTAGTATCGTGCTTTTTCTTAGAATTCTTCTTGACTTGTGTTTTGAGGTGTGAGACTACGACTCTCCATTTTTTTTCTTCCTTGCACACTCCACCATCGTAGTTGGAGTATTCTGACTTTGTCTGAGTGTGCCAAGGCCCCATCTCCTCATTCTCAAGTTTCTGAGTTTGATTCTTCACTTAATTTAATTCACAAAACCCATTTTCTTCATTTCTTTCTAATTTCACAGTCACCGATGTCGGTCTAACGACCATCGCCGGTTCACATCTGACCGTCGTCGGTTAAACCCTAATCGGCGTCGACTTCTAGCTTTCTAGTTACTTTACCTAGAATAGCCTTCATCACTATTTTTGTTTTGTTTCTGGCCCTCAAGGCATCATCATATTTCTCCCCTGTTGACACCTACTATCATACCTAATTTTCTCAGTACATATCCAACATTCCTGTTGCATTCTTTGAGACTAGTTTTCTTCCACAGTGACCGGTATCAGTTTCAGTAGCCATCATCGGTTGGCCCTCAACCATCACCGGTCAACCTGACCATCGTCGGTTTCCTGTGTTGGATTTTCAAAATCTAGACATTGACCAGATTCACATCCCGGACCCCATTATTCTCTGTTTTCTACTTTTCGTGTCTCTATGAATATAGTCTTACCAGTCAACACTTGTTCACGTGGTGCTTTGAATTGCACTAGACTAACTTCCTCATATTCCATGCTAGTTGTCAACCACTCCCACCTATTCCCTCACCAACTTCTGTCCTATCACCTATGGATCCAACCTTACCTACCACCATTGCTGCGAGGTGACGAAGATTTTACATGACTCCCACATCAGAATCCCGTGGCCTTATAGTTCTACCTTTCCCATTCTTCCACTCGAGACTACTCAGGTCAGTTGATATACGACATGCTTGTAGCCATCTCTCCTGCCCTTATTCTTACTATTGCATCAACCCCTAATAATGTGGCATTGCCCTCACATGCTTCACCCCTGGTAGTTTCACACCTAGGCCCCACACCCACCATGACCACTTTGCATCTCAGTTTCTTCACTTGCGCTGTCGTATCTATTGTCTCCTCGTCGACCACCCAGACCATAACACAGTCCGCACCCATTATCTCACAAATATCCATTGTAACACAACCACCCATGGTGTCGGTGACCCCTAATCCATTCCAAAATCCCTTCCTCTCCATCCTGCAAACACGCCCCCAATCACTACCAGATTCATGACAACCATCCCACCTACATACACCTACTATCAACAACCCCCTATCTCATCTATCACCCATTCTGGATATGTGCCTTCTATATCGGTTCCTTATTCTCAACCTCCCTATTAGGTTCAATATCTGGCCCCTTATGCCATAGGAGGTGTCTCCCCATCACAACCTACCAATGACCTCATCAAGTTGATGATGAAAAATATGCAAACACTAGAAGCATTGGTTTTCGGCTTGCGTAATTCCCTCACCTATGATGAAATTTGTAATGAGCCTATTCACCCGTCCATTCCTATTTGACCATACCCTATACATTGGGAAATGCTAAAGTTTAACCACTTCAATAGCAAAGAGGACCCACAACAACATTTGTGGTCCTTTAAACATGGGTGTTACTTGATTGCCCATGATGATGCTTTACTTTTGAGGACTTTCCCAATGTCCCTGACTAGACTGCATTAGACTGGTATAGTGGGCTACCAAGACATTCCATCTACTCATTCAATCAAGTGGCCCAAGCCTTCTTAGATCACTTCTCTATCAACATTGTCAAGAAAGTTACAATGACTGATCTTTATTTCACTCACTTGTCAGTATGATGATGAGTCTATCACTGACTTTGTCACTCATTGGCGCAACCTAATCAATCAACTCACATTTCAACTACCTCAAACTGAACTCATAGAGTTGTTTACTCGGGCTTGTGCAAGACACATCTCACCAACCCTACAGGTGCAAACCTTCCATACTTTTGACGAGGCATTCACCATGGCACGGAAATTAGAAATTTGTGCTATCGAAGAAAAGAAGATTCAACTTCATAACAAGAACATCGCGTTCAAATCAAATGATGCTTCTTCATCTTTGAAACCCCAAAACAACTATTCAAAACCCAAATGGTCTGTCAATGCCATAGTTCTCAAAGCTGGTCCCCCTCATCAATCAAACCGGCCAAACCCCTTCTAATCTCTCTCCTGTCCAAGCTTTCCAGTTCAGACGAGAACAACGAAAGTACACTTCCATAGGAGAATCTTATTCTTTTGTGTTGGAAAATCTTGTTAAGGATGGTGCCATTACCCTTCCACCTATAAAACCACATACTGGTTTTGACCCTGAGCGACCCATGCCCTCATGGTATAAGGAACATGAATTTTGCAACTATCATCGTGTCAAAGGTCATAGCGATAATAACTACATCACCTTCAAGAATATTGTCCAAGAAATGTTAGACAATCAGAGATATAGTCTTGGATAGCCCGAATGCACCCACTAACCAAAACCTGTATATCTTCAAGAAGCCATTCCCTAATCATGCCCCATATTCCAACCAAGTTGGTGATACCTCAAATAATGATAGCAATGTCCACGAGGTCCACGTTATTTTTAATGACATACAAGTTGCTTCCCAATTGCCTCATGTTCCTTCCATAGATGAAATCTTAGCCTAAGCTCCGCTACTTCAACAAGAACTAATTTCATCTACTCCCCACCCACAGAGACATCCCCTTCATTTTCTTCTCCACCCGTGGAAGATCCTATAATTAAGACGCTACCTTTGACCCCTCAAATTTCCAAGCAATTGCGGTGGCACCTCTCCTACTCATAAACGATGCAGTCCACCACCTACACAACACAAAGAGAGTCCACTTGGCTGGCCCATACTCTCCTCTACCCATGGAGGATACTATAGAAGTACCACTACATGCAGATGACCATTCACCATCAGACCTTCAAGATCATCTTTGATCTGCTTTGGCTCTCTTATCCACAAAGTCCGAGGATAACCATTTCCTTGTATCTCAAACACATTTTACATGATTGTCACTCGATCCACGTTGACCCCGCCTATGTCAATACCATTCTCATGCTTGGTTAATCACCTAGACTATGTCGATAGAGCCTTACTTTGGGGACACCTTCTACTTCTGTTTCAACACAAATGCAGTTGTCCCCTATTGACACCTCCACTATCTATCCAAAAGTGTTTCGGGAAACCAAACCAAACACAATCACGACTATTACAATGCCTTCCATGACACCACCCCTGGCCCAACTCACACCTCTACCCATAACCCAACATACACCTACACCTAAACACCTACCCTTGCCTATATCGCCACCCTTACCTAAACCTATCACTACCTTAGGGGTCATACCAATAACTAGCCTTACTCACCCACCCATCAAATTAGATTTAGCTACATCTTCCAAAACTAATACCAAACTTAAACCATCCCCTAAAACGAAGATCCAATCTCCTAAATCTCATACCCCAACCTCACCTACCATGCCCTTATCACCTTCACCCCTTCCATCCATCCTAGGACCTCACCCCTTGACCCTGGCCAAGAAACCCCCATCCACCGGTAAACAAAGAATGTAACAACCCATTTCCCCATCGCAGACCTCTAATATACCCAAGTGACCCGCACAACCTCCACCCTCACCTATAACCTTCTTACCACCCATACCTCCAATACCATCAATAACTTCTTCACTACCCATGACACTTCCTTCTCTTTCACTCACGCCTCCTGCCCAACCCACACCACCTACCTCCACAACACCTCGGTTACCCCGTGGGTAACCTGCCCTCTTCCACCATCTACTTTTCCCTCCACATCTCGTACACCTGTATCTCCTTTTCCCAAAAAGATGCAACCTAAAGCTAAAAATCCGCTACCCTCCAATAAGGTAGTTAAACCAACCAAACCTTCCATTTCCAGTTCATCTACCATGCCCCTACCTAAGTAGATATGACCAACACCTAAGACCACACCACACACCAAACTAGTAGCCCAACCTACTCCCCCTATTGTAAAACCTCTTCCTCCACAATCAACCATACCTATACCCAAACCCACATTCACCTCCCATTGTGATCCACTAGCGGGATCCTACACCAAAATCTTAACCAATCTCCTTGAAACTTCCGTCATCACATTACCGCCCCTTAGACCTTACGACCCACTCAAACCCAAACCAAAAGGGTTTGATGAAACCAAAATTTGTGCCTACCATCGTGTGCCAGGACACGATGTAGAGAACTATAAGGCTTTAAAAGCCACTCTTATCCAATTGTGTCCTCCTGAAGAAAACTTTGACGATGATGATCTTCTTGATGAGGACCCCATTTTTCCTTCACCAATTTCCACAGATCCTCTCCCATCACCTACTCAGTGACCAATATCTCCACCCCACAACTCTTGGATCCATCCCTAAGGTTCAAAATTAACATGGTTCACATAAGAGAATTGGCCAAACCACCACCAAAATGCCAATGCACCCTGCTCATTTAACAAGGATCATATCCCCCACTAGGGTTTTGTCCCTCATGTCATTATACCTTCCATGACACACCCTCTTCATCCACCTCTCCTTAGATTAACATGATCAACATTGATAACCGTGCTCAAAAAGACAAGGGCAAGGAGAAAGAAAGTGGCCCATCAACCAACCCTGTACCCAATATACCATCCACACCCACACCCAAAGTCATCATTCGAGGTCTTGCATATCCCATTTCCGACGGGGTCACACATCACACAATGCTAAAACAACTACACCAATCCCCCCTCAAAATGTCTTTATATGACCTCGTCCAAACCTTAGAGTCACATCGTCAAGCCCTCATGGAGGTCCTTCAATCTATCGAAGTCTTACCAAATGACCCCACACCTGTGGCCTCCATCATTACCCCTCACCACGTAGCCTCTCTCACTAGGTCTTCGCTTCCTCTACACCTCCACCCACTCGCCACATGGCCACTCATCTTTTCAGATGAAGAGATCGCTCCCTTCCAGTCTGATGACCCTAACCCCGCTCTTTTCATCTCCGTCTTCATTGATAATATATGCATACGACACATTATGATCAATGGTGGTGCTAACATTAACATCATCTCCTCCCATGTGTATGACCAAATGTAAATACCTACCAATTACATGCATAGTAACCCTATTATATTACGTTCCTTCAATGATGCCATGACCTCTACCCTAGGTACCATTGTTCTCCATGTCCGCGTAGGTCCCCGCAGCGTCCCGAAACTTTTCTATGTCCTAGAAGGGGAGTTCCAGTATAACTTGCTACTTGGCCGACCTTGGATCCATGCTATGGGTTGTGTCCCTTCGATGTTACATCGATGCCTCAAATTTGAACACGAGGGACATAATTACACCATCCTGTTGACCCCTCACCTTTCAAGACCTGTAACATGCTATATCAACCCAATGATGTGTGCTTGTACCGGTCAAGACATCCGCCATTAAAACCACTTCACCTTCACCCATAAGCCCATCCACCAAAATTGCCACTAATTCCGCTACATCTAACCTTCTTTATCCCCATTTCGGTTGTATTCTCTACCGTTGACACCCCTTCATCTAGAATCATCAATACCCGCTACCCACATACCAACTACTAATCCCTTAGAAGGTGTTTTTCAACACCTCACTCTAGGGGAATACCACCTATGCAATATCAATACCTTCCTCACCCCACAACAATATGGGAATCTGCGTCAACACCCTAGTTATGACATCCACATCGGTGACATTTTCCCTTATGGCCCTCCCCACCTTCGCACCAACCTAATGTATGGGGGCTTGATATGGCCACCTATAAACCCGAACCTCCATCCCAAACCCAACCATTTTCATTCGACCTACACTCCCTCACTAACCGCCATTTCACTCACACTTTCCTCCACCGGTGGGTGTGGAAGGGATTTGGCTTCATTTTTATGAACAAGGCCACCACACTGCCATATCTTATACCTCTCATAAACACAATGACCGTAGTGGCATTGGTTTTGATGCTCCATCCTCTAAGAAGGTTTACATCGACCTTATCCAGGATGAGAAATCTTCCCCCTCTCATCCACCCACATTACCATCTTCACCCACGGAGTCATGGATCTGAATCTATACCTCCTAACTTTTTTTTTCATAAACACCATTTCCCTGGGACCGATGACCTATCAACGTGATGGCGAGGGTCCCTCTTCTCTCCCATTCCTGTATCCTGACATGATCGATGACAATACACATTCAATTAATGTCGTTTAATGTCGGGATGATGAGTACATCCTCACTTACCTTGGTGCGAGAAGACTCGTATATTCATCGATTGTTACCCTTTGAGATGCAAACTATGTTGATTGAATCGACCAATGAAATCAACATTAATACTTAGGATGACCTACACATTCTAAAGATCATTCAATCCTTAGATGCTACTAAATAGGAATATTTCACCTCTTTCCTCTCGGGACCATAACAATGCATTTGCACGGTCCTATACCGATATGCCCAGTATTGACCCAAAATTCATGGTTCACACTATCGTAACCATTCCTGATGCCAAACCCATCAAACTAAAGCTACGAAAAATGCATCCTTGCATTATTCTTCTAGTCAAAGAAGAGCTTCAATGCCTTCTCTTAGTTTCCTTCATTCTACCCATTGATTATCCCCAATGGATTTCTAACATCGTTCCTATTACAAAAGCAACAGGCGGGACTCGAATTTTCATGGATTTCTGTGACCTCAACCTCGCCTGTCCCAAAGATAATTTCCCCCTACCAGGAATTGACCAACTAGTTGATCTCACCATTGGACATGAAATGTTATCGCTTATGGATGGTTTCTCGGGATACAATCAAATATTACTAGCTCCAGAGGATCAACACAAGACTACCTTCATCACCCCTTGGGGGACTTTCTACTATCAAGTCATGCCTTTTGGCCTCAAAATGCTGGTGCTACATATCAGTGAGCCATGAATTACATCTTCCATGACATCATGCATCACATATTGGAGGATTATGTAGATGATCTTCTTTCCAAATCCAAGCATCGAACCAAACACCTACCTGTTCTTAAAGTCATCTTTTACTGCCTCATCAAATATTGTGTTTGTCTTTAACTAAAAAAGTGCATCTTTATGGTACTTTTTAAAGCTCCTAGGTTTCATTGTTTCTTTCATGAGGCATAAAAGTTGATCTTGCTGAAGTCAAGGCTATTCTTGAAATGCCACCACTGCTAATCTCCATCAACTTCACATGGCCTACAAGGAAAGTTGCAATCAATTCCTTGTTTTATCTCATAGCTTTCCGATCGTTGTCAACCATTCCATCATCTTCTCAAGAAAGATGTTTCATTCAAATGGGATGATGAATTCCATAAAGCCTTTGAAGCCTTGAAACAATACCTACTTCAACCACCACTGATCATTCCTCCTAAGGATGACCAGCCCTTATACCTAGACATTTCCACCATCGACCATTCGCTAGGTGCCATGCTCACTCATCGTGATGAACAACACCGAGAGAAAGCGGTTTATCACATAAGCCCTACCCTTCTTGAGTATGAAACTAGATATACTCATGCTAAAAACTTTACGTAGCCTTAGTTTTCGTCACCACCAAACTCCACCATTACTTACTCAACCACAAAACCTTCGTCATTACTAATACTAACCCATTGCACTATATGTATGCCAAACCTTATCAAAATCAATGTGTCGCACATTGGCTTATGCTCTAAGCCGACCTTGACCTCGAATTCATCCATCAAGGGCAGTGCTATGCAACCAACCGATGACACACCTATTTCAGGAATCAACCCTCTAACTTTGACTTCCCGATGAGTCTATAGCTACCCTTTCCTTGGACGAACCCACTTACCAAATGACACTCTTCTTCGATGGCTCCAAGTGTCAACATGGGGGTGGGGTTGGTGTTATCCTCATTCCGCTTGATGGTGAACCTATGCCTTTTTCTTTCAAACTTGATTTTGATTGTATAAACAATATTGAATACAAAGCACTCGTATTGGATCTCTAGGTGCTTATGCCTTAGATGTTAAATCAATCAACATCTTTGGTGATTCTTAGTTGGTCATAAACCAAGTCAATGGTATATACCAGTGCCGTAATGAGATACTTCAAAAGTATAAGCATCACGTGAACATAAATTTGACCATCTTTGGACCGTTACGCACTTCAAACCACCCCACGTTCTACCAATAAATTTGTAGATACCATGGCCTGCTTGGATTCTCAGATACCTTCTTTGCCTATTGAATCTAAAATCTTTGTCACCATACAAAGACTACAATCACCCTCTTATTTGCCTTATGAAGTCTACTCTATCGGAACCGCTACTCCTGACCTAAGTGACCTTTGGTATAAGCAATATACAAACTATCTTTCCCTTTCCATTTTACCTGCTGATCTCACTCATAATGAAAAATGTGCCTTTCTTAAAAGTGTCTCCCGTTATGTCATCATGGGTGGTCTTCTTTATAAATGCAGTTTTGACAACATTCTCTTGCAATGCCTTACAAGTTCTGAAATTCCTTATACCATTAAGGAAGTCCACGATGGAATTTGTGGAGGTCACTTTAGTGGTCTCACTGTTGTAAAACACATTCTTCACCTAGGCTATTACTGGCCAACCCTAAACCATGACTATTTTGATTATGTCAAATGCTATGTAAAATTCTAGCAACATGCTAATCTCCATCACACCCCTAGTCATGCCTTACAGGATGCGTGAGACCTTTGGCCTTTTTCTCAATGGGGTTTGGATCTTTTCGGTGAGATCAACCCCCATTCTTCACAATGCCACCAATGGATCATAACCACTATTGAATATTACACTAAATGGGTAGAAGCCATTCCCCTCAAAGCTGAGAAAATATGTGAATTCATCAACCATCACATCATCTATCGCTTGGGTGTCCCTCACCACATTATCATGGATAATGGAAAATAATTCAAAAACAAAACCCTACGCAAACTATGTGATGCTTTTGGCATCTAACTCAGTTTCTCATCCACCTATTACCTGTAAACCAATGGTCAAGCCAAATCAACCAATAAAACCTTAAACAAAATTCTTATGAAGGTAGTCAACGATATTGGTATGGATTGGCATGCGCACATTCCTTTCACCTTGTGGGCTTATCGCACTAGTATTCGCACTTCGACTGCTGCCACCCCCTTTTCTCTAGTCTATGTTATTGAGGCCATCTTACCTCTTGAAGTCCAGAGCCCATATCTCCGCATCTCACTACAAGACATGCTCAATGATGATGACTTTCACCAGGATCATTTGGCGCACTTTAATTATTGGATGAATGTCGTCTCAACACTCTTGACCATATCCAAATCTACTAAAAATGTATCAAATGTGCCTATGAAAAACGTGTTCACAAATGAAATTTTTAGGTCGGTGACCTCATCTTGAAGGAAAATCAACATATAACCAAAGAGGAGAAAAGTAAACAGGGCAAATTTTATCCTAATTGGCTTGGACCCTATATCATTACCCATGTCTATGGATCAAGTGCTTATCGTTTGTCTTCAATCGAAGGTAAACCCGAACATGAGCCCCTTAATGCCTTGCATCTTTGACCATTTTATTGTTGATATTAAGTCCTATATCACTTTTTGTCAATTGATCGCTCATCCCTTAAGTGTTGTTCACCTTCCATAATTACCCATTTCGAGGATTCACTACTAAGAAAGAATCATGTGATTACCCGTCACCTTTTAGCCTTGTCTTCAATATGAGTACCACGGCTCTGCTCATAGCATGATTCTCATGGATAATTTTTGTCTTCTTCAAGATGGAATCCCATGGTCATTCATCACTCGAAACCACCTCTTTCATAGTTAATCTTTTCGTAACATGATCTTGTCTTCTAAAACAAGAACTTGATAATCCTCTATAGTCTTGTCCATGACTTAAATGTCTAAAAACAAAAAGGGATACAACTCCTTGAGTCAAACTTCCAACAAAAGATGACTCTGTAAAAGGGACATCTATTCTTTATATTCTACCACTATCAATAGACCGCTCCTTGATGGAAAACTATATACAGTCATTATAAACATATAATAACTATTCAGAAGCTTCTCGCATCGATCATCTTCATGAAGACCTCAAGGAGATAATATACCCATCCCATATAGACTTCCCACATCGATCAAGTATATTTAAAAAGAAAAGGAAAAAGATGAAATTTTCATCATGGACTTTCCTATTTTGGATTTTGGGTTTCTTGTTCTGAAATACATGTCGTCATACACTAAGTTACGCTAAACCTCCCATTCTCACCCCCTTGCCTTTTTCACCTAAATTTCTCATTACTCAAGGGACTTGCTGTAAACGAGACATTTCGTGATCATGTGACTTTTCTTCACCCTTAGAATAGTCCATTATGCAAGTCTGTAGGGTCTTATGTTCATAAGCCCATCCAGGGTATGGTAGACTCATTAGGGTTCTTATCAATTAAGCAACTATTTTACCATATCTTACCATTCGTCTTCCTCATTACTTATTGATTATCCTATACAGACCGGACCCTCGACACTTGTGTTTAAAAATCACTCAACCATGCCTATGACCTACATCACCCATGCCTCACACCTATCAACCCATTCTCGCTATTTCATCATAATCTTCCCTAGTTTATGGGAGAACTACATTGACACGAGGTCCCTTTTTACCGGGACTATGTAGGCAACACTTCGAGGAATGTGGTCCTGGAGGTTAGCTTGACCACTCTCTACCAATCATTGAAAATTAAATGACATAAACAATAATTACTTAACATCTTTACCATCATCACTCATACATTCATTTAATCTTGTCTACCATTATCATTCCTTTTCCTATAAAGCATCTTAACACGACCCACATCATCATTAATTGCACAAATTATTGAATTAGAAACTCAACCATGCCTAAACCAACCTAAAATCAATCACGCGTAAGCCAACCAGACTCAATCCATGCATATGACCTGACTCCATCCATGCCTAAGACAACCTGACTCCATCCATGCCTATGACCTGACTCAATCCATGCCTATGACCTAACTACATCATGCCTGAACCGACCTGACTCCACCATGCCTACACGACCTTGACTCTAGCATGCCTAATCCACCTGATTTCCACCTATATATATATATATATGTAACAATGAAAATTAAAACATGTACACCATCTATACTATAAACACCATCATCTATAGATCGAAACATCTATATAAAAATACATGTGAACATATATCCTAATAATAATCACAAAAATCTCAAAAATATCATGAACATCCTCACTCTCATCGGCACGCGCAGTTTAGTATATATAAAAATACACAACTATACAAAACAAGAGGTATATATGGCTATCGGACATCATCTGTTGGATATCCTCCATATCTCTCTCACTGTCTCCTTTTCCTCCATCGCCATGTGACGTCCAACTAACATCTCACCACCCATCATCGCCCCTGGCCGTAGCTCTCTAGTACCTCACATGGGGCTGACCTCCATGAACTAGTGGCCTCAACCTAATCTTGTCTTGGGGCTCTATGACACTCTATGCTCTCCCACCTTTGTGGGTGCACGACCTCGTCCTCTCACTCAAGGCCTGCTGTCCTCTATACTCCCCATAGGATAGAAAATCTATCCCTGCGGCCACCAAAGTACCCTAATAATACTGGAGCTCACCTAAAGCATCTCTCATTGACCTATCGGTTTATTGGTGGTGGTGCCATTGGTCTCATCCCCTGCACCTGTCTCTTGGGAACTCTCTCATTTAATACCTATAAAGATGGACCCTGTCCTATACTGTGACCGCCCTGAGGGACCTGTCCCGATCCTACCTATATCACGGGG
Organism: Taxus wallichiana var. yunnanensis; assembly: GCA_018340775.1. Lineage (NCBI taxonomy): Eukaryota > Viridiplantae > Streptophyta > Pinopsida > Cupressales > Taxaceae > Taxus > Taxus wallichiana. Next base: position 61,073,311 of record CM031239.1, on the reverse strand, counting down.
CTTGAAGGGCCATAACTCGCACCTGTGTAGTGGCCAAATGGCCCTACAAACCTATAATCTACACCTATAGGGTGGTCACCTATACCCCATCTCCATATCCACCCTATGCGGTACTTGTCCTTGTATCACCTGGGCCTATAGAGTGGCCACTGCGCTGCAACATAAAAACCTATGCCTCGAACCTCCGCTTGGCCTACCCCTACACCATACCCAACTATGTAATTAGGGTAGCCACTATTATCTCTCTCAACTATTATCTCATCCTTATCAGGGTTTTTACCCAAAGTGATGAGATTCTTTTTGCCTCTTATTCAAGGCCCAACCATGATGCCCCAAAATGGTAAGATTTAAGGATGAAGGTCGAAATTTAGGGTTTGAGATTTCAATAGGAATTCAGACAAATTTTATAAAACTCAAAGAATGAACTCAAACTAATTTTTAATTTTCTTTCTGGAAATGTAAATAAATTTGAAAACTTCCACAAATTATACCTAGGTAGCCGAATTATGAAAAACATAAAAGCGTTGTAACTTTTTGCAAAATAAGTCAAACATTATTAAAATTTGGAGGAATCTTACTTGGTGATTTCTCCACACCACGAAACATTTGCATAAAAATTCACTACCGATTTTGAGATATGGATAAACCTTCACAATTAGGGTTTGACACAGTGTTGGCCGAGTTCAAGCTTTGAAACCACTTGTAATGTAATTACTTGTATAAATCTGATTATCAGTAGAAATATAACACCAATGAACACAATATTTAAGATAAATGATCTCAATTTTCAAGAAGAATAGCTTAGCCACTTCAAGGGGGCAACCTCCAAACTAGACAATAAGACTCAAATTCTGAATATGATGATCAACTACTACCTACTAACCCCTATATATACTATTCCTATGCTATGGCCAACACTAAAGCCAATCCACTAATGAAAATATAACATATATGAAAGAGATACATAATGATAAGAATTTATGATAGCCACAATTCGGCTATATACATCCAATATAAGATATATGATTAAGGGTGTAGCATGCCCCTCCCCTTGAAGCAACATTGTCCCCAATGTTGAGAAGATCTGGATGTTGTTATAGGAAATTTACATCCTCCCAAGTTACGTCTTCATTGTCTAGATTTTTCCACTTGATCAAATACTCAGTGATGACCCTTGTCCTCAATCACTTAGTGCATGTCTGAAGGATGCATTCTGGTTCTAGGATGATTCTACCCTCTTCATCAAGCTCGGGTAACACTATGTCGGGTTGATATTGTCTATCCAATTACCTTCTTTAGGCAAGATACATGGAAGACTGGATGAATTTGAGTAGCTGAAGGAAGTTCCAGTTTGTATGCTACATTTCCAATATTTTGTAACACTTGATAAGGACCATAATACTTAGGTGAAAGCTTGTTATCCTTTTTATGTTGTTTTAAGGAAATTTGCTTATATGGTTGTAAACGCACAAAAACCTAATCACCGACTTCAAAATGTCTTTCACTACGATGTTGGTCTGCCTGCTACTTCATGCATTTTGTGACATGACCAAATTCTCCCTGAGACTAGAAAGCACCTCTTGTTGGTGTTGAATATGTTCTTCAATTGCTTGAACCTTTGGATGGACTCGCAAAGATGAAGTGATAGATGGTGGATGGTACCCATATAATGCCAAGAAAGGAGACATTTTAGATGAAGTATGAAAGGAGGTGTTATACCACCATTCTACCAATGGTAACCATTGGACCCATCTCACTTGCTTATCTGATGTAAAACAATGAAGATATCCCTCCAAGCACTTGTTTACCACCTCTATTTTCCCATCAGACTAGGGATGATAAGAGGAACTACGAGCTAGTTGTGTTCCCAAACATGAGAACAAGTCAGTCCAAAAATTACTAGTAAAGATAGGGTCTCGATCACTTACTATAATCTTTGGTGTCTCATGTAGCTTTTGAATTGTATCCTGAAGAAGGTATTCTACTGTACTCACAAAAATGGATGTGATAAACCACAAAAATGGTCATTTTTGGTGAGTCTTTCCACCACCACCATGATTACATTTTTACCTTTTGATTTAGGTAATCCTGTGATGAAGTCCATGGACACCTCTTCCCACCTCTGGCTAGGAATAGATAGAGGTTGTAAAAGACCTAGGGACTTAATTGTTTTTCCCTTATTTTGCTGACAAACCATGCATTCTACCACAAACTTTTGGACATCTCCTTTTATCCCTTCCCAGAAAAAATCATGCTTGATTCGATGATAAGTCTTTAAGAAGCCAAAATGACCCCCTATTGGAGAAGCATGGAGCTTAGATAGAACCCTATTTTAAAGGATTGAATTCTTACATAGATATAATCTATCTTTATACCATAAAATATCTCCTTTCCATACAATTTTTTCTAACATGCTTGGATCTTGTTACAGATTCTGAATGAGATTTTGTGTACTTGGGTCATTTTTCCATTCAAACCTTGCATCCTCTATCTAATCCTCTTGTAATATAGATATGGCACACAACAATGCCTAGGTAGATTCATCCTTTCGAGATAAAGCATCAACAACTACATTCTCTTTCCCTTTCTTGTATATTATCTCAAAATCATACCCCAACATTTTTGAGACCCATTTCTATTGTTCTTCTGATGATAAACGTTGCTCTAAGAAGTATTTTAGACTATCATGATCTGTCTTTACTTTGAAATGTCGTCCCATTAGATATGGTCTCCATTGCTTCACTACATGAAGTATTGCTAACATTTCTTTCTCATAAACTGGTTTAGAGATATTCTTACCTTTGAATTGGTGGATCTCAAAGGCAATGGGCCACCCTTCTTACATGAGTACTTCCCCCATACCATACCCTAAAGCATCACATTCAACAATGAATGTTTTTGAAAAATATGGGGTGGCTAGAACTGGAGTGGTGCACATGGCCTCCTTTAACTTCTCAAAGGCCATAGTAGCTTGCTCATTCCAATGGAAATAGTCCTTCTTCAATAAAGCTGTGAGTGGTGCTTTGCGATGCTGCCATAGTTCCTTACAAATCTACGATAATAACACTGTAAGCCCCAAAATCCTCGAGAGATTTTTTAGGGTTTTGGGAACCTTCCAATTAAGCATGTTGTTTATCTTGTTAGGATTCACTTTAACACCTTTATAAGAGACAATATGACCCGGATATTCAACCTCCTTTACACTAAAAGAACACTTAGAAGGCTTTGCATAAAGTTGATGTTGTTCAAGAGCTTCCAAAACCTTATTTACATGATGCGGGTGTTCCTCCCATGTTTTGCTATACATTAATATATCATCAAAGAACACTAAAAAAACTTTCAAGAAATGGCTTAAAGATTGAATTCATCAAGCTTTGAAATGTAGAGGGTGCATTTGTTAGTCCAAAAGGCATTACCAAGAAATCATAGTGTCCTTCATGTGTCTTGAAGGTTGTTTTATGAATATATTCATCTCTGATTCTAATATGATGATATCCAGAATGAAGATCAAGTTTTGTAAAGTAAACAACACCATGTAAATCATCTAGCAAATCATCAATTACAAGAATAGGAAACTTATCTTTAACTGTGTACTTATTGAGTTTTGTGTAATCTAGACACATGTGCCAATTTTCATCTTTTTTCTGTACCATCACTACAGGATAAGAGTAAGCACTTTGACTATGACAAATATGTCCTGCTTCTAACATCTCTTGAACTATCTTCTCAATCTCACTCTTTTGCATATAGGGGTACCTATAAGGTCTGATGTTGGGTGGTTGACTCCCTGATACTAGCTAGATGGCATGGTCATGGTCTCTTTTTGGATGCAGCCCTTGGGCATTTCGCCAAACACCACCGAGTTCTCATCTATAATCGCTTACATATCTGCGAGTATAAACGTATTGGAATGATGTGCTTCCAATGAAAATATTGTGCCACAAACCTTTCGCACCCTTTTGAAGTAATTTTTGCATCGATGAGAACTTACCATCGTGGGGACTTTTCTCTTAGTCCATTTAGTTTAAAAGTCCCCCTTCCGACTGAAATTGCATGAACAACTCTTGGAAATTTATTTCAATGGTTCCCAATGTGGTAAGCCACTGAAATCCTAACACAATGTTTGCTCCTCCCATGGAAATGGCATACATATTGCTAGTTAGAAAGTAATCTCCCATGGTGAGATTAATGTTATGGAATTTTCCTGAACAACTAACAAATTTCCCATAAGCGATCATGACTTGACATTCTAGAGTTGGATAAACAAAGTAGTTCAAGCTTCGCCTACTAATGATTGATGAAATTGTGAGTACTTCTGAATCAATTAACACTTTGTTACCCTCTATTTTTTTAAGAATCCAACTACTTTGATATTTTGGGAAGTGCTAATCTGGAAATTGCATGGCATGATATTGTTGGTTGGGGATCTCCTAATTCCTCCTTTGGCTCTACCTCTTCATCTTCTTCATTTTTTTCTTCTTCAGTAGGTCCCTCAATGTAGAACAACTTATTTTTAGCACACTTATGTCCTGGTCCAAATTTTTTGTCACAATTAAAACATAACCCTTTGGCTCTCTTTTCTTCAATTTGTTGAGGTGTCAATCTTACTAGCCGAGGGAATGATGGTGGAAGGGTGCTACGATCTCTAATATTACTGACAGTTTGTTTCCTACTAGAAATAAATTTTTCCTCTACCCTACGTGCCATGATCATAGAGTCTAAAACCTTATGAGGATTAAACATACGCACCTCAGTCTCAATTTTTTCTTTAAGACCCCCAAGAAATAAGTCATTCAAATTATCTTCAGGAATATTTTCCACCCGTAAGGAAAGGTTTTAGAATTGATGGATGTAATCTTTGATTGTTCCTATTTGTCTGAGCTTTGCTAATTGACTGAAATAATTCTTTGACACACTAGAACTATAGTGCAATTGCAACTCTTCGGTGAATATTGTCCATGTAACATTGAGGCCACTCTTTTTCCTTTGAGCACATAACCATCGATACCAAATGAATTGGTTAGGTTCAAGATACAACGATGCCATGGTAACCTTTTGTCCCGATGGAATCTGATGAAGATCAAAGAAATTATCCATTTGGTTAATCCAATTGAGTGGATAATTTCCATAAAACTTATGCATGTCCACTTTTGGAATCATGTTACAAGCTTGCAGAGTGTTTGTATTTGGATTGTTCATGTTTGTAGATCCACCTTGACTAGTTTATCTATTACTTTGACCTAAAGATCCACCTTGGTTAATATGAGTATGATTGAGTTGTGGCTGATTAGGAAGGATATGATGACCCATGATATTGTAACTAAATTGGTGAATGAAATCCTCCAATCATAATCCAATCTTTTCTACATCTTCTTTGCTGGCCACTCTACCCTTGAGGTTTCACAACTCTAACTCAAGATAGCTGACCTTATGGTCAATGAAGTAAACCCTAACCCTGAGGACTTTGTAGATACCCCTTCTGACTCTAAATCATCAACTATTATCTCATCCTTATCAGGTGTTTTACCCAGAGTGATGGGATTCTTTTTGCCTCTTGTCGAAGGCCCAACCATGATGCCCCAAAATGGTAAGATTTAAGGATCAAGGTCGAAATTTTGGGTTTGGGATTTCAATAGGAATTCGACAAAATTTTATGAAACTAAAAGAACAAACTCAAACTAATTGTTAATCTTGTTTCGGAAATGTAAATAACTTTGAAAACTTCCACAAATTGCACCCTAGGTAGCCAAATTATGAAAAACATAAAACCGCTATAACTTTTGTAAAACAAGTAAAAAATTCTTAAAATTTGGAGGGAATCCTACTTGACTGATTTTGTCACACCACATAAAAATTTGTAGAAAAATTCGCAATGTATTTTGAGATATGGACGAACCTTCACAATTAGGGTTTGACGCAGTGCTAGGCAAGTTCAAGCTCTGATACCACTTGTAATGTAATTACTTGTATAAATCTGATTATCAGTAGAAATATAACACCAATGAACACAATATTTAATATAAATTATCTCAATGTGCAAGAATAATAGCTTATCCACTTCGAGGGGGCAACCTCCAAACTAGACAATAAGACTCAAATGTTGAATATGATGATCAACTACTACCTACTAACCCCTATATATACTATTCTTATGCTATGGCCAACACCAAGGCCGACCCACTAATGAAAATATAACATATATGAAAGAGATACATAATGATAATAAGTTATGATAGCCACAAGTCGGCTATATACATCAATATAAGATATATGATTAAGGGCGTAGCAGAGAGTCACGGAGAAACAACAAAATGATGCAAAGGGTTGAAGAACACCACAAAAACATGTTTTTATTTCTCTGGAAGGTGCACAGACCATTAAATTTATGGAATAGAGGCACAAATGCATTTTCTAGGCATAGGAGAAGGTTCTCTTCTCAAAAATGGTGTCAAGAAACAAATTTGACAAAGTTTTTCTATGCCCGTAACGTCTCTTTGCTCTCTAATGAGAAGTACTACAATATATAGAAAGAATAAGAGAGAGAAGGGGAAAAATTAAAATCCTATTCCAACCACCCTAAGATATGCATTAAAACCCACTTTCAAAGCTCAACCACTTTGAATAGCAATGCCTTCTATAAATCCGCCCACAATATGTCACTACTGGTTCTACGTCAGATCAAATCGAATCGATCTAGTAGTTGAAGAGATCGAATCTACGCCAATGGCCCAAAGAAATTTCTCTATTTTTCTCCCACATAACCTCCCCAAATTTAAATTTTTAGATCTTCAAGGTGTAGATGAGGTTGAGATCTTTCCAACAGTGTCAGATTTGCTATATTTCGAGTACCGAGTTGAATGATATGCCCCTTCGAAATTTGTATCAGGTCCGTACAAAAAGCAGGAAAACCAGTTTGAAAATGGGCCCCTTTTTAATATAAGACACATGGAGGGCTGGCGCATGTCTTGGGGTGGTTTTTGAATTTTGCCTTTGAAGTAGCACTTGGTCGACACATGGATCCTTCTTTGACTTGCTTGATTTCCTTATGTTTTTTGCCTAAGTCCTTTGCTCGGCGGGGTCATATATCTGACCGGGGACACGCGGCGTCTTAGCGCTTGTCTGAAAACTATCCCTCAATTCTACTCTTGAACTAGCGCCATTTGGACACTTGGCACTCTCCACCAGCCTGTCACAATGCATTGACTATTCAAACCCCGAATCTGTCCCTTTAAAAAAACTGGGACACGCGGCGAGCCCGCACTCATTTGAAAACTACCTAGGATTTTGCCTCTTGAAATCACGCCAATGAGACATGGAGGCTACCGCGAGGTTGGAGACTTAACCAATTTTGGGCCCACTCTCCTTTTGACCTTTGTTGACCATTAGCTACGTGGAGGGCTGGCACAAGTTTGAATCTCCGCTTTGGGCTCCCATCTTGGAATAGTGCCAAGCCGACACTTGGCACCCTCCCCTAAGTCTTCTATACTTAGTCTCTTTTGAGGCCCAACATGTCTGCCTTTTGAATTCTCGGTTGACTCTTCCTCCATTTGGGGATTGGGACACGTGGGGAATTGGCACTCATTCGAGCCTCCCTTTTTGGATTCAACTTTGGAGAAGTGTTGTGCTGACACTTGGCTCTCTCCACTGCCTCCTCCATACTTAGTCAATTTTGGACTTGTTCTGAACTATTTTGAGCCTAAAGACTATTCACCTTTACTATTTCTTCTTTTTCTTGCTTTGGCCTCAAAGCGCTCAACCTTGCATTTGATTTGACTCTGCTATTTCATTTCCGACCCTGCTTGTAACTTGTTTGATGAATTTAAGGCATGAGTTCACTTGATAGAGCCATTTCTTCTCTTTCTTCTTACATCAGGTCATTTGATCTTTCACAGGCTCCACCACTTCATTGTAAAGTCCCTATGTAACTTATTTTCAGGCTTTGAACGTGATTTCTCAAGTTCTTTCTGTGTGAGGTCATGGCTGATCCAATATTTTACTTGAGGGCAAAATATGGATAATAGTTTTGGTGACTCGTAGGGGCATCTTCTGCTAGATGAATGGACCAGTGGCCTTGAAGCATCCATTGGGCATGGAGTCTGTCGATAAACACAAAACTGATCCAAACTTTAAAGATCGATCCCTAAGCCACTTTGCGAGCCCGAATGCATGCCTTTTCTCTATTTTTTGTACCACTGAGCTCTGTCTCTATTATTTGCACTCTCAATTTTCATAAGAAAATCTTGAAATGGAGTTTCTGAGAGTAGAAAATTGTATTGACCGGATTTCACCTGTCCCTGAAATGGACTGTTTTGAAATGACTTAAGTTGCTCTGGATTTGTTCCTTTTGGAACTAGCAACTGTTATAGACAGCTATGAGTCTTCTTGCCATGAATATTGAAGAGCCTAGCCTTATGCACCTTTGGAGAAAACGAACAAAACTTATGTACAAATAAAAATCATACATGCCTCAAATGAGACATGAAAAGTGTGCACAAGCACTTCTTCTGCTGAAAACAAATCTACTCCTACTCCTAAACTAACTAGAGAGAAAGAATGCTAAACAAAGCCTGCTATAGGTAGGGAGAAGTAGCTTCCCTTTCTCAAAAGGGGCAGCCATGCAAATGATTTGACACTAAATATAGCTTCTTGTATGAGTGAAAAATGACAATAAGCTAGTCCTCCACCCAAATCATCAAGGTATCAACATTAATGGAAAATACCTCTTCAAGCTGATTTGCATTGGACTCTAGAGGTATTGATGATGACCCTTGGTACTTTGGTACTCATCCTCATGCCCTGAAGTAGGCATGACTGGTTTTGGATTCTCCCTTGGCTCTAATGAAGCCAAGTACCTAATTGGGCATGATTTGATCCTTTGAATGTGCCCATTTCCTAAAATTTAACTCCAAAAATGGAGTCTTCTTGTGGACCTTCTTGGATGGATGGTGTGAGAGAGATGATGACATCCTCTACCTGCCTTTTCTCTTCCTCTGTAGCAGGTGTGACTTTTGGAAGATCAAAATCTTCCAACTTGGGTTCAGGAGGCATGTTGTAAACTGTAGATTGTGCTTGCACGTTCTCTTCCATGGCAACAAGTTCTTGTGGTTGAAGACATTCTTTTGAGTCTGATAGGATATCAAACTCTTTACTGTCCTGTTGTAGCAAAGTCTCTCCCTTTTGCATGGTGATCTTAAAATCTTCATTATTTTCACCATATGAAGCCTCATCTTCAAATATGAAGCTAGTGAGTTCAGGATCCTCCAAAAAGTCATATTTTTGGAGAGGTTGAATGAGAGAGGGGTCTGCATTTTCTTGTGTAACTGGCTCATGATTCAGTGCCTCTAAATCTATCTTGGTCACCTCCATATGCTCCTTTTTAACTGGACTTGGAGCTAGCTATTCCTCTTCTTTCTCTTGTGGACAACATGTTGGACTCATATCTTCCAACCTTGGTTGCAGAGGTACATTGTGAGACATAGGATGCTGCTCTTGAATTCCCTCCTTCATGGCAGCAAGCTCATACGCTTGGAAGATGGATGATGGGAGAGAAAATAATGTGATCTCCATGGGATTTTTTCCATCAAAGAAATCCTCCAAGTCGACGAGATAATTTACCTCATTGTGTCCTATTGCATATGCTCAACCTCCTTCATGGTGTTCCTTGATCTACAATTGACTCACCATGGTTCCCTTCATCCTCAAACATGAAGTTTGAAAGCTCAAACTCTTCTTCAACATCAGAGCTTGAAGGGGATGAAGTGAAAGGAAGAACTGAAGGTTCTTCTCTAGCCTACTCCACACTTAGAGCCTCTGAAATTATATGGTCCTCCTCCTTTGCTATAAACTCAGCCTCAGCCACCACTGGTTCTTCAACCTGGACCTCCTCTATTGGCTTGACCATCAAGGGGATCTTTGTAAACCCAAATTTGGCAGCCCAACTCTTCAGATTGTCTGTCATTTCTTCTCTATTGGGATCCTCCTCTTGTTGTTCTCCTTGACTGGTTTCTTGGGTTTCTTCCCAACATGGACTTGGGAAAGCAAGAGGAGTGATAGGTTGGGGTTCAATCAGTTTTGCAATTGTTTTTGGTGGGGAGGGAAGTGGAACTTCTTATTTGTTTGGAGGGGATGAATGTTTGGAAGGGAAACGGATAGAAGAATTGAAATGGGGTGGAAGACTAGGGGATGGAGGGATGAATTTCACACTTGGGGCAGCGTATGCTAGGATTAAAACTTGGCACTGCTACAATGATAAAGCTTGAGAGGGAGAAAAATAAAGACAAGGAGCTGTTGAATGACTTACCCATTGACAAGGTTGATTCAAACTTTTCTCGATATGTTTCTGTCCCCTCAATCCACTGTGCAAGTTGGGGTAGCATTCCAATCATGAATTCCAGCTTCTCCTAAGGGCTGTAATGTCTTGGAAAAGGGCCTTCCCATGGACAAGGTGCCTTGTAACCAATCTTGAATGCCTTCATTTATGCTATGCCCCTTGATTGAACCATGTCAGCCTCCATTTTTTGGATCTTCTCTAGTAGACCAACATCTTCCATTTGATTGTTGTCATCACATGCATATCCCTATTCTTGATAAGCTTCATGGAAAAACTGATTTTGGCATTGCTGTTGTGGATAGGCATAGTGATTTTGAATTTGCTCATAATGCTGATTTGGAGGAGTTGTGAAAAGCATTGGAGGTGGAATGTATTGTTGTTGCAAATGTGAATTCCATGATGGAAATGAAGTCATGGTTGCACAACTTCATGGAATGGGAGAAAATGAAAGATATGGAAGAAGAAAATGGATGAAAATGAGTGGAAATGGATGGAAAAGGTGCAACTCGGAGAATGGGTTATTGACTAGATGGAGTCGCTAGATGTGCTTGCATGTGCCTCAAAATGCCGACCCTTAACAGGAACACATCAACATACTAAGATGAAGTGGTAAGGTGCTTCAAACCTTTCCCCCACTGTGCATGCCAAAAGCTGTTAGTGAAAAATCACAACACCCCAAATGGCCTTGAGATATACTTTTCTAAGGCAGGGTCATTTGGTGTGATCTACATAATATGGGACCATCTCGCAAGCCGTGGGAATTGCAAACCTGAGATGGCCCTCTAGAGAAAGCCAATTCTTGCTTCCTAACTACCTGCCACGAGCTATTCTAGTGCAGGAAAGCTAATCTAATCCTAATCTAACTTCCAAGGAGACATGGAGAGAAAGAAAACAAGGAAAAACAAAGCCTACACTAAAATGGTGATACACCAGAAAAGGAAGTGAGATATTCTATTGAGGGAGAAAGAAACAAAGAGAATGGAGATGAGGGAGGTCGGACGTAAGTGACATCACCCAAATCTTCAAATCCACCATTATACTCCATGAAACACAACATCCTACACTGCAAAAGCACAAAAAAAAATGGAAGGGAAAGGCATGAAGAAACAACAAAACAATGCAAAGGGTTGAAGAACACCACAAAAACACGTTTTTATTGCTTTGGAAGGTGCACAGACCATTACATTTCTAGAATAGAGGAAAAATGCATTTTCTAGGCATAAGAGAAGGTTCACTTTGCTAAAAAATGGCATCAAGAAAGAAATTTGACTGAGTTTCTCTATGCCCAAAATGTCTCTCTGCTCTCCAATGAGAAGTATTACAATATATATAGAAAGAATAAGAGAAAGAAGGGAAAAAGTCAAATCTGCTCCAACCACCCTAAGATACACATTGAAACTTGATTTGAAAGCTCAACCACTAAATATCAATGCCTTACATAAATCTACCCGCAATATGTCACTTGTGGTTCTCCGACGGATCAAATTGAATCAGATCTGGTAGTTAAAGAGAGAAGATTTTATGTTAATGGCCCGAAGATGTTTCTCTATTTTTATCCCACCTAGCCTCCCCAAATTTAAAGTTTTAGATCTTCAAGGTGTAGACAAGGCTAATATGTTTCCAAGCAGTGTTAGATTTACTATATTTTGAGCCCAGGAGTCAAAAGATATGCCCCTTCGAAATTTGTATCGGGTCTGTACAAAAAGGTGGGAAAACCAGTTCAAAAATGAGCCCCTTTTTAATATAGGATACGTGGAGGGCTGGTGTATGTATTGGGGTGGTCTCTAAATTTTTCCTTTAAAGTAGCGCAGGCCGACATGTGGCTCCTTCGTGACTCGCTTGATTTTCTTATGTTTTTGCCTAAGTCCTTTGCTCGGCGGGGTCATATATTTGACCGGGGACACGCGGTGTCTTGGCGCTTGTCTAAAAATTGTCCCTCAATTCTACTCTTGAACTAGCACCATTTAGACACTTGGCACTCTCCGGCGCCTATCAGAATGCATTGACTATTCAAAACCCGAATCTATGTCTTTACAAATAACTAGGACACACGGCGAGCCCACACTCATTTGAAAAGCGCCAGGATTTTACCTCTTGAAATCGTGCCAATGAGACACGTGGAGGATTCGTGGGGCCGAGATACTTAATCAATTTTGGGCCCACTTTCTTTTTTACCTTTGTTAACCATTAGCTACATGGAGGGCTGGTGCAAGTTTGAATCTCGCTTTGGTCTCCCATCTTGGAATAGCGAGAGCCGATACTTGGCACCTCTACTCGCTTTTCTATACTTAGTCTCTTTTGAGGCCCGCCTGTCTACCTTTTGAATTTTGTTGAATTTTCCTCTGTTTGGGGCCTATGACATGTGGGGATCCAGCACTCATTTGACCCTCCCTTTTGGATTTAACTTTGGAGAAGCACTGTGTCTTGACACTTGGCTCTCTCCATTATGTCTCCTCTATACTTAGTCGATTTTTGGACTCGTTCTGAACTATTTTGAGCTCGAAGACTGTTCGCCTTCACTATTTCTTCTTTTTCTTGCTCCAACCTCTTTGACACTGCTTGGCCTCATGCTCCGAATATACTATTTCATTTCTGACCCTACATGTAACATGTTTGATGAATTTAAGGCACGAGTTCGCTTGACATAGCCGTTTCTTCTCTTTCTTCTTGCATCGGGTTGTTTGATATTTCGTAGGCTCTGCCACTCCATTGTAGAGTCCCTTTGCAACTTATTTTCAGGGTTTAAATGTGATTTCTCAGGTTCTTTCTGTACGAGGTCACTATTGATCCAATATTTTACTTGGGGAAAAATATGGATAACAAAACCCACATAAGGCCTCCAAATGATGTCCATCTTTGACGACAACTCTAGCAATCACCCTGTAATAGGCTACATCATGTGTAGCTCTAGCGCTCAAGTGCTCCCCAATCACATACACCCATCTCATGAAGCTCACTTGAATAAAACCTAGCTCAAATGCATCAGCCTGAGGCATACCAACTAGGCGAACACACACAATGTACTCATATTCCCAACAATGAAGTAGAAAGTGCAGCATAAGTTAAACCTCCATAGTCACCAATAACTCCTTGTATAACTAAACCAAAAATGCTAGTTCCCATGCAAAATGGGTCTTGTCCTCTACCATGTCATGCGGAACCCCCATCAATGATTGTGGGAATCTCCCACCCTCTACATCTGGCAATACAAAACAACAGACTGCCTCCATCAACAACACAACAAGCCTAGTCTCCTCTAGACGGGCCTAGTACATCTCTCTGTAACTTAGGCTAGCACTGTGGAACCTCAACTCTGCCAACCCCTTGCCAAATGTTTACATAGAATCCTCGGATGCCTGTAAGGATATTGAATATACATGCATCCCTACTATTGCAACCGCAAGATCCTGTACACATCCTCCAGGGTGATCGTGATCTCACCGTCGAAAGATGGAATGTGTTGGTCACCAAATCCCATCTATCAATGAGGGTGACCATCAAACTCAGGTGTCGGAGCGTCTGACCCCAATAAGGCCAACCTCTACAACATTCCACTAATCCTCGATTATTTCACCTCCTTGAACCATCACGAGCAAGGGCGACACCCTATCTCACATCTGCAGCTGATCTCTCACCTGCATCCAACAAAACATCACATTAATACACCTTAATCATACCCACAATCATTCTTGACACCTCACCTACACCTATTACCCTCCCTCTTTTTCCCCTCACAACTTACCTTCTTATCACATATTCTATCTACCCACCCCAACCCTCACCCACTATCAATCATACCATACCTCTTTCAACCTCTTACCCATGCTCTTTTTTTCATCAACAACATCTTCTTTTCCCACTATCTATCTCACCCACCCACCCTAGGGATCTTTTGGTCCCTTTTTCTCCACCTAATGACCAAGACGGTTACCCCTAACTCGACCACTTTGTCTCTCCCAAATGGCATTAGTCACCTTATCTGTGACCGATACCGGCTCAACACTACCGACGCCGGTCACCCTAAATCAATGCCGGCCATTGTCGCGTCGAAAATCCATGACACCAAAACCCCTTTCTTCCTAACAACTCCTTCTTCTACCTTTCTACCCACCCATTCCTACCTAAATCTACCCTCAACTCCACCCCACCCCTCATTCACCTAACCACACCTCTCCCCATTCCTATTTTACCCAATTTTCTTCCCAAATTCAAAATCCCTTTTCCCCAAAACCCGTTTTCCTTACATAACCTATATACCCAATCTACCTCACAAAATAAGGTAAGGGATTGACTCTTACCTCATCACAATGCTATCTGCGTGGTGGCACATCGCCACCTTTGCACCGGTGGTCCACTCGATCCCTCTCCTACCTCTGCCATGTCCAATCACCAAATCCAATCCTCCTGACCTCCACCCAATCACAATCGATCCCCTGTGCTCGTGGACCCATCTACCTGGCTCCTCTAACGATCGGATCTTTCCGCCTCCAAGTAACATATCATCCCTCATCCTTTCCGCCTGACAAAGCACAACTCGTTCAATGCTCTGTCATTTTCACAAAAGACAAACCATACAAATGAACCTTTATTTTATGGCTTTTTTCTTTTTATATACCCACCTTGACTGACAGACGTTGGTTATACCTAAAATGACGCGTCGGCCATGTACCTAGAACACTGTAGCCGGTTATACCTAGACCAACATCAGTTGTGTGCCCACAAAAACCATGGTCGGTCTACTTAGACCATCATCGATTCTATATGACCGACATCGATTTACCTATCATACTCGCCCATACCCTTTTCCCGTTTCGACCAACAATTACCCAAACCGACCACTTTGCTGACCTTACCCATCCCTATTGAACCAACCTCGAAGCCTACTTACCTATACTGTCCTTTATTGTGCTTTGGGAATTTTTATTTTACCCATACCTCGGCCTTACCCGTGCCGTGACCTACTTACATGGACTCGGAACATTGTTAGTGACCTATGAACTCATGTACTCACTATACCTTGCAACACTGTTACCCGTGTTGTTTGACCAAATGACCTTATTTTGCCTATGTCCATGTGGTTTATATTGACCTTACCTTTGGTGTACCAGAACATACCTAAATGTTCTTGCACCTGACCTGAGAAGTGCTTTCGCACCATATCCTATACCTTGGATACCGGAATCACCTCAACCTTGTTTGGATAAACCTATCAACCTTAGATGATGTAGAGTTTGCATGCTCTTTAACCTAAGATCGTGTGCCACGCTTTATGCGTGCATTTGAATGTTACTACCTTTGATCCTGGCCCATTACCAAGATTACCCAATTGAATCTTTACCCAATTACCTCTAATATCTACCTTCCTCTTCCTCGAGATCCACCTTTTATCAAACCACTCATCGATTCTATATTCTACCACATCAGTTCCTAGTTTGAGGGGGATCACCTTCACCCACACATGGGGCAACCACATCTTATTTTTTGTCAACGTCGCTTACCAATACAAGCTATGCAAAAAAAAGGGGCAAAATGTAGACACCAAAATTGGGTCACACTCCCTTGGTCCTTTGTCAAATAACCACCTCAAACATACTCATCTAACCATGGCCCCTTCCACCCCACATCACCTTTAATTTAATTAATTAAATTAAATTAATATGTATCCTCACAATATTTAATATCTAATTACCTTAATTTCTACCCCACCACCTCACCTAGCCACCTCACCCTAGACCTATTCTTGGCATGTTTCCATAGCTAACTAAGAGCTAATATTACTTTCCTTAATGAGCTAAGATTTGGTCCAACCCTAAAATCAATGCCTAAAATCTCCCTAACCACCTTCCCGCTCATAAAATGTAACATTCATTCCAAATCCGTGGATCAAGGAATGAACTTGAGCTAAAAGAGGTGAGATCTACCAATTTTAGTAAACCTAGGGAATCCCACCTTAATCAACGTGGGTCACCCTAAATCGATGTAGGTTAACTTGGCACCACCGCTTGTTACCATTTATTCACCTAAACAACCTTGTTTTTGGGTTGGTACATTCTGAGAGTAAGGAAAGGAGACCGAGTTGTATGTAAATGAAACCAGCATCCTTTCACGTATCCAGACATCTAGAGCCGTCACGGGACTGATTTTGGAAGCATTGTACTCATGGAATCATTCTAGAGCCCCGCTACAATATCCAACACCATTCTTTTGACAAACAACCACCTCCATTCAGCCATCTAAATCTACATCACAAGTAAGCATACCTTCTACCAAAGATAGTCTATTTCAATATATAGGATTTTTTTACTTTTGTTATTAATTCATACCTTGCATGTCCATTTTCCACCTCTTACCTACTTGTAGACTCATCCATTCTTCTACCCACACCACCAAATCACCCATTATCTCTTGTCACCCACCTATGAGCATCTCTTGAGACCTTTACCTACCTCTCCCTCTACCCTTCCATCTATGTTTAGCTCCAACTCAATTCCCACAACTATATTTCATTGAGTTCCTTTCACCCCGACCATACCGATGCCGATTACCCATAACCATCAACGGATATACCCAACCGACATCGGTCTCTATGTTTTACACATTTGCCAATAACAAAGCCAAACAACCTTTTACCAAGTGACCTAAACAACCCAAAACCTGACCATCACGGGTCTACCTAAAATATCATCGGTCATACCTGACCAACATCGGTCTTTGTGTTTTACACCTTGACCAAGAACAAACCCAAAATCATCTAACTAGTTAACCTAAACAACCCGAGATCGACCCCGACCGGTTCCAACACCCTGCCAACTACCTACCTTTACGATCGACCATAGCCTAACTTTGTTATGTTAAGATTTGCTTATTGTTCTTGAATGAGATACCTAAATCATATCAACTACAATAGGAATTTGTTTCTTTCTCGTATTAACTTGTTTTAAACAAAATATTGACAACCATCTAGGAAGTATCACACTTCCCAATTAGCATACACTAAAGAGTCCATCGTTATATATCGTTTAACTATCTTTTTGTGGTCTTGTTTTTTATTACGGGTAGTTCCTCCTAGCCAAAAGGAAGCTCTCACATTCAGTTGTGGATAAAGAAGTCAGAATGCATACAAAAACCATCAATCGACCAACATTTAACTGGTATTCCTCCTTGGCCTTTATCCTTATCTATTTCCAAAAACATAAAGAAAATGGTGAAACAATCCCATTCACATGAATGGGAAGTTCTTCTCCATTGAGCATGGATAGATGAAATGAATTCACCTCTTTGCAACTTGCTAATGATGTATGGCCCACTCCAGAGAGCATCAAAATTTTCATGTCTCCTGGTTTGACCTGTCTTCATCCGATTTGAGGACTAAATCTCCCTCTTGAAAATGCCTATCAGACACGTTCTTGTCAAAATATTTCTTAACTCGAGGCGATGTTGCTCCAAAGTCTTCATAGCCTTTTTATGTACTTCGCCTAACTACACGAGTTAAACAAACCTTATTGTCATAGGATCACCCTCCATAACTTCAAGTTGATGAGCTAACTCGAAAGAAGGTAATTCCAAGGAGAGCGGAAGTTTTTCTTCCGTTTCATAAATAAACACAAAAGGAGAATTCCCTATGGCCCTTTTAGGTGTGATCCACTCTGCCCATAAGTTAGTCTTAAGCTATGTGTGCCAAGTCCTCTTGTTAGTTTCCATCATGTGCTTAATATTCCTTATGAGGTTTTTTTACTAGACTCAGCCAATCCATTTCCTTACAGATAGTAATTGGATGAAGTCTTGAGGTAGATCCCATTTTTAACAGTTC
Source organism: Taxus wallichiana var. yunnanensis (assembly GCA_018340775.1). Classification (NCBI taxonomy): domain Eukaryota; kingdom Viridiplantae; phylum Streptophyta; class Pinopsida; order Cupressales; family Taxaceae; genus Taxus; species Taxus wallichiana. The sequence continues at coordinate 61,055,171 of CM031239.1, read as the reverse complement.
ATTCACTCAACTTCATACCAAGAAAATCCATCATGTTGTTTGAAATAAATGTAAAAGGAATAATGAACCTTGTCACTATTCCTTCCAAGAAATCTAGAACTACCTTTTCATTTCTCTCTTTCAATGCTACCGCCTCTATCCATCGAGTAAAATAGTCTATTGTAGTAAGGACCCATTTATGTCATCACTAGATGGAGGATTAATCATTCTGATGAAGTCCAACCCCCATTGAAAAAAGGGTTGATCCACTTGGATTAGATGCAGTGGAAGAGCTGCCAACTTCTTCTTGCCAATGAAAAAGGCACATTCCTTACACTTCCTTACCTAGAGATGGGCATATTTGAACAAATCTAGCCAATAGTAGCTGGCTCACATGATCTTGGTAGCATTTTTTCATGTAGAATAATGTCCTCTAGATAGGCCATTATGAAACTCTTCTAGTATCTTACTCACCTGTTTCGGTCTACACACCGAAGGAGGACACCATTCAAATCCTTTCAAAAGAGAACATTATCTACCAAAACATATGGAATAGATTGAAGACTGAAATTTGTCTTTGTTTTTTTTCCATGTCCACTGGATATACTCTGAGAAGAGGAAATTCTTCATTTTAGATAGCCAGTCAACTTGATTGTCACTCTCATCATTGTTTAGGAGCGTCATGTCCTCATCACCTTTTTATTCCATGTCTAGAGCAAGTTGTTGACACAAACCTTTACCTCTGACAAGTTTAGTAACTTTGATATACACATCATACTCCATCACCTTCGTGATCCATCTAGCACACTTTTTGTTCATCTCTTTGTTTAGAAAAATCTCCTTGACACCTGGATAAGACACCATCAGATGAATTTTGTTGTTCAACAACATGTGCTTGAATTTCTTCAATTCTCGAATAACTGTAAAGACTTGTTTTTCAATGAATGAGTATTTGAGCTCGTAGTATTTGAGGGATTGACTGAAGAAAGCAATTGGTTGCTCTCTCAGATCATTATTTTGCTAGGTGAGGATCCTTAAATGCTCTCTTGACCTGCAAAAGCATAAAGGATAAAGTCTTTATCAAACTTGGGGTTCACTAGCATGGGAGCTTGAGAAATTTTTATTTTGATGGCTTTGAATCTTTCTCATCCTTCCTTTGTCCATGAGAATGGCATGTTTTTCTTTAGCATGGTTATCAGTGGTTTAGCCAATGTCACGAATTGAGGGATGAATCTTTGCATGAAGTTTATGGTTCCTAGAAAAATGGAGGCCCTTCCTATGACTTGGGAGAGATAAGGACATAATCGAACAAATCCTGGTTGGATCGATTGATAGTCCTTCCACTAAAACAACATGCCCCAAAAAATTTCCCTCATGTACTACAAAAATACATTTCTTGGGATTAAGTGAAACCCCAAATTCTCTACACCTTTGGAAAACCTTCCTTAGATGTGTGATGTGATCATCTGCATGCTTAGAATATACTGATTATGTCATCTAGGTAAACCAAGATGATATCATTGATTAGTCCTTTAAATGCCATGTCCATGGCCCTTTGGAAAGTATCCCTAATGTTGGACAATCTGAACAACATTTTATTGTAGACATACATGCCCCACTTGGTAGTGAAAGCCATTTTGAATTGGTTGTATTATTGGATGAGAATTTGATTATAACCCAAATATCCATCGAGCAAAGAAAATATTTGAGCTCCTACCACTATTTGAAGAATTTTCTCCATTGATGGGAGAGGATAATGGTCTTTCAACGAGGCATGGTTCAAATCCTTGAAATCTACGCACAACCAAATCTCTCCATTCTTCTTCCTTACGGGCACCATATTGGCTACCTAAGAGGAGTGCTTGATGGGAAAAATAATACATTCTTCAATGATTTTGGTTAGCTCCTTTCTCATTAGTGGCTCGATTTTGGGATTAATGGGCCTCTGTTTCTGGTGAATTGGCTTGGCATTAGGATCTAGTTTGATGGTATGTTGTGCTATACCTGGATCAAAACCATGCAGGCCTTTATAGATCCATGCAAAAATGTCATGATACTCTTGACAAAGTTTGATGAAAGCTTCTTTCTCTTCAAAAGTACACACTTTTCCAATCTTCATAAACTTCTCATGTGCTACCTTGACTTCCTCAAAATATTCTTCTTTGACCACCATGTTAGAGATTTGTCTTTTGGCTTGATCATCTGAATTGAAAATGGATTCTAGAGTGACTAAGCCTTTTGGTAGTTTGTTGCTCTTCAATTGTATAATTTGATCACCATATGACTCTTGTAACTTATCCTAATTTCTTGTAGAAATTTCGCCTCTTCTTATAGGAAAAGGATAAATTTTTGTCACTATCGAACACTTTCCAACTACTCACATTATCAGGGACTACAGGTCGAACCACCATTTTGACAAATTTCTACCCTTCTTTCATGATATCAACATGTATGTCGTATTGTGAGCCAATTTTAGAAAGCCTATTAACATCTTGATTTTAATTTCTAGGAACCGCATGGATTCCAAAAGCTTCAAAATCTTCAATCAAGTCCCAAAATTGGTTCTTGTATGATCTTAAAAGATCATTCTTAGATGCACTGTGTGTCATCACTTGATGAACAACTAACTCACTATCTCCAAAAATAGTTAGGGCTTTGATTCCCTTCTTTTGGGCTAGTTGAATTCCTTGTACAAGGGCCTCGTATTCAACAACATTGTTAGTACAACTGAATCTGCAACCAAAAAGATGAGAAGTATTTATCTCCCTCTAGAGAAATTAACATAACACCAACACCAGATCCATTCTTACTTCTTGAGCCATTAAAGAAAAATTGCTACAGTCCTTCCAAATTGCTTGGTGTTTTGACAAGTCATGTATGATCGTATCTTCTTCATGAATATAGTAGATACCCAATCCTATTTCTTCCAATAATAGAAAACTAGCTTCTTCTTCTACCAACACATCAGCATAGGGATCATACTGATGATCTCCACTTACTTCATCTAGCACAATATCGGGGAATTCTTCAATAAGAGTGGTCGGTTCATGATCAACATCTTCTTCTTCCGGATCTTTGATGGTGTAATTCCCATTTATAGGACTAGCAAGTGTAGGTTCTACATGATTATGGAAAATTGGTTCCACCCTTATAGTCACTTTGGTTTTGTATCGAGTCCTAAGAATCATATGTGACCAATCAGCTAATAGATAACCACCCATCTTGGCAGTGAAATCTCGTGATAGGCAGATGACGAAGAGAGGAGGAAGATCAATGACTGATATGTCTTGGGTGAATGAAAAACTTGGGCATGCATGGATGGTAAGTTAAATTCCTTTGATAACTCCAATAGTATTAACAACTATGCCATCCAACTGAACACCCCTCTTACAATTGACACATATTGTATGCCAAATACATCTGTAATTTGTTTGGGCATGACCAAGAAGCGACACAATTGAATTGAACATGCAATTATGTACCAAGTGGTCACCAATGATCAGGGAAATATAGAATGGTGGCGGTTTGTTTGCCTTAGGAATAATTTTCCCTTCCGGTTGACACAAACTCATAGTAGTTGTTGCTCCATGACTTGATGATCCATTGGTTGTACCAAAACTGTTCAGAGCCTCTTGCAACAAGTTTCTTTGAGAAGGAATTGAGAGTACGTCCCACATAGTAACACTTAGGTTGGTTTTCTTCATCTATTCCACTATGCTAAAGGGAATTGATCCTAATTTGTTGACACTTCTTTGAGCATTGGGATCCTCCTTTGGAAAATGCTTGTTGGGTACCATGATGCCTAATGAACTTTCTTTCCTTGCGGCTTGGCTAGCAGGTGTTTCTGGCAATTTATTTCCGCATCTTTATCAACCATTATTTGTGTCTGAGGCTGTGAAGTGGATTCTTGATCAGCTTTATAAATTTGAGGTTCCATTTCTCTCTTCTTAGAATGAGTGTTTTCCGCCATTGATGAGGAATCTATATTCAACCCGCAAAAATATTCTACTTTCCAGTTTAGCAAAGTGGTTTCTTCAGGTGCCTATAGTTGATCTGTTATTTCTTGTGTAGATGTGTTCTCTATTAGCTTAGAAGGCGGATACACTTTGAACCATAAGGGTCTGGCCAAGAACTCCATTGGGATCTGATTTTGATTGTGGGGTTGAGAATAAGGATAACACCATTTGTAGTCTTAGACTAGATTATTCTGGATAGGTAATATGAATTTAGATGAGCTAGTAGCAAGAGGGTTTTGAAATTTCAATAGCTTGATTTTATGGCTGATTGTTCCTTTGAAAAGGAGGAAGGTTAGCCTGATACTGCTGATTTTGTGGCTGATATGGACAATTTTATTGAAATTTTTGCCTCTTGAGTGCAACAAACTCATTTCCAAAAGTTTGCAGTAGTGACTTTACTTCAAATAGATCATTTGAAGAGGTAGGGGTAAATCGAAATTTGGTTGATTAGAGGCTACTCTTTGGAATAGGAGCAATGATAGGCTGATTATTTATAAGGTTTGGAGATAATGACTTTGGCAAAGTCATGGAGCTATCTTTCCAGCCTGAATCAATGAATTTTCCACTCTTATGGCAATGTCATAGGCATCAGGTAATGCAGCCCCTCCCATGGACTGGATCATAACTACTACATCACTATTCAAGGATCACAAATAGTACAAGAATGTATTATGTGGAGGGCTTTATAAGTGTCAGAATCCTATTTCAGTTCGTGGAATCGGAAGTTGAAATCACTCATGTATTCTTGGGGAGCTCTCTTCATGGTAGTGAGTTGTTCCAAAAGTGATAGGTGATCACTCTTGTCTTCAAACTGTTTACAGAGATTTTCTCCTAACTCATCCCAAGTGGTTATAGTGCCAACACTTAACCCTTGAAACCATTGAAGTGCTTTTCCCTTGAAAGAGGTAGCAAGAAGTCTAACCGCAACATTGTCCTCCATGATATTATGTACGACACAAATGCTAGCTACATCAAGAATATGTTCCACTAGAGTAACGTGAGTTTCCCCTGTGTAAAAGGGTAAAATTTTGAGTGCCACAATAGGTATAGGGTCACGTTGAGCTAATGAAGAGGACTACTTGCATTGAAAGGGGGAAAAATTGGTTTCGTGCCATAACAACAAGAGGTTTATTACTCCATGATGAAGGGAAACTTCCGTAAGAAGGAGTTGAATGACCCCTACAAGGTAGAGCTATAACGGTGATGTTGAAATGCCTCTTCTTCTTCTCTTTGGAGGAGACAAGGAAAGTTTGATATGCTTGATAATTTCCTTGTTTTGAAGAAGCTCTTATTTGAATTCTTTGCATAAGTTAACACACTGATATTTGGAATCAAGAGGTGTAGAGTTGTCAGGTACTTTGACTAATGTAAGGGAGAAGAGAAGTACCAAATTTTTCCCACCGGGTGTGCAAAAACTGTTGTCACCAAATCACTGCACCCTCCGAATGGCCAGAATTTGAACAAGACATTCAGTGTGATTGGGACACATGGGATCACCTCTCAAGCTGTGGGACTTGGGCTCAAGGTGAACCTCCGGAGAAGGCTAGCTTCCTCTTCCTAAACTAAGTGCTGCACTACTCCTAGTGTAATAAAATGGCTATCTAGTTCTATGCTAACATTAATGGGTTTTAGGGAAAGAGATTTGCTGAAATGCAACTATACTAGAGATGGTGATGCACCAAATAAAGGGTGTTTCTAGACTCAGGAAGGGTTAATTTGAAGAGGGTATGTGTACCACAGGTCAAATTCACCTACTACAACTTAGAGAGGGTACAAAATACCATACTAAGAAACATGCATTCCCTTTGTTAAAATCGATAAAAAAAAGTTATCAGTCTTCCAGTGAAGAAGGATGAACTTGAGAGGGGTGAAAAAGCACCACAACTAAACTACATGTAATACTCCACCACTCGATAAGCACATTACCTACCCAACCTCTACAAAATATGATTTCTTGATTGTATGATGAAGGGAATGAGGATATTTTTCCAATGGTACCAAGTTTGAATGATTTAGAGCTATATATCTAAAGTAATGGTGATTTAAATTTTTATAGGTGTATTGCACATAACGTGACATGTAAGGGATTTTTCTTGGCTATTGTGATCACCTTTGCCATGTATGCATCACTTTTTCACTTTCCATGTGTTGTTCTTTCATTAGCATGTCGAATGCTCTCTTATTTTAAACTCACGCCGACATGAAAGTTTTATCAATCATGGTTGATTACGTGAGCCTTACGTATGCCATACATAACTACCTCAAAATATGCTTTGGAATGCTTCCATGTGTCCTCGTTGGACCACTCAATTCACACCATCTATAATCATTCCATTTTTCCACGCTCCTATAAATTTTCAACATGCCATATTTTTACCTAGAATGTTGACACTTGTCGCTACGATGGTCACCGAATGCCTCTCGTTAACTTGCACTTTCGAGCCATGAAATTATGAAAAAGTGGCATTCTATGATTGATGTGGGGTTTCAAATCTTTAATAATGGTGGTCGTTTTCTACCGCCACTTGTTTGATCGGAATGAATTGGAGCTTGAGGTGGGGAATGCATTCATGCATTCTTGTAATTACAAAAGAGAAGGAAACTCCCAAGCAAAATCTCTTAAGTTTTTGATGTAGGTAATTTTTCAAACACTTTGGAGTGACATTGTGAAGGTCTGGGGATCATCTCGAGCTTACAACTGTAAAATTTTCCCATGTATTTGAAGGGAATCATCTCGCAACCCACGAGGCCGACTAAAGCATAATGCCAAATCCAAAAAATGGAATGTAAGTTTCCAAATATAGCCCAAGGGTTATTTTGGTCAACAATTTGGAGACTTTCAAGGATATTTTCCTACTAAATATGAAAACTAGTAGCCTTGAGCATCTGTTCCGCATGGAGTTGAGCGAGATATACTTCAAAAAATTGACCAACTACTTGAAAAATCTATCCTTGACTCCACATAAAGTAATTTGGTCTTGACATTAAATTTCTCTGCTTGAAAAGATCATTTTATCCATGATTTTTTTGAATGGATTTAATGAGAGTAGAAATCTAACATAAGGTTGATCCTCCACTCCATTTTTCCTAAAATCATAAACAAAATACAGTGGGGCCTCTTTCACTACCTTGAATGCTTACAAGTTGAATATGAATCATGTTATACTACTTCTTACATTTCATTTTCTTCACTTCCCAACTCTGTTTGAACATATTTTGTTCTTGGAGCCTTACATGAACTAATATGTAGCGTAAATTATCACTTGGAATGACAAGAAGACTGCTCAAATGACCTATGGAATGGAAAAATTCACTACCAATAAGATAATATGCTAAACAACACTTAGAGGAATTAAAAAATAAGTTACTATGTACAAGGGATGGTATTCCTTAATAAAAATTCTTTAAATAAATCCCATTAACTGGGATTATTAGTTCTTCACAATCCAATTTAGAAAATTGGAAAGCATTATTTGACTTATAGCTTGAAATAACATAGGGGCCACTCCAAATTGTATCAAACTTTGAGTTCCTTTCAGGTTTAGCTCTGTCTGCATCCCATTTTAGGACTAGATCTCCTCATGGAAATTTTTAGCCATTGCTTTCTTATTGAAACACCTTTTAATATGAGCTTGATCCCTTTCCATTATTTGCATTGCTTGGTTCCTTAACTCTTCTAGTTCCATGAGCTATGTATATCTAATTTACATGGCCTCAAATTCAAACATTTCTAGCTACTTGATGAGTTCCAAAGTGGTAGTTCGGGGGATATAGATAACCTCACTTATTTACCATAAACCAACCTATAAGGAAAACTACTAGTAAATATTTTAGGAGTGATCATTTTAGCCCACAAGGTTGATTTTAACTTTTTATTCCAAGTCCTTTGATTATTTTCCAAGGTTCTCATTATGATCCTAAGAATATTCTTGTTTGTGGAATCAACGTGTCCATTACTTTAGGGGTAATAGTTTGAAGAAGTGCTCAAATATATGTCATTTCTCACAGTCTAATCAGATATTTTTGTTCCAAGGAGCTCTAGGGAATTATCGAAATTATCTTGTATAAGGAACACCAAACCTAGCCACAATACTTTCATAGAAGTCTAGAATGCTAGCCTCATTTTCTTTCTTCAATGCAATTTCTTCTATCCATTTGGTTAAGTAATTAGTGGTTGTGAGGATCCAATTATGAGCAAAGCTCGAATATGGATTGATTAAACCCATAAAATCCAATCCCCGTTGTATGAATGGTTGATTTACTTGATATGGGACGGAGCGGAAGGGATACTAACCTTTCATTTAACCTGAGAAATTCATTTTCTACATTTCTTAATATAACAATCAGAAATGTTGAACATAATTTCTACATGCTTCTTAATCCACATAACAATCATTGTCCATTTTAAATATTAGGAGAACCAATAATAAATAATGCCATCAATAAATCCATAATGGAATGAAGTGCTTCCTTTTGGTTTTCAAGTTTTGAGGAGCTGTTTGGAAAGTGCTACATCCCCCATTTTTCTCTATCATGGAAATCATGCAACACCTTCTCTATTTGGTCCATATAGATTATGATGTACATATCGATTAGAAAGAAAGGCTTGAATATTATAGAATGATGTATAATCGATTAGATAAAGAAATAACTTGAAATAGATAATGAATAAAAGAGCTAAATGAGCAAGATTAAAGAAAATAACAAGAACAAGTATAAAAACACATTACACTAGATATAAGTGGAGAAACCCAAAGGAAAATCCACTGGTAAAGCACTATATTTTATTAATTGAATATGATACAATTTCACCCAACACTTCCACTTCGCTCCTTAGCTATTTCACATATCTGCAGAGCTATATCTCACTCTTGTTCAATAGCTAATACAATCAGTTAATCAACCATACATCTAGCCCATCCTACATACAACTCATAGTCTTTAATACAAGCCTGCATAGCCATTGTAGACAATCAGATAGTCAATCCCAAGAGGGATCACCCAATAAATTGGGTGGGTGAATAGTCAGACCACTTCACTCTTTGAGTGTGAAAGACTTCACACATTAAAGTTTGATTCAAAAAACTATAATCATGTTGGGGCATGCCCAAGTGGCTAATCCCACTTGACATTATCACCCCAACACTCCCCCTTAATGTTAAGTGGGAGAAAACAATCAGACATGCCAAGTTTTAGACCCATGAATCAACAATAGTGATTCAAGCTTAGCATGCTAACAAGGGAAATCCATAGATCTTCCCAAACAAATATTCTTAAGACAGTGCTTTACAATATGAAGACTTACATTAGACCATGGATCCTTTTATAAGCTAAGGCATACCCATGACTAAAGCTTCATTGGGATTTACAAGTAACTTCACAAAATAGTGACACATTTACTTATTACAATTGGAGGAAGTATTGGAAGTTTGAACAGGCCGTTAAGAGGTGGCATTGTCATGTGCACTCCCCTCAAGGGAAACTCGACAAGCCCAACAAGGCATGAAACTTGCAAAACTTGATAGAACACAATGGTTTTGTGAAGATATCTGCAACTTGATCTTTAGTTGGATAGAACTGGAGATCAATATCACCATTAAGGACTTTTTCTCTAATGAAATGCATATGGACTTCAATATGCTTTGTCCTTTGATGCTGAACTGGATTCTTTGCAAGAGAAATGCAGCTTTGACTATCACATAGAAGAGTAGTACTCCCTTTGACATTCATGTGCAACTCAGCCAACAACCTTTTCAGCCACATAACTTCTTTAACAACTTCCATGACACTCTATACTCTACCTCAGTAGAAGAGATAGACATTGTTGGTTTCTTTTTTTTCTACTCCAAGTGATGGCACTTGCACCAAGCTTGAAAATATATCATAAGTAGACTTCCTATCTGCAACATCACCAACATGATCAGAATCACAATAACCAAATAATTGTGCATCATTAGAAGAAGAATAAACAAGACCAAAATTGATTGTGCCTTTGATATATTTCAAAAATTTTGTTGCCATTTTCCAATGATCCTCATAAGGTTCTTGCATAAATCTTGACACTACTCCTACTACATAAGAAATATAGGTCTAGTAATAGTCAAATAGATCAAACTACCAACTAGCTTCCTATAAAGAGTAGGATCAAATTTAGCACAAGTTGGTTTAGGATCAAACTTAACACCAACTTCAATAGGAATGGCAGGCCTACAATCAACCATGTTAAATATCTTAAGTAGATTAACAACATACTGAGATTGAGATGCAACAATAAGGTTATGATCTTGAATGATAATCATGCCAAGAAAATGATTTAATAAACCTAAATCAAGTCATTTCAAAATGTTGTTTTAACCTTTGTTTGATTTTTACAATTAGACTTTTATCACTGCTAGTAATCAAAAGATCATCTACATACAAGACAATAATGATAATATGATTGTTATCAAACTTGAAAAATAAATCATTATCAGAACAATAATTAGTAAAGCCAAGGTCTTGAAAGAAACAAGTTAATTTTAGCATACCAAGCTCTAGGAGCTTGTTTAAGACCATACAAAGAACTTTTTAAGCTTACAACATAAAGTTCCTTTTAAGAGCCTCAAATCCTTTAGGATGAACTCATATAGATTTCTTCTTTTAAGTCACCATTTAAAAAAGCATTTTTGACATCCATTTGATGAATCTCCCAACCATATGGGTGGCCAATGCAAGAAGAACTCTTACAGTACTCATCTTAGCAACAAGAGAAAAAGTCTCAACATAGTCAATACCTAGTTTCTGAGTGAAACCATGAGCTACTAGCCTTTGCTTTGAACTTTTTAATCTCTCCTAGAGAGTTATATTTAATTTTGAACAACCACCTAGATCCTACAATGCTTCTTTTAGAAGGAGGAGGGACTAATTCCCAAGTGTCATTTTTTATTAGAGCATTGTATTCATCCTTCATAGCTTGAAGCCATCTATCATCTTGAGATGCTTCTTCAAAGGATTTTGGTTCTACCTCATAGAGGGTCATCAAGGCATGGTAGGTATGTTGACTTCTAGTTATTTTTCTAAGATTATCAAGTTGAGAGTTTTGAACAAGATTTTTAGCCCATCTAGGAATCTTAGGTTGCAAGACATTTTGGGATGACTCCCCCTCAATCTCCATCATATCTAGATTAGGATAATCAACCTCTTGAACTTTTGTTTCCATAATGTTAGTAGGAGGATTATCAGGATCTATCTCTAGAGTAACAGAGGAGGGTTCATTAGGATCAACAGAGAAAGTTCTTTCTAAGACTTGAACATTTCTATTTTCAACAATGTCATGCTTGAATGGATCATAGACTCTCAAACCTTTAGTTTTACAGCCATAGCCAACAAAAATACAAGCAAAGGAGGTTGGATCAAGCTTCTTCCTTTTAGCTTTTGGAATGAAGATGGAAGTAGGACTGCCAAATATTCTTAGGTGAGAGATATCTAGTTTTTGCTTTGTCCATACTTCATGAGGAGTAGCTTGATGAAGAGGTTTTGTAGGTAGTCTATTTAAAATATAGACAACAAGTGTTCATAGCTTCAGCCCATAAGAACTTAGGCACATTGGAAGCATGAATCATAGTCCTAGCCATTTCTAAGACAATCTATTCTTTCTTTTTGCAATGCCATTTTGTTGAGGGGAATAGGGAGTGGTCAATTCTCTTTGAATTCCACATGACACACAAAACTCATCAAAGGATTTTTGACATATTCACCTCCATTATCAGTCCTAATTCTCTTAATTTTCAGATTTGAAGCATTCTCAACTAGAGCTTTAAATTCCTGAAATTTAGATAGGACATCAGACTTCTTCTTAATGAAATAAGACCAAGTCATTCTAGAATAATCATCAATAAAGAAAACAACATACAATGCACCACTGAGAGAAGGAACCTCAAGTGGACCTCTTACATCACTATGGATCAGTTCTAATAACTGAGAGGAATTTGGATCATGATGTTTGTGAAATGGTTGAGCATGTTGCTTACCACGTAGTAGCAACTTTCACAAGTTTCATGTTATGATTTTATCTTAGGAAGACCAACAACAAGATTTAGTCTAGACATATCATACAAAACTCTTGAAATTTACATGACCAAGTATTTCATGCCATAGCTGAATATCATTCCTAGAAGAGGAAGAAAAACAAGACTCGAGAGACAAAACCATCAAAGATATACAAGCCATTCTTTGGATCCCAGAAGCAATGACATTTTAAATTGATCTTTTGACATACCATTTTTCTTGTAGAAAAACAACTTTATAATTTTCTTTAGTTAGTAAGAGAGCAAGACAAAATATTCTTTTTCAGTTTAGGGACATACAAGACATTCCTAATTAAACCATTAGATAGCTTAACATTGCCACAACCTTCAGCTCTAATGATAGAGTTATCTCCTAGATAGATATTCTCTTCACATTTGACCATATCTGAAAGGATATTAGGAATGCAAGTCATGTTCTAGAGGCACCACTGTCAAGAATCCATTCATTGTCATTTGAAGTTGAGAGAGGGAAGTATACAAAAAATAGATTTCTCAGCTACATTTGCTTGCTTTTGCTTCTTGATTTTTCTTGAAATTATTAGGCTTGTTGTTTTTAGCATTCTTGACTGATTTATTAATCTTGACTCTACAATCAAACTCTTTGTGTCCAAATTTTCCACATTTATTACAAGTTCCATTAAATTTGACTTTGAATGGCTGATTGCTTTTAACAGAGTTAGTCTTAGGATTAGATTTAAATCTGGATTTAATACTAGAATTCTGATTTGGATTAAAATGTCTAGTATGAGAAGGCTTATGATTTTGAGAAGGCTTATGATTTTGAGAGAATAGAGCTTGAGAAGCAGTCTCTTTTGAATCAAAGTTCTCCATGACTCTCTCTTCTTGAATCAACAAAGAAGACAAAGTGTCTAAATCAGGAAAATCATTCTCATTCTGATACTTGGAATTAAGAATTGAGATGTAATGTCTGTATTTTTCATGAATGTTGATTTGAATTATAAAATACAAAATCTTGTCTTGAAACAATTCATAGTTGCAACCATCTAGTTGAGCTTTAATGTTCTTAATTTTAGCTAGATAGTTTACAATTTTCTCATCCCCTTTCATGGGTGTTGTAAACAACTCTAGAACAAGCTTAATGATCTTAGATAACCTACTTCCTTCATGCATGGTCTCTAATTGCTTCCATGCAGCTAAAGGTGAGTCTAAATGGCCTACATGCATCAAGAACTCATCTCTAATGCTTTGCAATAGGATGGATAAAGCTTCTTGAGATCTTTGAGAAAAGGAGCTAAGGTTTTTAGGGGTAGCTTGTCTTCCTGTGGGATGGTTTTCAATGCCAGTCACAAGATCCCAGAGCTTTCTAGCCATAAAACAAGATTTTAAATGTACTTTCTAGATGCTATAATTAGTTGAATTCAAGAGATGAGACTTATCCATTGAAAAAACAACAAAACTAGCCATTTTAGATGCTCAGATGGTAAATGAAGACAAATATAGCTAGAAAAATGACTCAAAGAAGCTAAATAGAGACAAAAAAACAAGCTACAAATCTTTTAATTTGTTAAATGAATGCAAATGGCTCAAATTTGATCAAAAATAGCTTGAATTGGTCAAGTTCTGGATCAATTTAACAAGGGCTAGGTCATGTTCAACTATAGACTATTTTAATAAGGAAAATAATTAATTAATTAATTAATTATGAGCTTAAGATCATAGCACAATTCATCAAATCTCAAAAAAATAGCTAGATTTGGTCTAAAAATAGCTTAAATTGGTTGATTTAAGATCAAATTTATAGAACAGAGTCGGGGTCGAGTTACAAGGAGCTCGGTGAGTTCTTTAGCAACTTGGCTTGGTGAGCTAAAGGATGAGTTGTCTAATTTGGAATTTCAAGACAAAGAAATCTTGACGAGTTATTTAAAAAAGAGCTAAAAAGACAAGCTATCTAAGAATTCACAAGACAAAGAAAGCTCGATGAGTTATTTAGAAACTTGATGGGGTGAGCTAAAAAAATGAGCTACTTTAACAAATAAAATAAGTTAAATAACAACTCATATGGGGTGACACGTGGCACAGATCAACAATACCAAGAAAGGCACGTGTCATATTTAAAAACAGATCCTCGGGTGGATGCGAAATTTTTAAAAATTAAATTCAAAGCCTTTTGGGTTGAAACCAATATAAAAAAATGTGACAAAAGATAAACAAACACGTGTCAATACGTGTAGCTTTAAAATAAAGCAAATACACATGTCACTTTTTAATTAGCTCGCATTTCACAAATGTAACTAATAAGACAGATTGAAAATTAATTAAAAGATAGAACCATATACATGTGTCTTTAATTAATTGGATCACATTTCACATTTGACACAATGAAAGCAAAGTCTAAGTCAAACAAGCCACTTGTCAAAAAATTAATGGCTTAAAAATTTATAAACCAAACTTGAAATAAAGTTTGGGTCTAGAAAAGGAATAAGATAATTGTCACAATCTAAATGGCAAAGCCAAAGAAAATAACACACCTGACACAATTAGAATACATGTCAAAAATAATTGGATCATGTTTCACAAGTTTTGACAAAGTGACAAGTGAAAAAGTAGAATATGTGTGATTTTTAATTAGATTAGACTTCACAGTTCACAAGACTTAAAAAAAACCCTGAATGAATGAAGAATTTTTTTAGAAGCCATGGTACAAAGAAAACGATTAATAAAACCACGAAAAAAGAATAAATATGACACGTGGAGAGTTAAAAATGTGTCAATAGATGAGTGGTTCACACTTCGCAAGTCTAAAAAAAAAATGACAAAAATATATGTGTCCAAATGTTATTGAATCACACTTCACAATGCAATAAAAAAAGACTAAGTCAAAAAGATACATGGAGCCTTTTAAATGGCTCACTTTTTGCAAGAAGAAATGAAAAAAACAAATGTGAAAAGGTGGCTAATTTTAATTAGATAACAACTTGCCACAAATAAAATACTGACAAACTGTGAAATGTGGAGTAATTCTATTGGCTCGGATTTTACAAATCTGAAAAATGTGATAGAAAAGATACTTGGAGCAATTTTATTGGTCTGCCCTTCACAACTATCAGAAACAAGTTAAAAGAAGACTAACAAAGTGGAATACGGAGCCACTTGGAGCAATATTATTGGCTCAAGTTTCACAAATGTCAGAAATAGCTAATCTAAGTTTGACAATGCAAAGACATGTGTAAAGCCCTTATTGGCTCATGGATTTCAATTGACTAACAATCAGATAAACAATATTCTGACACCATGAAGCAAGATGGATCTTTTTGATTGGCTCAAGCTTCGTAAAAATTGAAAAATGTGAAGCTAGATGGAGAAATATGATTGGCTCAAGCTTCACAGTCAAAAGAAGTCAAATAAGTCTATCAGGGCAAAGCCAGATGGCACTAGAAGATTGGCCCAAGCTTTCACAAAGACAAAAATATGTCAGATTGAAGCCATTTGGCACTCTAAGAGTGGGTGTGGCTTCGCAAACATGAAAAAAGAACAACATGGAATATACGTGGAGTGATATTATTGGTCCGAAAGCTTCACAAAAAAAAAATGATGAGCTTAAAAATACAAAGCAGATGGCACAAAATGATTGGCCAAGCTTTTACAAAAAGGAAAAAATGGTGAAAAATAAAGATTTTTACCACTAGAATGGACTTAAAAGTCCTAAAATAAATTGGATCTAACTAGATATTTTGGATCCACATTCAAAAATGATTAAATGACTATTTAATGGGAAAACTAGAAAAATAGCTCACAAATGATGGATTCAAGTCGTAAATGGATAAAACGAAATGAAAAATCAAGATCTAAGAAAACAAAAGCTTAAACATGATCTAAACAACCATTTAGCCCATTTTTAATCAATATTTCAAGCAATATTAGGGGAACTGGAAGTTTAAACCTGGTTAGCTTGAACATGACTGTGGAACTTTTGGGTCTCGTAGATCCATCAATAAACTTAAAGTTTCTTTACCCTTTCAAGTCAAAAGACTTCTAGATTGATCCTGCACACACACAATCACCAAGCTCTGATACCATGTTAGATTTAGCAAGAAAAATGAGATCTAAAGATCACATATATCCACCATTAAAGGCCAAAGATTATAGATTATGATGTACAATCGATTAGACAAAGAAATAACTTGAAATAGATAGTGAATAACATAGAGCTAAATGAGAAAGAGCTTAAAGAAAATAACAAGAACAAACAAAGAACACATTACACCAGATATAAGTGGAGAAACTTGAAGGAAAAACTCCATTGGTAAAGCATTGTCTTTTATTAAGAATTTGATACAATTTCACCCAACACTTCCACTTTGCTCCTTAGCTATTTCTTAATATCTATAGAGCTATATCTCACTCTTGTTCAATAGCTAATAAATCCCAATAAATTGGGTGGGTGAAGAGGATCATGCTTCACACCAATAAATTGGGTGGGTGAAGGGAAGTTCATTCTATTCCATGCTCACATCTATTACATTTCTTTACATCTAGCTTACTTTCTTGCTATCAAGTGCAGCACACACAAGACCCACCTAGGGCAAGATTCTATAAACACACACAAAACTACATTGGGTATGAGATGTAGTGGAGCGCTAAGTCATAAGTTCACCATTGTGATAGCTGAGGAAAATATGACTCCTCATTTTGCATCTTTGTTTTTAGGATTTGATGTCTATTTGAGGGTTTTGTAGGTTCATACTTCATTGCAAGTTTCCAATGACCTCGATAATCTTGGTGTGACATCATAGCGAGAAAAGGATAAAAGTGAATAAAAACAAACCCTTAGAGGAATTTCCTTGAGCTTTTCTCACGAGACCTAGGCACCTAGAAATAGGTCTAGGGCACCCGTGGGCGCCCCTGTCCCTCTCCAAGTGCATTAATCTAGCTTATTTCTCCATATTTGCATTTTTATGGGTCTCTATGTGACACTCTTGCTTCTCTATTCACTGGTTAGCACCTCAATACAGTTCAGAGTTAATTATGAACCATCTAAGTACCTTTTTATCCTCCTTGCAATTAGGGTTTCATAATTTATTACTTAGTTTCTTGGGTGTAATTTTTATACTTAATTGTTATTCATTTATCTGCTACTATAACATTCAAATTAGGCATATAAATTCATGTTTAGCTTAATCACCTTCCTCATTCAAATGTACCCGGCCACGAGAAGATATTGTATATGTGCCTCGAAAAACATACATTGTGAAATCCTTTGATAAATATGGATTGATGAGAGTTGGGGCTTGTGCAATTACTTACTCTATGGATTCAAACCTACTTTTACCTTTGGTGGTCCATTTGAAGGGTATACTCTTTTTTAGCATTTGTGTTAGCGACTTGAAAAGGTTGGAAAAATTAGGGACAAACCGTTTGAAAAATTTGATTCTTGCTAAGAATATTTGAAGTGCTTTCTTGTGACTAGGAAATGACAATGTAAGGATAGTGCTAACTCTTTTTAGATCAATGATCAATCCTTATTTAGAAATAATGTGGCTAAGAATATGTATTTATTGGGATTGAGGGAGACTCCAAATTGTTTGCACCTTTCAAATAACTTTTGAGATGGGAAAGATGATCATATGCACCTTTGGAAAACAATGTGATATCATCAAGATAGACAAAGACAAATTTATTAATTAGTCCCTTGAACGCCATGTTCATCACTCTTTGAAATGTTTCTCTGCATTAGATAAAACAAACAAAAATTTCCTATAAACATAGGTCCCCCATTTAGTGGTAAATTTTTTCTTGAATCGATCTTCTTCCTTCACCATGATCTGATTATACGTTGAGTAGACATCTAAAAGAGAAAAACTTTATGATCCAATAACTATTTACAAGATTTGTTCCATTAAAGGAAGTGGGTAATGATCTTTCAAGGAAGCCCTATTTAAGTCACTAAAATAAACACATAACTTGATTTCTCCATTATTTTTCTGTACTGGAAATAAATTGGCAAACCATGATGAATTTTTAACGGGGAAAATAATATTTATCTCAATTAGTTTATTTAGTTCCTTCTTCATCAGAGGTTCAATGTGTGGATTAATAGGTCTTTGTTTCTACCTTATATGATTAGCGATTGAATCCATCTCAATGGTATGTTGGGATAAATTGGGATAAAAACCTCTAAGGTATTCATAGATCCATGCAAAAATATCAGCAAACTCTTGCAAAGTCCTACAAAATCATGTTTTTCTTATGGGGTACTTACCTTGCCAATTTTTAGTTTATCCTTTCCAATTGAGATGGGTTCTAAATCTTCACCCTTAAATTTCATGTTTTCCTTTTCTTTTCTAAGCTGATCATTAGAGTTGAAAATAGACTCCAAGGTCACTAGGCCTTTAGGTAATTTATTTGATCTGAGTTGGACCACTTGATTCCCATATTGCTGCTCCAATTTTTCCTGATTTTTTATGAAAACTCAACCTCTTCTTGGATAAAACTGAAATTCTATTGATTGCTTTCAATTTTTTTCTAATTTATGTTATTATCTATTACAATGAGACCTCACAATTACCTTGATATGTGGTTGTAACTTGCCTCTCATAACATTCTACACAACATCAAACCTTACTCCAATTATAGCCAACCTATCAGTAAATTCATTCGCTTTTCTTGGTATGGAAGGGATGTTGAAGGCTTCAAATTACTATAAAAGGTCCCACACTCTATGCTTTCAGGATATTAACAAGTCATTCTTAGTTACATTTGATCCTTTGACTTGGTTGACAATTAGCTCACTATTTCCAAAGGTTTGCGATTTCTTGATGTTCTTCCTTTACGCCCATTGTAAGCCATGGATGAGGGAATCATATTTTGATGTGTTAGAGAAACTAAACTGAAATATGAAAGAGGAGTAATATTTCATACCTATTGGAGATACAAGGACTACACCTCCCTATTTATTGTATACTTCTTAATCCATAAAAAAATTGGCCAAATGCCAATTTTTTCTTCATCATTTGGTTCGGTAATACTAGGCAAAGGTGAATTCTATTCATATAGGCTATATATACCAAGGAAAATTTCTTCCACTTGTTGATATGGATCAAAGCTATAACAATCATTTTCCCATTCATCAAGTAGCAAATCAGGAATGCCTTTAGTACAAGTATTTGAATCGAAGCATTTAGACAATCCTCTTGATAAAAATGGTATAATTTACATTGATAGTGCTATGCACATAAGGATTTATATGGTATGTAGTAATTAGTTCAGACTTGATAGTAGCCTTGGTGCCATATTTGGTTCTAAAGAACATTTGAGACAAATCGGCTTATAAATATCCTCGATTTTTGGTGAAGTATCTAGATATACAAAGAGTGAAGAGTGGAAGTAGATAATTTATGAAGATGTCTTGAGGAATTGAGATATTAGGGAATGCATGTAGTGTGCTGTTTAGATCCCTGATAACTCCAATAGTTCCTATTGTTGTTTCATCTAGTTAAACCTGTTGTCTCTTAGATGTACAACCACTAGGGAAGAGAGAGGGAGAAATGGACACACGGTGGTAGGAAAGGGGGGTGAGGAAGAATAAGGGACTTGAGTGATTTGTAATTTTACTACCGGGGATGGGGTCTCCCTCCACTTCGATCAAAAATCTCTCTTTGGGAGTTACTTGGAGGCGCCTTGAAAAAGGGTGTGGATAATTTCCCTTCTACTTACGGCTCCTCCTAGGCCAGGGTGAGAGAACTTGATGTGTATCCCAAGGGTTAAGAAGAAGGCGATGGATTGAGGAAGTGTCCCAAGTCCAATTGGGAAGGAAAATTGGGGGCCAGGAACAGCCACCAGATGCAATAGTCACTCAAAAGAGTGGTCACAAAGCACTGCAACCACTTGGGAACCTTGACATAGGCTACTGAAGACAGATGCAAAAGCACTCATGATGTACAAAATAATTATGTGTTCCACCCACACACTTCTTGCAAGGTATTTCATTGATACAAAATTTGTGAGAATTTTTGAATGGTACTCAGAACAACTATTTAGGGTCATTGATACAAAATTTGTGAGAATTTTTGAATGTTACTCGAACAACTATTTAGGAATTATAAGGTGGGGATGGACTTGTATGGAAGAAAGGCTCAGATATCAAATGGGGCAAGGAAGTTAAGAATTATAATGGAAATCACATCATGATACGTCCATCATTTCATGATATAGTAGTAACATAAGGAGATATTTCCCGGGGAACATTTATTGTAGGGAGCCTCGAGAAGACAAATGGCCCAAAATCCCTAATGACCCAGCTTAGGACCCCTATACTTAAACACCTATGTGTGGATTATAATGATAAATATATCACCTACTCTAGTAGATCAATAAGGAATTTTATGGGCTTAAAAATAACATCCCAAAGTGCCCTTTCAAGATTTCCATTTATAATCCATATGAGATTAAAAATGAAAAAACTCATAATTTTACCTCTAGATCATTGTATAATAGAGCATGACATTAATCTCTATAAATTATTTGAGACAAACCCATTTATTTTAGAAAAGAAGCAAGGGAGACATATAAACATGCTCTCAAAGCTTTCCAAATGGCTGTACATCTGTAACCACCTTGACATGAACTTAAAATAAATAGAAAGCCCAAAAATGATTACACAAGAGGGGTGTGAATTCCTATAGAAAAGACACATTTATAACTCCTCGTGGGGCACTTCCAATGAGCTATTCCTCTCCTCCAAAGGGCTCGCCTTTCAAAAAATCCATCCTCATCTCTCTAAAACCCTCTTCTTCCTTCTTATACAACCTTATCTGCTTAAGGGTTTTAAGGAACATCCCATCTAGATTCTCCATTCATTCACGCTTAAGCCATCCTTCGGGGCCACCAAGGAATAATAGGGAATATTCCTCCAAGACAACTTTCAACTTTTCTCACCAATGCAACTTGTCACCATCATGCCGGAGTGGCGAAGAAAAATATTTTCCATGTCTTATTGATGTAAGATCAGATTTTCCACATGATACTAAATGTGACATAACAAAAAGATTAAATTGACAAGAATTTTATTTCAAGGAAAAAACATTTATTCACCCTCTGGTGACACGCTTCAAGTGAATACTTAATATTGATTTAAATTCCACCCATGCTTGCCAATCTGGGAAATATATGTCATTTATGACGACATGATTTCTTAAGAAACATCATCTAAAGAAACATGCCTATTTAAATGTGGCTTAACGGGTCACAAATTTACCATTCAAATTTCATAGATCCACCCACACTTTGCTTCCATTAATAACCCTTATATCATGGAATTTTCAACTTTAGGAGTAAATCCCATTGTAGAATTACTCACAAAATTTGTTGAATTATTATAACTCACGAGTCCTAATGAGGCCTTTGTCAAGCATGTTTTCAGTGTGCCCAATACATGGGCTAATCCTCCGATATCTCCTCCCATGATGACCTAATTCTATCTTTCTTGAACTAGTTGGCTGAAATGTGTGCTTCCTTTCCCATCTTGTAAACCATTCACTTTCATCTCATCCATCCCGAGCATCATCTAAGTATGGGGCATTTGAAAAACCATTGGTATCATCATTTCCCATGTATCCATGATAATCACTAGAAAATGTACAAAGCTTACTCTACTCATCCCTTACTAGAGATAAAGCTTATTATTTCAGCCTACATTGTGTGTACCAAAGAAATTAAAATTACTTCTAGGAACTCATGTAAATGAGATAAAGAGGTGGATTTATGTGCTTGAATATGCTATAACTAAATTCTAGAACACTTTGTGGTACCCCATATTCTCTTCCAAAGAAGAAGAATATTATCACGATGATTCACTCGGTGGTGCAACACAACTCTTTGCGGTTTGAAATTCCATTAGTCAGAGAAAAAAATCATACATAAGGGGAGGAATCTCTCTCTGTGAGTGGGTGAAATCAATTGAGAAGAAGAGGGAGTTTACCCAAATTCTAAATGGGCCACGTGTAGACATCCCTGAACTCGCTAGAAAAGGGAATGTTACAAGGCCTAGCTGGGGATTTCCAGTTTGTTTTTAGTGATGTGACCTATGAGGATTTCATACATCATAGGGACCAAATGCTAAAACATGTGCCAACCCCCGGAGTTAAGTCTTGAATGTCGAAAATTAATTTCTCTATTTACAACATAATCCTTTGGATTTTCATCTTTTGTGCGTGTATGTATATTTCAAGGGAAGGGGCCTCTATAAGAGAACCCCATTTTGTTTATAACGCATATCATTCTAATATGTTTATTTTCTTTGTTATTGTATGACATGTATTTTCATTCTTCTATTCGAGAACCACTAAGACACATCATGTAATTTATATTTACTTGCATTGCACCATAAAAAACCCACATAATTAATCACTTCAGGTGTTTATTATAACACACATACATTTCACACAACTATAAAATATCCCGTAGGATAAATCCAACCGCTCACTCTTGAATCGCCCTCATTTTTATGGAAAATACTAAGTACTTATGCTTCCTTTTAATACACTTCGAGTAATCATAAATACATACCAAACATCAACCCATTTTACAACTAGGTTCTTGGGTTTGTGCCGGGAACTCAAAATATTTCCAAGTAAGGAAAAATGTAAACTTCATTTTGGTTTTTGAAAATAGAACGACGTTGAAAGCTAGTTACATATACCTCTTAGGGCCTTAGGTTCAAACCATCATTTTACATATTCTCGGGAATAAAGCACACTTTAACATCGTTAATTTTTCCTCTAGCAATTTACTTATGTTTTCTTTCATAGTTAGGGCTTGAAAACTAACCCGTGTTCCACACAAATGCCAAAGAAAAGAAGAATACACATAATGAAATTTTCATGGTTTCCAAAATATTTCCCTACCTTGGGTACTAGGAAAAACTAACATTTTTCACCCAATACTCATACTCCACAAAATCAATTGATTACTTTGATAACATGTCAAAGTATGCTTTCTCATGCTTAGTAGGTCGGCCTTGGTGTTGGCCATAACATATGAATAGTATATATAGGGGATTTTAGGTAGTAGTTCATCATCATTTGGAGCATTTGAGTCTTATTGTATGGTTTGGAGGTTACCCCCTCGAAGTGGCGAAGCTATTCTAATTGCATATTGAGATCATTATTCTAGAATATTGTGTTATTTGGTGTTATATTTCTGCTCATGATCTGAATTATACAAGTAATTTCATTACAAGTGGTATCAGAGTTGCGATCTGGGCCAAAATTAGGCAAAAACCCTAATTTTTTGTTTCCACCATATATTGCGAACCAAAGTGAATTGGTGGGAGATATTTTTACCAGAGTTGCAAAAAAATTTCAAGTAAGGTTCCCTGAAAATTTCAGATTTTTTAAATTTATTTTGCAAAAGTTATTACAAATTTAGGTTTTTTCATAAAATGCTCCCTAGGGTGCAAATTGTGGATTTTTTTCAAATTCGTTACATTTTCGAAAAGAAAGAAAAAAAAAATTATTTGGGGTTTGTTCTTTAAGTTTTTTTATATTTGGCCGAATTCGTATTGAAATATGAAACCCTAAAATTTGACCGTGATCCCTACATCCTACTATTTTGGGGCATCATGGCGGGGCCTTCCACAAGAGGAAAAAAGAATCCCATCACTCTGGGTAAAACACTAGAAAAGGATGAGATAGTAGTTGAGGATTTGGAGATAAAAGATATAACTATAGATTCCTCAGGGTTAGGGTTTACTTGATAGACCACAAAGTAAGCCAACTTGAGTTTAACCTGAGAGACCTCGAATCTCGGGTGGCCAACAAAGAAGATGTGGATAGGATTGGAAAAATATTGGAGGATTTCATGCAAAACTTCAGTACGTATATGATGGGTAATCATACTTATGTCAATCAAGGTGGATCCTTAGGTCAACATAATAGACACATGAGCCAGAGTGGATCTTCGAGTGTGCACAATCCAAATACGAGCACTCTGCAGGCCCGTACTATGTTTCCAAAAGTGGAGATGCGTAAGTTTGATGGAAAGGATCCACTCAATTGGATCAACCAAATGGAGATTTTTTTGAACTACATTAGATTCCACCAGGACAAAAGGTGACCATGGATAGCTTTAGTATCTCGAACCTGACCAATTCATCTGGTATCGATGGTTATGTGCTCAAAGGTAGAAGAGTGGTCTCAATGTTACATGGACAATGTTCACTGAAGAGTTGCAATTACACTATAGTTCTAGTGTGTCAGATAATTACTTCAGCCAATTAGCAAAATTGAGATAGATAGGATCTGTTAAGGATTACATTCATCACTTCCAAAACCTTTCTCTATGGGTGGAAAATATTACTGAAGAGAATTTGAATGACCTATTTCTTAGGGGTCTTAAGGATCACATTGAGCATGAGGTGCGTATGTTTAATCCTCATAAGGTTTCTGATTCGATGATTATGGAAAGAAGGGAAGAGAAAATTTGTTTCAAGTAGGAGACAACATTTCACTTATACCAGAGATCGCAACACCTTGGCCCCAACACTCCCTCGACTAGTTAGATTGACACCTCAACAAATTGAAGAAAAAAGAGAAAAAGGTTTATGTTTTAACTATGATAGTAAATTTGGACCAGGACATAAATGTGTTGAAAAGAAGTTGTTCTACATTGATGGGCCTAGTGAAGATGAAGAGAAGGATGAAGATTCAAAGTCAGAGGTCTTGGTTGAGCTAGAGGAGGAGTCAGGAGATCCTCACCAACAATCTCATGCCATGCAATTTTAGGTATTAGCACCCCCAAACCCTAAAGGTGGTTGGATTCCTAAAAAAATAGAGGGTCACAGTGTTGATTGATTCAGGAAGTACTCACAACTTTATCAATCATAAGTTAGCAGTGCGCCTAAACTGCTTCATTTATCCAGCTCCTAAATGTCAAGTAATGATTGCTGATGGAGGTACTGTTACTTTTTCTAGAAAATTCCATAGCATTAAGCTTTCCATGGGAGATTACATACTAAATAGTCCCATGTATGCCATTTCTATGGGAGGAGCAGACATTGTGTTAGGGGTTCAATGGCTTACCACTTTGGGAACCATTGAGATGAACTTCCAAGACTTGTTCATGCGATTTCACTCTGAAGGAAGGAATTTTGAGCTAAGAGGCTTAAGAGAAAAGTCTCCACAAATAGTAAGTTCTCATCAGATGCACAAAATGCTAAAAAGGGTGCAGAGGGATTTGTGGCACAACTATTTTCATTGGAGGCTCATCATTCTAAGGACATTATACCATCAGATATGCAAGCAGTGTTGGATGCACACTGTTGTATTTGAAAATATACCAAAGGGCTTACCTCCAAAGAGAGATCATGATCATGCTATTCAATTATTACCAAGAAGTCAACCACCTAACATCAGACCTTATAGGTACCCATATGTGCAAAAGAGTGAAATTGAAAAGATTGTACAAGAGATGTTGGAAGCAGGAATTATCCATCATAGTCAGAGTGCTTATTCTTCTCCAAAGAGAGTGATGGTACAAAAGAAAGATGACATGTGGCGCATGTGTCCGATTATAGGGAACTTAATAAGTACACAATCAAAGATAAGTTTCCTATTCCTGTAATTGATGATTTGCTTGATGAGTTGCATGGTGTTGTTTATTTTACAAAGCTTGATCTTCATTGGGATACCACCAAATCAGAATCAAGGATGAGGATGTTCATAAAACTACCTTTCGGACACATGAAGGCCATTATGAATTCCTAGTAATGCCTTTTGGACTCACAAATGCACCTTCTACATTTCAAAGTTTGATGAATTCTATTTTTAAGTCATTCCTACGGAAGTTTGTCTTAGTGTTTTTTGATGATATATTAATTTATAGCAAAACATGGGAGGAACATTTGCATCATGTAAATAAGGTTTTGGAAACCCTTGAGCAACATCAACTTTATGCAAAGCCCTCTAAGTGTTCTTTTGGACTCAAGGAGGTTGAATATTTGGGTCACATTGTCTCTCATGAAGGGGTTAAAGTGGATCCTAATAAGATCAAAGCCATGATGGAGTGGAAGGTTCCAAAAACCCTAAAGAATCTACGAGGATTTTTGGGGCTTACAGGTTATTACCGAAGATTCATAAGGCATTATGGAAGCATATCTACACCTCTCACAACTTTATTAAAGAAGGAATCCTTCCATTGGAGTGAGGATGCAACCAAAGCATTTGAGCAACTAAAGGAGGCCATGTGCACCACTCTAGTCTTGGCTACTCCAGATTTTTCCAAAACATTCATTGTTGAATGTGATGCATCAAGGGTGGGTATGGGGGTAGTTCTCATGCAAGAAGGCCATCCTATTGCCTTTTTGAGCCATCAATTCAAAGGTAAGAATCTTTCCAAGCTGACTTATGAGAAGGAAATGCTAGCCATACTTCATGCAATAAAGCAATGGAGACCATATCTCATAGGAAGACACTTTAAAGTGAAGACAGATCATGATAGTCTAAAATACTTCTTGAGCAAGCATTTATCATCTAAAGAACAACAAAAATGGGTCTCCAAGATGTTGGGATATGATTTTGAGATTATCTATAAGAAAGGGAAGGAGAATGTAGTTGTAGATGCTTTGTCGCGGAAAGATGAATCAACTGCAACCTTGTTATGTGCCATATCCATATTACAGGAAGATTGGATAGATGAGGCAAGGTCCGAATGGAGAAATGACCCAACCACACAAAACCTCATTCATCATCTCCATAATGATCCAAGCATGTCTCTAAAAAATTTGTATCGAAAGGGGATGCTTTATGGTATAAAGATAGATTATACCTATGTAAGAACTCCACTCTTAAAAATAGGATTCTATCCGAGCTTCACTCTTCTCAAAGTAGGGGGCACTGGATTCTGAAGACTTATCATCGAATCAAACAAGATTTCTTTTGGGAAGGGCTCAAAGGGGATGTCCAAAATTTGTGGCAGAATGCATGGTTTTTCAACAAAATAAGGGTGAAATAGTTTGATCCCTAGGTCTTCTACAACCTCTATCTATTCCTAGCCAAAGTGGTGGGAAGAGGTTTCCATGGACTTTATCATAAGATTGCCTAAATCTGAAGGAAAAATGTCATCATGGTTGTGGTGGATAGACTCACCAAATATGCTCATTTTTGTGCCTTGGCACACCCATTTGCTGCAAGCACAGTAACAACAACCTTCATGGACACAGTTTAGAAGCTTCATGGGACACCAAAGATTATAGTAAGTGATCGAGACCCTATATTTACTAGTAATTTTTGGACTGATTTATTCTCATGTTTGGGTACTCAGTTAGCTCGTAGCTCTTCTTATCATCCCCAGTCTGATGGGAAAATAGAAGTTGTAAATAAGTGTTTGGAGGGATATCTCCATTGCTTTACGTTAGATAAACAAGCAAGATGGGTCCAATGGTTGCCACTTGTAGAATGGTGGTATAACACTTCCTTCCATACTTCATCTAAAATGTCTCCTTTTTTGGCACTCTATGGGTACCATCCACCATCCATCACATCATCATTGAGAGGACAACCATGGGTTAGAGCAGTAGAAGAACACATTTAGTATCAACAAGAGGTCCTCTCTAGTCTCAAGGAGAACTTGGTCATGGCACAAAACCGCATGAAGCAACAGGCTGATCAACATCACACAAAAAGGCATTTTGAAGTCGGTGATTGGGTTTTTGTGTGGTTACAACCATATAAGCAAATGTCTTTGAAACAACAACAAAAGGATAACAAACTTTCACCGAAGTATTATGGCCCCTATCAAGTATTGCAAAAGATTGGTACTGTAGCATACAAATTAGAACTTCCACAATCAACCAAAATACATCCAGTATTTCATGTTTCTTTCCTGAAGAAAGTAATTAGACAGAGAGTATCAGCCCAAATAGTGTTACCTGAGCTCGATGAGGAGGGGAGAGTCATCTTGGAACCTGAATGCATCCTTCAAACACGCACTAAAAGATTGAGGACATGGGTTATTACTGAGTACCTGATCAAGTGGAAGAATATGGACAATGAAGATGCAACATGGGAAGATATGACATTCCTGCAGCAGCACCCAAAGCTTCTCAACATTGGGGACAATGTTGCTTTGAAGGGGAAGGGCATGCTACGCCCTTAACCTATTGCTTGTATTAGGATATGAGTAGCCGACTTGTGGCTTACCATATCATTTTATTATATCATTTATACTTTCTCATGCTTAGTAGGTCAGCCTTGGTGTTGGCCATAACATATGAATATATATATATAGGGATTTTAGGTAGTAGTTCATCATCATTTGGAGCATTTGAGTCTTATTGTATGGTTTGGAGGTTGCCCCCTCGAAGTGGCGAAGCTATTCTAATTGCATATTGAGATCATTATTATGGAATATTGTGTTATTTGGTGTTATATTTGCTCATGATAGGGATGAATTTTACAATAATTTCATTACAAAGTAATTTCCATTAAAAACCCATGAATGATCACAGAGATAGAAAATGAGAACTTTGTTTCTCCACAAATAAAAGGATTTGAAGGGAAAGAAGAAACACAAAACAAGTCTAAAAAGAAGCATGATGGTTCAAGGAAAACAGAATAGGGATGGAAAAGTGTCGAAAAGAAGTAAGACCACAGGAGAATAATTCCATATCCTATTCATTGGGGAATGGAGTCAATGAATGATCACAAATGAATCAAATGAGGCCCAAAAAGAACCGGTAGAAAAAAAAGAATCATAAAAGGAAGTAAGAAACTATAACCATGAGATGAATCAATGAGGCCCCCTGAAAAGTTCCATAAGGACAAACCCAGATGTAATGTGTAGATCCTTAATCAAGAAACATGAGAACCTGGACCAAATTTTATGCGTAGAATAATCCATAATACTTACCACAAAAAGTTAACAAATTCTCAAGTACACTACCACAAAACTTACCAAGAGCTGAAATCAAATGATTATTAACCACCACAACCCATGAATTATATTTAACAGAAAAGTGTATTGGCTAACACTTCCGCTTTATTTACTTATCTCAAAATATGACGATTGTAGAAAAATTAGACACATCTCAAAATACTTGATATATTCTTGCTACTTATGATCAACTAAGTCTTCATTCAACCAAATTATCTTAATGTCAAGAAAATCATTGAGATTATAATAAATATGTTCATTACCTTTCGAGATCTATCACAATGATACCCACCACATTCATTTGTGAAGGAGAGATACTCTTTTACATGAAATTTTGTCAACAACCAACAAGTAGGTATCTACCCCAAAGCACAAATTCTCATATTAAATTAAAAGGATAGGGTTTGTTTGTCATGAAATATCTCTATTGAAACATGGATTCCCTGGTTGTAACCTAGGAAACCTCGGTAAAGAATCATGCACAAATAATCCATCAAAAATCAAGGGAGTGCAAAAATTTAAACCTGACTCTTTGGGAAAATAGACACATACCTTATCAAAAGACAAAGACACAACACCATGATTTCATCCTCTAGAAGCTGATTCAAAGGAAACAACATTATCATCATCCATAACAAAACCTAGACGGATACCTTCAATACAAGGAACTATCTTGTTAGAACTGGGATTAGATTTTGGGGCGAGTTATTCATTGGTAATTTAATACCGCTATCTTGCTCTATCTTTAAACAATTCAATGTAAGATTGCTTGATGATCTTTTCCATAACTAGAAATTCTTTTCCTGATCAACTAATGCATCAAGATATAAACATTTATCTTCTAATGAAGGAACTTATCCTTCATCCTCGCAACCATCCCATCTCTTACCTAAATAAAGTTATGAATGAGATTGTCATGATCTTGATTCAATTCCATGTTTCCCCCTATAAGACAACAATGTAATCCCAAAATGGTAGTATAAAACTCACCTACGGTTTTGGCACACAAAAATCGATCGAAGACACCCCTTCCCACAAACCATTTAATCAACCAATGCATGGTATCTTTCAACACTTAGAATATTATTTTAAATATTATCAAAGTCATTCGGCCGCAAGTGACATACAACATTAATTTTTTATCACACAAGATATTTTCATGGGCATCTTGTTGAAATTTTGATACAAAGATTATCACTTATAAAACTACAATCCATGGAAACCTACTCTAGGTTTGTTGATTCTTCACCCCAATTACTCCTATAACATGCCAAATTTGTATCATATGAGTGTCAAACTTCACCCACTATCTTGATATCGCTCTTAGACAACTCATTCATAACAAAGGGTTACCCCCGATTTTAACTACCTCATCACTAAGGATTCAAGATTTTAATTTATTAACCAAATTTCCTAGACTTCCACTATACCTTGAGGAGAAAAGAGATATGGATAATCAAAAACTAATTTATAAATACTATCATCAATTCCTCTCGGGAGTGTAATGAAAAATGAGGTAAGGAATTGAATCGAGTCTCTAACATCTTCTTTCAAATGTGTACACAAATAATTTTATGAAGACATCTTCAAATGTTATCTCATATTTATGTATAACTTCTTCAAATAAACCAAGGTGCTTCT
This sequence comes from Taxus wallichiana var. yunnanensis, assembly GCA_018340775.1. NCBI lineage: Eukaryota > Viridiplantae > Streptophyta > Pinopsida > Cupressales > Taxaceae > Taxus > Taxus wallichiana. The sequence goes on along the minus strand of CM031239.1, from coordinate 61,024,582 downwards.
CTCGCGCACACATCGCCATACCGATTAACTAAAATATGAGATTAATAACTATATTATAAGTTAATCTAAGTAGGTACAGAAATGCAATAAATGACACAAGCTGAAATACTGATTCTAAATATTTTATTTTGATATTTAAATGAAATGAAATAATGTAAATAGGAGTGATAGGGTACTAACTTGAAAATAACTTACCTCACCGTATACTAAAATTGAACATGTTGATGCATAGATAGGGAAAGATGTGAAGGTGTTACTTAGGAAATTGTAGTAACTAGAGATCCGACTGACTGGGAGGTTGCGAGAGGACTCGGGTGCCTATGGGAACCCCTGGTTTGTAGTTTGGGAATTATGGTCTACAAAAATCTTAGGATCTAAATTTGATAATGTTGTTATATCTTCACAATATATTAGTATTTATCATGTAATTATTGTAGTGACTTTGCTTATGTCACTATAATTTAGTGATTAAGATCTATCTACAAAACCCCATACAAAGAATCAAATCCCTAAAAAAGAAATATGAAAATGAAGGGTCAGACTGACCTTAGCTACCATAATGGTGGACTTACAACTAAGTGCTACTATAAATTCTAGACCCAATGTAGTTACGTGTGTGTTTGTGTGTGTAATTGTGTGCCTAGGGTGCCCTAGCGTCAATGACATAGAAGTAGGGGGTAGTAACTAGATGTAAAAATGCAAATGGTGGACGTAATAGAATGAATAAAACCCTTTCCCCTATGCTTGTGTGATTGAAAATGTAAATGATGCAAAAATTTAGTACTTTTCCTTAGTCGATAAGTAACTCTTGATAGTAGATAGTCCTCCCTTTGAATACTTAGTATGCTATGTTTATATAGGGATCTCTTGTTCAAATTTTGACACTAATAACCCGACATAGTGACTAGTACCTAGGGAATGAGAGGCAACATGACAAAGACCGACCTCAAATAAGTGAATTAGACCTAAGTGTTACAGGGACCATGACACCTAAAATTAAGGACCACAGTGCCCATAGGTGCCCCGAGTACTACCCTAAGTGCCCTAGTCAAAGAGTAGAGATGAAAATGACTATATAACGACACATGATACTCCATGAGAGATGACAAAAATTTGAAAACAAGTAACTTGACTATATAAGACAAATGATGATGAAGACAGAATAACTAACGATAAGACTAAGGGATGGGTCATTAATGAATACTTTTCTTACGCGAGATCCATGTATAAAATAATATACTTGGTGGTATAAATGTAATAGTAAGTGCTTTATTTTGTGACTATAATACTCATGAAAAGTAGGTAGCTTTGAGCTTAACTCCATCGTGATATTATTTGGGTACCATGTAATTCCCTTGAATTCCATACACCTAAATGCACTCGATCTAAAAGGAGTCTTACAGAAAGGGCATGCCATACTATCACAATAATTTTCAGAGGACAAATTTGCAAAAGTTGAACAAGAATTGATCAAGCTGACATTCCTCATGATAAGTATGAAATCAATTACTTGAGATTATTATAAACCCACACCTATGAACCAACAACAAAAATACATTCATGAATAACACTAACCTATTGAAGCCATATGATAAGGGAATCACCACGAGTCATAACTCTGGAAAAGTGAATAGTCTTTCAAGCATCGAATGAAAACAATCTTAACACCTTAACCCCTGGATCATTGAAGTCTAAAATTCAAGAACCAAAAAAAGGAATCCCAATGAATATTTTACTTTCCCTGAAGAACAATGCCAATTGGGTATTGGCTCCCAAATGTACACCCACCAAGGATGAAAAGGGGGAGTAGATGCATGACGGTAGGAAAGGGGGAAAGGAAGGAGAAGGGACCTAGGTGAGTTGTCATTTTCCTCCTAGGAAGGTTTCTCCCTCTGCTTTGCTCGACCACTCTCTCTATTGGAGTGATGGGGAGGTACCTTGAAAAAGGATGTGGCTTATTTTCATGCTTTGCTTCTAGATCTACCTAGGATAGGGTGAGAGAACTTGATGTGTAACTTGAGGGGTAAGAAGAAGGTGAGAGGTTGGGGACAAGTCCTAAGTTTGACTCGAAGGAAAATTAAGGGCCATACATAGCCGATAGATAAAACACTCACTCAAAAGAGTGGCCACAAAGCAAACTATGAAGCACTTGAGAACCCTAACATGGGTTCTAAAGATAGATATAAACAAAACCATGATGTATACAATGATTATGTGTTGCATCCAAAAATTCTTGCAAGGTATTACATTGATACAAAATCGTGAGAGTTTCCAAATGGTACACAAGAATAATTATTTAGGGAATTATAAGGTGTGGATGGAATTACGGGAAGAAAGGCTCAAATATCAAATGGGGTAAGGAAGTTAAGAAATATTTCGACCATCACATCATGAAACTTCCATCGTTTTGTGACATAGTAGCAAAATAAATAGAGTTTTCCAAGGGGACATTTATTGCGAGGGAGCCTCCGAGAAGACAAATGACCCCAAATCCCTAATGACCTAGCTTAGAACCCCTAAGACTTAAAAACCTATGCGTATTTTACACCAATAGTTCTAAAATCAAGGGACCCCCAAGACATATAAATAAATCACCTACTATAGTAGATCAAGAAGAAATTTTACGGGCTAAAAATAACATCCCGAAGTGCCCCTTCAGGATTTCATTCTTTTGCCATCCAAACTAATGAACCATTGCAAAGTGTTAACATATAATTTCTAGAAGGAAAACACTCATCATTTTACCTCAGATCACTTTATAATAGAGCATGTTAGGCCCCTAAAATATCAACTAAGTCCAAAAAGGGTGCATAGATGCGTAAGGTTGAAAAAAGCACGCAAGATAAGGCACACAGGGAAGGGTTCAAGTAGGGTTTTGGTAGAACTGGGATGCACACACTGTAGAGAAGAATCCAAGACTTAGCTATTTTTGACCTATCGGGTAGGATGCAAGAAAAATGTGACCCGAGTGGATAAGGTGCCAACCTGGTGATAGGGTGGCCTGGAAGGAATATGCCCTACAATAGAAGCTTCTAGAAGGACATCATGACAAGGAGTGGTGAGCTCAGGCCTGGAGGAGCATGCACCCATAGAGAACCACTTTTAGACACTTGGCAATAGATTTGAGTCCGTAGAAGAATGAGTTGGTAGTTCAGGAAGGCTATATATACAAGTGCCTACAGAGGTGGAGAGAGAGAGAAATGGATAGAGGCGAGCTCTAAAGAAATACCTGCAAGGACTCTATTAGCTTGGGTAAATAAGTGTAGGATAGGAAAGGATGTATCAAGGGTTTGGGGTTTTAAATTTTCTTTTGAGATCCTAGCTATATAAATTTAATTATAATGCATGATTGCATTCTACCTTTCGTGACATGCAGTAATGGGCCTAATGAATGTAAAGAGGTTACCAGTTTATGTGAATATGAAAATTAATGGTTCTGATGCATACATCCTTCTTCATAGATCTTTCTCATTTATGTTTATGAACTAAGTATGAATGTTTGTACAAATTCCTTTATGTTTTGGTGTAATTTCTATAATTTGTTAAGCTCTTTTAGACTGGAATGACTGCAAGGATCTAGAAGCCGTTCTGAGCTCTATGATGCTTGTATGTCTTATTTCCTCTCAAATATCTTAAACTTAGATCATAGATGATGTTTCCAACTAAAATCACATAAAAGGGAGATTCAGCACCTGCACGTGCCTCGGGTGAGCACCCAGCGCCAGTTGGGTGATAGGCCAATGCACATGAGATTTCTTTCCTTTATGATCGGTGTAAAAATGACTACATCTTTGTTCCGTTCTTTGAGATCTCTTTTCAAAGTTGTAGTGGGAAATGACATACATCATGATTTGTGTAATGAGTAATGATAGAGCGTTTAACTTTGGAAAGTGTTGAATCATGGTTCAAGAGCATGGAGGATGAATTTTCTTAGAGATTCAACACTGGATTTGAGTTTGATGCACGTAGATGGGTAGAAGAGAACCTCTACCATGATTTATATGAAACTTTTTTTTGTTGCTTCCCAGTAGAACTATATGAATGGCTCTCAAGCATATGTGTCTAGATCAAGCTGGTATTATAGATCATGCACGTGGACCCAAGAAGAATACCAGAGGCTACAGGATGCAGATATGATGTGGACTCATGTTGTGGATCATTGGTGGAAGGGTGTGTTGGCTAGCTACACTTTGGAGTATCGTTGTTTCTACATATTCTTGTCTAGAAGTTGCTAAGTTTGAATTTCGTGGGAGCCCAGAGGATCATTTCTACATGCTATCCCTTTGGAAATGAAGATCTTGATTGTTACCTTGGGTTTAGAGGCATTTCAAATGGTGGCTAAACCATTCTGAGTGCTAGATGAGGAAGCTAGGGTGGAGGAAGATGGTAGATATTATGATGGAGAAAGAAAGGGAGGAGAGACGGCTCAAGTATAGTGAAGCACGTGAAAGGGAGATTGATAGAAAACACAAGGTTACAAGTGTGATGGATCTATGGAGGTAGACATTGTGGGAAGGAGTGGAGGTTCATGTAGAGGACATGGAACCTGAGTAGTTTGTGCTACCCCATCTTAGAAAGCACATAAGAGAGACCCCTTTAGATTTTGATGAGAGTTTGTCACATGGAGAGAGAAGAGTTGTTGGCACGTATCTGAACCCACCTAGTGACCAAACCATAGCACTTGGTTTTCAGATCAAGGAAGGAGTATTGTTGACCTAGTTGGTATCAGTGGAAGTGATAGATTTGTGCCCAGGAGATATAATTTTTCATTTCCCACTTCTATGGCTACGCATATTCTAGTATTCAAGAGGAATTTTTGGAAAAGGAGAAAGTACACAATCCTTCGGTCTTACACCCGATAGTGATGCGGGGTACACTAGTGGTAGTGGGGCATTATCACAGACTGTCGACACGTAGTTCAGTGGAACCTTGGGGATACTTGCACGACCACTCTGGACTGGTGGACTTGTTGGATCTAGTGGGTCGGGGAGGAACAAGACACGATGGTTTTAGTGGGTCAAGAGGAACAACACCGGTATATCTAGAGGATCTAGTGGCTCAGGAGGCAAATGACCTGGTGGATCTCGGTGGAGGAGGAAACACTGAAGGGAACCAAGGCTCTAGCTCAAGAGGACAAGGGCCCCAACCACCCCCTCAAGTCTTCTTTGAGATGTCTTTACATTTTCTAGATTACAAAGGTATTGAAGATGCTACAGAACATGTTCACAAGTGTGAACTGCTATGGCACACAAAGGGGATCACGGCCCGGAGCGGAAGGCTAGTCGAGTTTATAACGAGATTCTGAGGCACGCGCATAGCTAGTATAGGAAATATGACCGTCATCAAATAGTAAAGGATTATACTACTTTAAAGAATGCATTCTTGGTAGAATTCCACATTCCCGAGTTTAAACAAAAGAGCATCGAGCCCGAAGGAGATTCAACAGGGAATGGCGAGAGAGTGTGCGGGAGTATGATGCACACTTTAAAACTCTCTTGTCTAAGTTATCATATGATATTCACCCTTCACAACATGCTTAGTGGTTTGTTGGAGGGTTGATCACTCCTTTTAGGAGAGATTTATCTCATAAAAATTTCACAGACCCACACGAGGCGTTAGAAACTGCTATGTGCGCCGAGGTGTTGGAAGTGTTGATACTAGTGTTAGCCTATTTTTGGAGGCTCAAATTACTGCTATGGCTAAGTAGCTGGAGAAGTTGTCTGTGAACTCAGCCCATGAGACTCATAGTGGTATATGGTGTACAAATTGTGAAGTAGAGGGGCATGTCAAGGATAGTTTCCCCGGAGGATAAGTACGCGCCGTGATAGTAGACTATGAAATTTGTCATGGGGACCATGATGCAAGTAGATGTCCCTTATTACAACGTGCAATTTAGAAGAATGTGTCTTACTACTATAAGATCTACACCTCTATAACCCATGATACTAAGGATTGTAGGCTTATTGACCAGATCCATGAGGCCATTGATCATGGGGTGCGCTAGACCAACATTGCCAGTAGTTCTAAAGGTGATGATCACCGTTATGAGGAGCACGTAGATGGAGGCACGTGCGGAAGGGGATTTTGTAGAGGATTCCATGGTCATGGTAATTAGGAAGGAGGAAGAAGTAAGTTCCCATGAGGAACTTGTTTTAATTGTGGATCTGAGCATTACAAACGAGAGTGCCCGGACCTATTACGGTGATCATGGTGCGGGAAGAAACAAAAGTATAAGGAGTGCACTAAGTTGTTTGAGCACATGTATCGTAGCAATGGAAAGATAAGGGCCTTTGAAATAGTAAGAGTTAAGAAGATGTACACATAATGGATGCCATGGGTAACACGTGATGCGAGCTTAGAACTGTTTTGGTAACAACAAGAGCGAGAGGCTATGCATGAAAAGGAGGTTTCAAGACAAAGGAATTTGGTTTCAAGAGAAGAAGTGGTGCATGGGAAGTACTTGGATCTTGCTCATCAGAAAGAGGTATATCAAGATACCATGGACGTCATTCGGAGTTTACAGGGAGAAATCCAATGTCTAAAGGATCATTCCAGGAGGGAGGAGTAAAGAAGGAAGGTTAAGGTGCCAAGAGATGATCTGGATGAGGTCAGGGAAGTATGTAAAATGCTAAGGAAAAATAATATCATCCCCTTGCTAGGAGCATGGTTGAGAGAGAAGGTACCATGCACTAGAGAAGAGTGTGAGAGGCAGGTCCTACATGTAAACCTTCCCCCTCACAACCTTGACTATGATAAGGAGATAATGTTAAATGCAATAGTTGATGGATGGCTATTGAGTAATATCCTCATTGATATAGGTGTGGAGGTCAATGTTCTCACCTTGGATGTATGGCATCAGATGGGAAAGCTTGCATTACAGATGTCTTTGAATGTGTTGTATATGAAAAATAAAATGAAGGCAATGCCCATCAGTGTCTTAAAGGATGCAACTATCACCATTCAGGGAGCTAAGTTTATTGGGGACTTTGAAGTCTTGGCACTTGCCAAGGTAGACAATTTCCCAGCACTAATTGGGTGCCCATGGTGTTATAAGAACAATGTGGATCTTCGGTTCAAAAAGGGGTACATTATCTTTGAAAATGAGGAGGAACGAGTCATCATACCCCTGGCTGATGGGAATTCAACACCCTATACTAAACCTTTGGGAGAAGAGGTCTTGGATAGAATATATGTGCGCTCAATTAGGGATCTCGATATAATCCATCCTACCGACAGAGTTATCTAGTTTGAAGATGGTCATTCAAGAAGAGACACCACTAGTTTAGCTGTGATAATTGGGCACATGGAACCTATGAGTTGATCGAATGACATTTAAGAGGATCGGTGACAAAGGTGACAAAGGCATGCACAGTTTGGCACCTAGGAGGAAAAGAGCTACCTAAGTACTTAGGAGGAGCCTCCCCTGAGGTCTTTTAATAGAAAATGGAAGCTCAGTGGAAGGAGGAAAATGAAAGAAGGGGCTTGTTAAGTTACATCCTATTAGGAACTGCTATGCACTTTGGGGAAACACATCGAGATAATCTCTTGGAATGGTGTGAAGTGATAATTTCCTTCTATATTCGTTTCTCTAGAAGTAATGTGCCCACCACCAGAAAGACTACCTTGGTAAGGAGCCCGCCTCTTTCCACATCCAATCCTGTGAGAGAACTTAGAGGGAAGGTACAAAAGCTTTTCAACCATCCCTCTAGGTACACAAACTATATTCTACACTACAGGGTTGCATGCATGTATATTACATACATTTTGAGACACGCCACGAGACAGGGAATTGGAAAGAGCTAGCGGTGGCGTCGTTCAAACATTTTAGTATCTAAGTACTAAGCCATTAGTGGATAAGGCATTGTAGGTTTTCAAGCTTTGTACCATGGGGGATAGTGCCAATGTAGAAGATAGGCTCTGGACTTTCTTGGTGAGCCAAGTTTGGAGGCACAATTTGAAGAAGAGGAAACATAGGAGGTTTAGTTTAAGCGCGCGTATGTGAAGAAGGAGAAAGGAAAACTAGTATATGTAATTGATGGGGAGGAATCAAAAAGCTTTGATGTTAACCATTCTGTAGGGATGCACAAGGTAGTGGAAAATGCTAATACTCACATGCGCACCTACCATGAACCTTTAAAAACTAAAAAGGTTAACATCAGCTCAAGAGAAGAACCTAAGGAAGATATCATTGGAGATTACTGGTCAGAGAAGGAAGTCTCTAACATCATTGATCTCTTGCATGTATTTGAGAATTTATTCCCATGTGGGTACCATGAGCTCAAAGGTTTCCACCATTCCTTGAGAGATATGAGGATAAAGCTGAAGGAAGGTGCGCACCCGGTTAGGAAGAGACCCTACTGGATGAATCCCAATTTGTGTGTGAAGGTAAAGGAAGAGATAGAAAAAATGATAGCATTTGGGATCATTGAAAGCATTGAAGAATCGAGTGGATAAGTCCAATGGTAATCAACATCAAGAAGGATGGGCAGATTAGGATCTGCATGGATTATAGGGATTTGAACACAGTTTGTGTCATTGATCCTTTAACAACCCCTTTCACTAAAGAAATTTTGGAGGGAGTCACTTTGGGCATGAAATCTATTCCTTCTGAGATGGATTTTGGGGTACCACCAAGTCTGGATTGTAAAGGAAGTCTAGGAGAAGACAAATTTTTCCATTGAATGGGGAAGTTTTGCATACAAAATCATGCCCTTTGGGTTAAAGAATGTGCCTGTTGTTTTCTCACGCATAATGGTATAGGCATTCCAGGACTTCATCTATAAATTTCTTCAGGTCTATCTGGATGATTGGACTGTGTATGGGCTAGTAAAAGACCATTGTGATAATTTGAGGTTGATGTTTGAGAGGTGTCGGTAGTTGAGGATATCCCTCAACATTAAGAAGTGTGTCTTTGCTACCCCATTTGGAATGTTATTGGGGCATATCATATGTAAGGAGGGCTTGCTAGTAGATCCTGGCAAGGTTGCAGTTATTGTGAGATTGGGGGAGCCCACTAGTAAAAGCATAGTGTGTAGGTTTCTTGGACACATAGGCTACTATCGGAAGTTCATCAAGGGGTATGCCAAGATCGCTGCGCCTTTAGAATAACAGACATAAAAGTTCCTTCCATTGAGAAAAGGCACAATAGAAGGTGTTTGACACATTGATGGATAGGCTTGTCACCGCACCTATACTATATTTCCCCTCTTAGGACAAGCCCTTCCATGTTCATGTAGATGCCTCCAAAACAACCATTGGGGCAGTGCTTGCACAACATGGTGAGGGAATTGTTGATCACCCCCTATGCTTTGCAAGCAGGAAGTTGACACCAGCAGAGCATAATTATACTACGACCAAGTGCAAAGCATTGTCAATGATCTACACGCTTCACAAGTTCAGGAAGTATTTGTTGGCAACTCCCTTTATCTTCTACACTGACCACATGGCATTAAAAACTTGGTGAACAAGCCCGTTCTACAAGGGTGCATATGTCGGTGGGTCGTTGTTATTTTAAGAGTTTGAGTTCACGGTAGTTGTGAAGCTTGGAAAGAGTAATTGTGGACCTGATCATTTGTCAAGAATTGATTCAGGGGAGGACATGCAGAGCATTGAAGAGACTATGTTAGACACGTAACTGTTTAGGTTGCGGTGTGTGCCCTTAGATTTGGAGGAAATTGTAGTATTTATAAAGTAAGGTGTCGTTGGAAGCAATGAAGACATTAGAGAAAAAGTAACTATCCATATGTGCCATGCCCTACATGTTGATTAGTGGGGACTTATACAAATTAGGGCGTGATGAAGTTTTGTGTAGGTGTGTACTAGAGCATGAGCACCTTGCCATCATAGAGGAAACACACAGAGGAAGTGCAGGTGGACATTATGCATGTGATGCCACCGCACGTAAAAATTAATAGCAGGGTTGTGGTGGGAAACCTGTATAAGGATTGCAAGGACTATTGTAAAGCTGTGTGACCACTTTCAGTGTGTTCGAAAGCTAGGAAGGAGAGATGAAATGCCTTTGTGCCCTATCCCTAGCACTAAAACTTTTGAGAAATGGGCAATAGACTTTGTAGGCCCTATTACACCAACAACACGTAGGACTGGATCATGCTACGTAATCACTTGCATGGACTATTTGACAAGGTGGGCGAGGCAACCCCAACTAAAGACTACACAACAACTACAACAACAAGATTTATGTGGGAGAATATTAGCACGAGGTATGGATTCCCTTTAAGTTTAACCAATAATAGGGGTACACATTTCTTGAATGAGACCATGAGGATCCTGTTAGCAGAGTTCATGGTGGCTCATCAAAAGACTACACCTTATCACCCACAAGAAAATGGAGTCGTGAAATTATTTAAGAAAATCTTGAGTCATCTTGTGATAAAAAGTTGTGATGTCGAATACAAGATTAGGATGATAAGGTATCGAGATGTATTATGGGCTTATAGGACAACTTATAAAAGGATGAATAAAGCCACACTTTGTTTCAATTGGTGTTTGGTGCGGAAGCTGTTCTACCAGTTGAGTTCATGTTACCTTCTCTACAAATAACGCGCGTAGGAGGGATGGCTGATGAGAAAGTGCTGGAAGAGAGAATTGATGAATTGATGAAGCTAGATGAAAGATGATCACTCGCCAGGTGGATCCAAATAGTAGAAAAAGCAAAGTAAAAAGCATGGCATGATCACCACATTAGGAATAAGAAGTTTGAGGTTGGGCAGATGGTCTTATTGTATGATTCTAAGTTTCTACACCACCCTGGGAAGTTAAAGGTCCATTGGTTAGGTCCCTATATAATCTCATACATCCTTGATTTAGGTGCATGCCAATTACAAGTGTTGGATGGAACAAAATTTCCTAGACACTTCAATGGGAGTAGGCTGAAGCCCTACTATAAATAAGGCTTCTTGGTGTTTGTAAATAAGGTAGTTTTGCCAGATAGTTTAGAATTTCCTTTATGCATTTCCTTTCTTGTGTTTCCCTTTCACGTTGTTGTTTTGTTTTGTGCTTTGGGTGCCGGTAACCTTATTAATTTTGAAGGTTTTGAATGCACGAGCAACGTGCATTGTTTTAAGTGTGGGGTGGAGTGATGTGAAGGAAAGTGTGGGTAAAGTGCCAAGGAGGATTGTGTTGGAAATCTTAGTTGAATGGCCCTATTGAAAGAGGTGCATGAAAGAAAAGGTAGAAAAGGATGGTTAGTGTCAAGATAAGGCTACTTTCAAATCCCATGTATAGAGGAGGAAGAAGTGCATAAACAACATGAGGTAGGTGAGAGAAAAAATCATGACAGAAGAAGTGCCTTCGGTCTTGCTATTACACGCGTGTAAGAGTCTCCTGTCAAGATGGATTAGTTGCGTGCTAGAAGGTTGGAAGATTATCACGCAGGGTTGGGCACATGAGTTAAGGCACAAAATTCAAGATTTTTGAAAAACCACATTAAACATTAAAATTATGGTGGTAGGTAAAGTAGCATTTAATGCTTAAAAACAGGAAAAACTATAAATATAGGTTCATACATTTCATAATTCACTTTTCTAATATGAAGAGAAGAGCTTTTGCGAACTAGGGTTTCTAGAGTTGATTAGTGTGAAGAAAAATTGTAAGAATTTGAGTGTGAGTGACCAATTTGGATTTACAAACTAGAAAGGAAGTGATTCATGGGCATGGGAAGAGTTGTGGAGAAGCGTCTTCTGGTGAAAAGAGATTCCAGTTAGGGTTTGGTATCTAGCACATGGGTGGGAAAAGATTTTCTTTGCTAGTTTGAGATCTAAACTTGGGAAGGGGTAGTAAACCAAAGTAAGTGAAATAAGTTGAACTATTAACATAAACAATGGCACCAAAGAAACCAGTTAGCACACATAAGAAGGGAAAGGGCAAGGGCAAGGGAAAGCAACAAGAAACTATTGCGAGTACAAATGAAGAGTGGTATGATGAAATACAATACCCAGATGGAGTATTACTTGGGTGCGAGTGGGAGTCCCATTTAAGAAATATGTAAATAAATGATTATAATCATTGTTTGAGCATAATCAAGAAGGAAATGACGCTAGAGTTAGTGCACCCGATGAATAAAAGGACACCAGAGGATTTTTCCATCTATAAAGATGATGTAAAAGTGAAGTTAGAGAAGTTAGGATTATTGCAACTCTTTGAGTTGCCCTACTTTGGAAAGCCTGAGCACCTATATCAATGGTTGATGTCGCGTGTACATGAAGATTAATTTCACTTTGCATAGGCGTAAGATGGGCATCACCCTTCATCTTGTTTCACATTTCACAGGACTCATCTATGAAGGAGAAAGTTTGGAGGAAAACCTATGTGACAAGGAGGTAATTAAGGAAACCGTCATTGCTTATGCATACAAAAAGGGGTTGAGGTAATTTGATATCATGGACATCAAGGACCCGGTGATGAAGATGGCTACACACCTTGTGACAAAGTTAAATGGCTAGGAGAGATGGACCTAGGTAAACAAGTCCTGGCTGAATGTTTGCAGGAGGATTTTAGAGGGCACCATCTACAACTTATCTGCATTCATCGCAGATAAGATTATCAGTAGCACACGGGAAGGTCATAAGATTGGGGTGTCGATCAGAAGAAAAAATTGTGTAGGAGTACCCTACTAAAGACCCTTCACCCACAAAGAGGTTTGAGAAGTACACCGTGATAGTATGATGACCATGCATAAGGTGTCCTGGAGAAGTGGTACATGCACCGAGGAATGCATTCGGGGTGGAATGGAGGATCCCTGAACAACTACCAGTGACCACCAAGGGAGAAGCCGAGTTTCTTTGTGTACCAACATTTCTACCTTGGCAGATTTAAACTGATAGATGAGACATGGAGCCCATGGTGCAAGATCCCTTTTGCCTTCATAGCTCAACACTTCCAAGCGGGAGTGAACAAGTTCAAAGAATCCAAGAAGTTGAAGTTGGACCTTGGTAATCTGGACCGAGACCATAGAGAAATGCACAAAGGGTTGGTCTACCCCAACAAGCATGCATACATGGAGAAGTATGTGTTGCATGAGGTCCAAATGGTGAAACCCATGACTTTTCCCATTACAAGAGGGACCGTGGCACGAGTATACCTCCGCATAAGACCCAAATTTGAGAAGGGTGCATATCTAGAGAATGAGGTGTCCATACCTAAGGACCCAACTAGAAGGAAGAGACCCACACCCAAACAGAGGAAAAAGAACCAAAGAAGAAAGTACCAAGTGTAGTGGATACACAGGAAATAGGTACCCCTGGGACAAGTGCCAGAACAAGTATGTATTCGTGTAAGAAAAATTCCATAGTCAAAGAGAAGACTCCAGAGCTAGAGGAGCCATTAGACAAGGAGTCATTGGAAGAAGAAGAGACAAAGTCACCTACACCGAGAATCCCTAGTTGGGAAGAAGTAGAAGATGACGAGAGGAGTTGGATTCTGAGTACACTGAGAGCTTGGGGGCCTACCAGGGTGAAAGGGATGATGATGAGGAAGATGAGCCTGAGGTAAACCAAGAACAACTTGTGTTCAGTGTACATGACTTGGAGGAGGGAGAAGGAGAGAAGAATGAGTACATCTTTGTGTGGAGAAAGGGCAGCCAGGAGGAGGAAGGCACCCAAGACAAAGAAGGGAGTGAAGAGGTAAACAAGGTGGTGGAAAGAGAGGCTAAGAAGATCATTGAGACCTTGGTGGAAGAGGAGTTGGAATGTAGTGTTGAGCTGGTGATGAATGAGGATAAGGAAGAGAGTGGGGAAAAGGACCATGGTAGCACTTGGAGGCCCCACTTTAATTGTAAATATTCCTAAGGGCATGCGCATGAGAGGAAAGCATGCGAAGGAGGAGAGGCCATGGATGGGTTATATTGATGACCCCAACAAAGTGTTGTGCACATGGTTCCAAAGCACAATTCTAGCAGAGGAGATCCTGGCAATGTCATCTTTTGATAAGGAGGCTACATACCCATAGACAAGGAAGATGCTCTCATGGGCATTTGAGTCCCATCTTGATGAGATATATTTCAAACTAAGCCATGGGGAAATACTAACATGGTTGGAATCAAAAGGAGACAACCCAGTGGTGAATGCTCAAAGTGGCTCTCAGATGAACAACTATGCAACATGCTCAACAAGGTCTCCATTGAGGTCGAAGCTAGACTTCTTGGGTGAAATGAAAGAGTACAATTTCTAGAAGATGAAAAGAAGAGAAAGAGGAAGAGCTAGCTGAGAGGAAAAAGGAGTTGAGTCAAGAAAAGCTGATCAGCGCCCAATTACAACGTGAGTTAAAGGATGAGAAGGCTAGAGTGCGCAAAGTATACAAAAAGGTGGAGTCCATTATAGATGCAATAGTGTTGAAGCATGGACCTAGTGCCTCCTACGCAAAAGTATGGATCTGCCTGGAATTCCTAGAGGACTTAACAAGAATCCTCACCATGGAGAGGCAGCCGCTAGCCTTGGAATCTATAGAAGAAGTGGCTGCACATTTAGAAAAGGAGGATAAATTGAAAGTCATGGTGCTCATAGCTGAATACAACAAGGTCCTTGTTATGTAAAGATTGCTTCTGGATTGTTGAGGCCGCATACGATAACTGTGTGAACAGAGACAAAGTGGCAAGCATGTTGGTTTCAATGATGAAGCAGAACTTAAAGAGTTCTAGGAGAAGAACAAGGGGAACAAATCAAAGTGAGAAAAGATCCTAGCTGAGGTAGAAAATAAATCAGAAGCTATTGAGGCCTTACGGGGCTCAGTTAAAAACCAGATAAAGGAACTATACCCACAGATTACACAAAGGATGGATGCGCTGGAGGATATAGGCAAGGAGTTAGAGAAAATTGTTGACACCATGAGTGCACAAGGGGATGGGCTGGGTTTTGATTAGGTGAGTGCCTTAGTAGGTGATATTTTCCAGAGAGCACAGAATGAGGTTGATGCCTGGAACAATTTGGAGGCGACTTGTAGAAGAAATTTCCTCTCTTATTGCTTTAAGTAGCATCATTCCCCATTCTTCCTTATTTTCCCATTCTTTTTCCCCTTTATTCTTTTTCCAAGACATTAAGTCTTTGTGTATTTCTTTATTCTTTGAGGAAGTTTCCAAGGGTGGAGAATAGGTAAAGTGTGGGGTGATGTTGGACCCTTGAAATATAAATTAAGTCCAAAAAGGGCGCATAGGCACGCAAGGTTGAAAAATGCGTGCAAGATAAGGTGCACTGAGAAGGGTTCAGGTAGGGTTTTGGTAGAACCTAGGATGTGCATTTGCAGAGTAGAATCTGGGACTTAGCCATTTTTGACCTATTGGGTAGGACACAGAAAAATGTGACCCGAGTGGATAAGGTGCCAGCTTGGCAACAGGGTGGCTTGGAAGGGATATGCCCTTCGATATAAGCTTCTAGAAGGACATCATGGCAAGGAGTGTTGAGATTAGGATTGGAAGAGCATGTGACCATAGAGGACCACTTTCATACACTTGGTTATAGATATGAGGCTGCAGAAGAATGAGTTGGTAGTTAAGGAAGGCTATATATAAAAGTGCCTACATAGAGAGAGAGGGATAAATGGATAGAGGGTGGAGCTCTATAGAAATACTGTAAGGACTTTGTTAGCTTGGGTAAATAAGTGTAGGAAAGGATGTATCAAGGGTTTGGGGGTTTTAAATTTTCTTTTGAGAGCCTAGCTATATGAATCTAGTTATAATGCATGATTGCGGTCTGCCTTTCTGTGACATTCTGTAATGGGCCTAATGAATGTAATGAGGTTACCAGTTTATGTGAATATGAACATTAATGGTTCTAATGCATACATCCTTCTTCATAGCTCTTTTTCATTTATGTTTATGAACTAAGTATGAATGCTTGTACAACTTCCTTTCTGTTTTGGTGTAAGTTCTATAATCTATTAAGCTCTTTTCTACCTGGAATGACTGCAAGGATCTAGAAGTTGTTTTGAGCACTATGGTGCTTGTATGTATTATTTCCTCTCAAATCTAGTAAAATTGGATCATAGACGATGTTCCCCACTAAAATCACATAAAAGGGAGACTCGACACCCGCGCGTGCCTCGGGTGAGCACCCAAATACTACCGGGTGATATGCTTGGTGCATGGGATTTATTTCCTTTATGATGGGTGTAAAATGAATACATCTTGGTTCCGTTATCGGGACCTCTTTTCAAATTTGTAGTGGGAAATGGCATACATCATGATTTGTGTAATGAGTAATGACAGATCGTTTAACTTTGGAAAGTGTTGAATCATGGTTCAAGAGCATGGAGGATGAATTTTCTTAGAGATTCAACACTGGATCTGAGTTTGATGCACATAGATGGGTAGAAGAGAACCTCTACCATGATTTGTATGATTTTTTTTTTGTTGCTTCCTAGTAGAACTGTATGAATGAGTCTCAATGTATGTGTTTATATCAAGTTGGTATTATAGATCACGCACGTGGACCTAAAAAGAATACCGAGAGGCTATAGGATGCGAGATATGACGTGGACTTGTCTTTGTGGATCATTGGTGGAAGTGTGTGTTGGCTAGATACACTATGGAGTACACTATTTCTACATATTATTGTCTGGAAGTTATTGAGTTTGAATTTCTATGGGATCCTGGAGAGGATTGTTTCTACGCTTAGCCATCTAGAAATGAAGATATTGATTGTTACCTTGAGTTTAGAGGCATTTCTAATGGCTGGCTAAACTATTCTAAGCGTTAGGCGAGGAAGATAGGGTGGAGGAAGATGGTAGATATTACGATGGAGAAAGAAAGGGAGGAGAGATGGATCAAGTATAGTGAAGCGCGTGAAAGGGAGATTGCTAGACAACACAAGGTTACAAGTGTGATGGATCTATGGAGGTAGATGTTGCGGGAAGGAGTGGAGGTTCACACAGAGGATGTGGAACCTGAGCAGTCTATGCTACCCCATCTTGGAAAGTGCATAAGAGAGACCCCTTCGGCTTCTGATGAGATTTCGTCACATGGAGAGAGAAGAGTCGTTGGCATGTATCTAAACCCACCTAGTGACCAAACCCTGGCGCTTGGTTTTCTAGATCAAGGAGTATCGTTAACCTAGTTGGTATCAGTGGAAGTGACAGATCTACACCCAAGAGATACAATTTTTCATTTCCCACTTCTATGGCTACACATATTCTAGTATTCGGAGGAATTTTTGGACAAGGAGAAAGTACACAAGCCTTTGGTCTTATGTCTGGGAGTGGCACGGGGTACACTAGTGGTAGTGGGGCATTATCACAGACCATCAACGCGTAGTTCAGTGGAACCTTGGGGACACTTGGCACAAACCACCACTACAGGACCTAGTGGACCTAGTGGATCCGGGAGGATTTGGTGGTTCGGGTGGCACAGGACCTCGGTGGATCTAGTGGATCGGCGATGGAGGAAAGACCGAGGCAACCAAGGCTCTGGCTCAAGAGGACAAGGACCCCAACCACCCCCTCAAGTATTCTTTGAGATGTCTTTACATTTTCCAGATTACAGAGGTATTGAAGATGCTGCAGAACATGTTCACAAGTGTGAATTGCTATGGCACGTAAAGGGGATCACAACCCCAGAGTGGAAGGCTAGTTAGTTTACAACGATGTTGCAGGGGCACGCACATAGATTGTATAGGAAGTATTACCCTCATCAAATGGTGGTGGATTTTGTTGCTTTAAGGAATTCCTTCTTGGCAGAATTCCACATTCCTAAGTTTGAATAGAAGAGCATCGAGCCCCTAAGGAGATTCAACAGGGAATGACAGAGAGTGTGTGGGAGTATGATGCGCACTTTAAAACTCTCTTGTCTAAGTTATCATATGATATTCACCCTTCACAGCATGCTCAATGGTTTTTGGAGGTTTGATCACTCCTTTTAGGAGAGATTTATCTCATTAAACTTTCACATACTGCGTGAGGCATTAGAAGATGCTCTGCGCGTGCCGAGGCTATTGGACATGTTGATACTTGGTGTTAGCCCATTTTTGGAGGCTCAAATTATTGCTATGTCTAAGTAACTAGATAAGTTGTCCGTGAACTCATCCCATGAGACTTGTACTAGTATATGGTGTATAAATTGTGAAGTATAGGGGCATGTCAAGGATAGTTACCCCTGGAGGACAGTATGTGCTGTGATAGTAGACTATGAAATTTTTCATGGGGACCATGATGGAAGTAGATGTCCCTTGTTACAATGTGTAATTTGGAAAAATATGTCTTGCTATTGTAAGATCTACACCTCTACAACCCATGATACTAAGGATTGTAGGATTATTGACAAGATCTATGAGGCCATTGATCATGGGGTGCGCCAGACCAACATTTCTAGTAGTTCTAAAGGTGATGATCACCGTTATGAGGAGTGCATAGATGGAGGCGCATGTGGAAGGGGATTTTGTGGAGGATTCCATGGTCATGGTAACCACAGAGGAGGAAGAAGTGAGTTCCCATGAGGAACCTATTTTAATTGTGGATCTACAAAGCATTACAAATGAGAGTGCCCAGACCTATTGCAGTGCTCATGGTGTGGGAAGAAACATAAGTATGAGGAGTGCCCTAAGTTATTTGAGCACATGAATCAACAGTAATGGAAAGACAAGGGCATTGCAATGTTAAGAATTAATAAGACAAACACACAATGGATGCTATGGGTAACATGTGATGCAGGTTTAGAACTTGTTTTGGTAACAACAAGAGCAGAGGCCACGCACATAAAGGAGATTCCAAGAAAAATGAATCTGGTTTCAAGAGAATAAGTGGTGCATGGGAAGTACCTAGATCCTGCTCATTAGAAAGAGGTATATCAAGATACCATGGATGCCATTTAGAGTTTACAGGAGAAATCAAGTGTCTAAAGGAGTAGTCCAGGAGGGAGAAGCAAAGAAGGAAGCTCAAGGTTCCAAGAGATGACCTAGATGAGGTCGGGAAGTATGTAAAATGCTAAGGAAAGAGAATATTATCCCCTTGCTAGGAGCATGGTTGAGAGAGAAGGTACCACGTGCTAGAGAAGAATGCGAGAGGTAGGTATTACATGCAAACCTTCCCCTCACAACCTTGACTATGATAGGTAGATCACGTTAAATGCAGTAGTGGATGGATGACTACTGAGTAATATCCTCATTGGGATAGGCGTGGAGGTCGATGTTCTCACCTTGGATGCATGACATCATATGGGAAGGCCTACATTACAGACCATCTTCGAATGTTCTATATATGGAAAAAAAAACGAAGGCAATTCCCATCGGTGTCTTAAATGATGTAGCTATCACCATTTAGGGAGCTAATTTTACTAGGGACTTCGAAGTCTTGGTGCTCTCTAAGGCATACAATTTCCCAGCACTACTTGGGCACCCATGGTGTTATAAGAACAATGCAAATCTTCAGTTCAAAAAGGGGTAAATTAGCTTTGAAAATGAGGAGGAATGCATCAACATACCCCTGGCTAATGGGAAGTCAACGTCCTATACTTGAACCTTTAAGAGAAGAGGTCCGAGATAGAATATATGTGTGCTCAATCAAGGATGAAGAGATAATACATCCTATCGATGGAGTTATCCGGTTTGAAGATGGTCACTTCGGTCAAGAAGTGACACCACTAGTCTAGCATGTGATAATTGGGCACATGGAACCTACGAGTTGATCATACAACATTTAAGAGGATCGGTGACAAAGGTGACAAAGGTGCACATAGTCCAAAGCACATAGGAGGAAAAGAGTTACTTAAGTACTTAGGAGGATCCTTAACTCGAGGCATTTTTTTACGTAGAAAATGGAAGCTTAGTGGAAGGAGGAAAATGAAAGAAGGGGGGTGTTAAGTTACATCCTACTATGAACTACTGTGTGCTGGTGGGAAACACATTGGGATAATCTCTTGGAATGGTGCGAAGTGAGAATTGCCTTCTCTATTTGTTTCTCTAGAATAAATGCACCCACCACCATCAAAGACTACCTTGGTAAGGAGCCTACCTCTTTCCACATCCAAACCTGTGAGAGAACCTGGAGGGAAGGCATGGAAGCTTTTTACCACCGTCCATCTGGGTACACAAACTATATTCTACACTACATGGTTATGCACGTGCATGGTACATACATTCTGAGACATGCCGCCATATAGGGAATTGGCAAGAGCTAGTTAATGAATTGACCTCATTCAAACATTTGAGTATCGAAGTATTGAGCCATCAGTTAATAAGGCATTGTAGGTTGTCAAGTGCCTTACCATGGGGGATAGTGCCATGGTAGAAGATAGGCTGCTGGAATTTCTTGGTGAGCCAGGTTTGGAGGCACACTTTGAAGAAGAGGAAATAGAGGAGGTTTATCTTGAGCGCGTGTGTGTGAAAAAGGAGAAAGGAAAGCTTGTATATGTAATTGATGGGGAGGAAGCAAAAATCTTGGATGTTAACCATTTCTGTAGGGACACACAAGGTAGTGGACAATGCGATACTCGCACGTGCGTGTACCATGAAACTTTAAAATATAAAATGGTTAACATCAGCTCAAGAGAAGAACCTAAGGAAGCTATCATTGGATTACTAGTTGGAGAAGGAAGTATTTAAGATCACTGATCTCTTGTGCGAACTTGAGGATTTATTCCTGTGTGGGTACCATGAGCTCAAAGGTGTCCACCATTCCTTGGGAGAGATGAGGATAAAGATGAAGGATGGTGTGTGCCCGGTTAGGAAGATACCCTACTAGATGAATCCCAATTTGTGTGTGAAGGTAAAGGAAGAATTAGACAAAATGATATCATCTAGGATCATTGAAGTTATTGAAGAATCATAGTGGATAAATCCAATAGTAATCAACATCAAGAAGGATGGGCGGATTAGGATCTGAGTGGTTTATATGGAGTTGAACACAATTTGTGTCATTGATCCTTTTCCAACCCCCTTCACTAAAGAAATTTTGGAGGGAGTCATTGGGTGCAAAATCTATTCCTTTACGGATGGATTTTCAGGGTACCACCAAGTTTAGATTGCAAAGGAAGACTAGGAGAAGACAAATTTCACCACTGAATGGGGAAGTTTTACATACACATTCATGCCCTTTGGGTTGAAGAATGCACATGCTATTTTCTCGTGCATAGTGGTACAGGTATTCCAGGACTTCATCCATAAATTTCTTCAGGTCTATCTGGATGATTGGATGGTGTATGGGCTAGTAAAATACCATTGTGATAATTTGAGGTTGATGTTTGAGAGGTTTTGGAGTTGAGGATATCCCTCAACATTAAGAAGTGTGTCTTTGCTACCCCCTTTGGAACGTTATTGGGGAATATCATATGTAAGGAGGGCTTGCTAGTAGATCCTGCCAAGGTTGCAGTTATTGTGGGATTGAGGAGCCCACTAGTAAAAGCACAAGGCATGGGTTTCTTAGACACACCGAGATACTATGGAAGTTAAAAAAGGGGTATGCCAAGATTTTTGTGCCTTTAGAAGAATTTCTTAGACATAAAAGTGCATTCCATTGGGGAAAGGCATAGCAAAATATGTTTTACACATTGAAGGATAGGCTTATCACCGCACCTATACTATGTTTCCCCTCTTGGGACAAGCCCTTCCATGTTCATGTAGATGCCTCTAGAATGACCATTGGGGTAGTGATTGCATAGCTGGTGAGGGAATTGTTGATCACCC
Source organism: Taxus wallichiana var. yunnanensis (assembly GCA_018340775.1). Taxonomy (NCBI): domain Eukaryota; kingdom Viridiplantae; phylum Streptophyta; class Pinopsida; order Cupressales; family Taxaceae; genus Taxus; species Taxus wallichiana. Next base: position 61,002,962 of record CM031239.1, on the reverse strand, counting down.
CCTATGCTTTGTAAGCAGGAAGTTGACACCAACAGAACAAAATTATACTATGACCGAGTGCAAAGCATTGTCAATGATCTACGTGCTTCACAAGTTCAGGTAGTATCTGCTGGAAACTCCCTTTATCTTCTACACTGACCACATGGCATTAAAGTACTTGGTGAACAAGCCCATTCTACAAGGGTGCATATGTCGGTGGGTGTTGTTATTTCAAGAGTTTGAGTTCACGGTAGTTGTGAAGCCTGGAAAGAGTAATTGTGGACCTAATCATTTGTCAAGAATTGATTCAGGGGAGGATGCATAGAGCATTGAAGAGACTATGCAGATGTGCAACTATTTAGGTTATGGTGTGCACCCTCGGATTTGGAGGAAATTGTAGTATTTATAAAGGAAGGTGTGGCCTTTGGAAGGGAGAAAAACAAGCGGCCATACACGCTGTGTGCCCTACATGTTGATTAGTGGGGACTTATACAAATTAGGGTGTGATGAAGTTTTATGCAGGTGTGTACTAGATCATGAGCACCTTGCCATCATAGATGAAGCACATGGAGGAAGTACAGGTGGACATTATGTAGGAGACGTAATTGCACATAAAATATTAATGGTGGGATTATGGTGGGAAACCCTTTATAAGGATTGCAAGGACTATTGTAAAGTGTGTGACCACTATCGCACGTTGGCAAGCCAAGAAGGAGAGATGAAATGCCTTTGCACCCTATCCCTAGCGCTGAACCTTTTGAGAAATGGGCAATAGACTTTGTAGGCCCTATTGTACCAGCAACGTGTAGGACTAGATCACGCTATGTAATCACCTGCACATACTAGTTGACAAGGTGGGCAAAGGCATCCCCAACTAAAGACTACAAAAATAGCTACAACAACAAGATTTTTGTGGGAGAACATTATCATGAGGTATGGATGGCCTTTAAGTTTAACCAGTGATAGGGGTACACATTTCTTGAATGAGCCTGTGAGGATCCTATTAGAAGAGTTCATGGAAGATCATCACAAGACTACACCTTATCACCCAAAAGCAAATGGAACCATCGAAGCATTTAACAAAATCGAGTCATACCCTAGTAAAAATTTGTGATGTCGGAAGACAAGATTGGGAAGTTGTTCTTCGGTTGAGTTCATGTTACCTTCTTTATGAATAACACATACGGGAGGGTTAGCTGATGGGAAGGCCTTTGGAAAAGAGAAATAATGAAGCTAGATGAAAGACGATCACTCACTAGGTGGAGCCAAATAGTAGAAAAAGAAAAGCAAAAATCATGGCATGATCTCCGCATTAGAACAAGAAGTTTCGCTTAGGAAGATGGTATTTCGTATGATTCTAAGTTTCTACGCCACCCTAGGAAGTTAAAGGTCCATTGGTTAGGTCCCTATATAATCTCGTACATCCTTGATTTGGGTGTATGCCGATTATAAGCACTTGGATGGAATGAAATTTCCTCGACAGAGTAGGCTAAAGCCCTACTATAAATAAGGCTTCTTGGTGTTTGTAAATAAGGTAGTTTTGCTAGATAGTTTAGAATTTCCTTTATGCATTTCCTTTCTTGTGTTTCCCTTTCACGTTGTTGTTTTGTTTTGCACCTTGGGCACTAGTAACCTTGTTACTTTTTGAAGGTTTTGAATGCGCAGAGGACCACACATCATTTTAAGTGTGGGGTGGAGTGATGTGAAGGAAAGCGTGGGTAAAGTGCCAAGGAGGATTGTGTTGGAAAGCCTGGTTGAATGGCCTTGTTGAAAGAGGTGCATGAAAGAAAAGGTAGAAAATGATGGTTGGTGTCAAGATAAGGCTACTTTTAGATCCCATGTATAGAGGAGGAAGAAGCACATAAACAACACAAGGTAGGCAAGAGAAAAAATCATGATAGAAGAAGTGCCTTTGGCATTGGTTATATGTGCACAAAAATTCTCTGTCAAGATGGATTGGTTTTGCACCACAAGGTTGGAAGATTATCTCAGTGCAGGGGTTGGGTGCGTGAGTTAGGGCACAAAAGTGGGGATTATTTTTAAAAAAGCCACATTAAACGTTAAAATTATGGTGGTAGGTGAAGTAGCATTTAATGCTTAAAAATGGGAAAAACTATAAATAGAGGTTCGAACATTTCATTATTCACTTTGCGAATACGAAGAGAAGAGATTTTGTGAACTAGGGTTTCCAGAGTTGATTTGTGTGAAGAAAAATTGCAAGAATTTGAGCGTGAGTGACCAGTTTGGATTTAAAAACTAGAAAGGAAGTGATTCACGGGCGTGGGAAGAGTTGTGGAGAAGTGTCGTCTGGTGAAAAGAGATTCCAATTAGGGTTTGGTATCTAGGGCATGGGTCGGAAAAGAGTTTCTTCACCAGTTTGAGATCTAAACTTGGAAAGGGGTAGTAAAACAAATCAAGTGAAAGAAGTTGAAGTGTTAACATAAACAATGGCACCCAAGAAACTAGTTGGCACACCTAAGAAGGGAAAGGGCAAGGGAAAGCAACAAGAAACTGTCATGAGTACAAATGAAGAGTGGTATGTAGAAATGTAGTACCCAGATGGAGTATTGCTTGGGCATAGTGGGAGTCCCATTTAAGAAATATGTCAGTAAATGATTACAATCATCGTTCAAGCATGATCAAGAAGGAAATGGCACTGGAGTTAGTGCGCTGATGAATAAAAGGACACCAGAGGGTTTTCCCATCTATAATGATGATGTAAAAGTGAAGTTGGAGAAGTCAGATTATTGCAACTCTTTGAGTTGCCCTACTTTGGAAATCCTGAGTGCCTATATCAATGGTTGATGTCACACGTGCATGAAGATTACTTTCACTTTATAGGGTGCAAGATGTGCATTACCCCTTAGCTTGTTTCACATTTCACATGCCTCATCTATGAAGGAGAAATTTTGGAGGACAACTTATGCGATAAAGAGGAAATTAAGGAAACCGTCACTGCTTATGCGTACAAAAGGGGTCAAGGTACTTTGATATCACAGACATCAAGGACCTAGTGATGAAGATGGCCACACACCTTGTGACAAAGTTAAATGGCCAAGAGAGATGGACCCAGGTAAACAAGGCCTGGCTAAATGTTTGCAGGAGGATTTCAGAGGGCACCATCTATAACTTATCTGCATTCATCGCGGATAATATTGTCAACAACACACAGGAAGGTGATAAAATCCTCTTTGGTAATTTCCTATTAACCATTTTATTCTCAGAGATTGGGGTGCCAGATGCAACAAAAAAATTCATGTGGGAGTACCCTACTAAAGACCCTTCACCCGTGAAGAGGTTTGAGAAGTACACCTGTGATAGTATGATGGCCGTGCACAAGGCGCGCCTAGAGAAGTGGTACACATGCCTGAGGAACGCATTCGGGGTGGAATGGAGGATCCCTGAACAATTGCTAGCGACCACCAAGGGAGAAGCCGAGTTTGTTGTGTACCAACATTTTTGCCTTGGCAAATTTAAACTGATAGATGAGACATGGAGCCCTTAGTGGAAGCTCTCTTTTGACTTCACACTCAACAGCTTCTAAGTAGCAGCAAGTGAACAAGTTCAAAGAATCTAAGAAGTTGAAGTTAGACCTTGGTAATCTAGACCAGGACCACAGAGAAATGCACAAAGGGTTGGTATACCCCAACAAGCATGCATATGTGGAGAAGTATGTGTCACATGAGGTCTAAATGGGGAAACCAATGACTTTTCCCATTGCAGGGAGGGAATGCGACATGAGTATACCTTAGCATAAGACCAAAATTTGAGAAGTGCGTGTATCTGGAGAATGAGGTGTCCATACCTGAGGACCCAACTGGTAGGAAGAGACCCATGCCCAAATGGGAGGAAAAAGAACCAAAGAAGAAAGTACCAAGTGTAGTGGATACACAGGAAATAGGTACCCCTAGGACAAGTGCCAGAACAAGTATGTATTCATGCAAGAAAAAGTCCATAGTCAAAGAGAAGACTCCAGGAGCTAGAGAAGTCATTAGACAAGGAGTCATCAGAAGAAGAAGAGACAAAGTCACCTACACCAGAATCCCCGGTTGGGAAGAAGCAGAAGATGATGGAGGAGTCAGATTCTGAGTACACTGAGAGCTTGGGGCCTACCAGGGTGAAAGGGATGATGATGAGGAAGATGAGCCTGAGGTAAACCAAGAACAACCTATGTTCAGTGTACATGACTCAAAGGAGGGAGAAGGAGAGAAGAATGAGTACATCTTTGCGTGGAGAGAGGGAAGCTAGGAGGAGGAAGGCACCCGGGAAAAGGAAGGGAGCAAAGAGGTAAACAAGGTGGCGGAAAGAGAGGCTGAGAAGATCATTGAGACCTTGGTGGAAGAGGATTTGGAACACAATGCATTGAGCTGGTGATGAATGAGGATAAGGAAGAGAGTGGGGAAAAGGACCATGACAACACTAGAGGCCCCACTTTAACTGTAAATATTCCTAAGGGCACACGCACGGGAGGAAAGCATGTGGAGGAGGAGAGGCCATGGATGGGTTATATTGATGACCCCAATAAAGTGTTGTGTGCACGGTTCCAAAGCACGATTCCAACAGAGGAGCTCCTGGAAATGTCATCTTTTGATAAGGAGGCTGCATACCCGCAGATAAGGAAGATGCTCTCATGGGCATTTGAGTCCCATCTTGATGAGCCAGAATTCAAAGTAAGCCACGAGGCAATAATAACATTGCTGAAATCAAAAGGAGACAACCCAGTGGTGAATTCTCAGTGGCTCTCGGATGAACAACTATGCAACATGCTCAACAAGGTATCTGTTATGGTTGAAGCTAGAATCTTTGAATGGAATGATAGAATCAAATTTCTAGAAGATGAACTAGAGGAGAAAGAGGAAGAGCTAGCTGAGAGGACAAAGGAGCTGAGTCAAGAAAAGATGATCAGCGCCCAGTTGCAGCGTGAGTTAAAGGATGAGAAGGCTAGAGTGCGTGAAGTATACAAAAAGGTGGAGTCCATTATAGATGCAATAGTGTTGAAGCATCTAGACCTAGTACCTCCCATGCAGAAGTATGGATCTACCCTGGAATGCCTGGAGGACTTAACAAGAATCCTCACCATGGAGAGGCAACCGCTAGCCTTGGAATCTGTAGAAGAAGTGGCCGTACATTTAGAAAAGGAGGATAAATTAAAATTCATGGCACTCATAGCTGAATATAACAAGGTCCTTGCTGATGTAAATATTGCTTCTCAGACTGCTGAGGCCGCGTATGAAAACTGCGTGGATAGAGACAAAGTGGAAAGCATGCTGGTTGCCAATGATGAAGCAGAACTTAAAGAGTTCCAAGAGAAGAACAAGGGGAACAAAGTGGAGTGAGAAAATATCCTAGCCAAGGTAGAAAATAAATTAGAAGCTATTGAGGCCTTACGGGGTTAGTTAAAAATTGGCTAAAGGAACTATACCCATAGATTACACGAAGGATGGATGCGTTGGAGGATATAGGCAAGGAGTTAGAGAAAATTTTTGACACCATGAGTACACAAGGGGATGGGCTAGGTTTTGATCAGGTGAGTGCCTTAGTAGGTGATATTTTCTAGAGAGCATAGAATGAGGTCGATGCCTGGAACAATCTGGAGGCCGACTTGCAGAAGAACTTTCCTCTCTTATTTCTTTAAGTAGCATCATTCCCCATTCTTCCTTCTTTTCCCATTCTTTGTCCCCTTTATTATTTTTCCAAGATGTTAAGTCTTTGTGTATTTATTTATTCTTTGAGGAAGTTTCGAGGGTGGAGAACAGGTAAAGTGTGGGGTGATGTTGGGCCCCTGAAATATCAACTAAGTCCAAAAAGGGTGCATATGCGCGTAAGGTTGAAAAAAGCACGCAAGATAAGGTGCACATGGAAGGGTTCAGGTAGGGTTTTGGTAGAACTTGGGATGCGCACTTATGGAGCAGAATCCGGATCGAGCCATTTTTGACCTATTGGGTAGGACACAAGAAAAACATGACTCGAGTGGATAAGGTGCCAACTTGGTGATAGGGTGGCCTGGAAGGGATATGCCCTATGATAGAAGCTTCTAGAAGGACATCATGGCAAGGAGTGGTGAGCTCAGGCCTAGAGGAGCATGCACCCATGGAGGACCACTTTTAGACACTTGGCAATAGATTTGAGGCCGCAAAAGAATGAGTTGGCAGTTCAGGAAGGCTATATATACAAGTGCCTGTAGAAGCAGAGAGAGAGAGAAATGGATAGAGGGTGGAGCTTTGCATAAATACTGCAAGGACTCGTTAGCTTAGGTAAATAAGCATAGGAAAGGATGTATCAAGGGTTTGGGGGTTTTAAATTTTCTTTTGAGAGCCTAGCTATATGAATCTAGTTATAATGCATGACTGCGGTCTGCCTTTCTGTGACATTCTGTAATGGGCCTAATGAATGTAATGAGGTTACCAATTTATGTGAATATGAACATTAATGGTTATGATGCATACATCCTTCTTCATAGCTCTTTCTCATTTATGTTTATGAACTAAGTATGAATGCTTGTATAACTTCCTTTATATTTTAGTGTAAGTTCTATAATCTATTAAGCTCTTTTCTGCCTAGAATGACTGCAAGGATCTAGAATCTGTTTTGATCTCTATGGTGCTTGTATGTCTTATTTCCTCTCAAATCTCTTAAACTCAGATCATAGACGATGTTTCCAAATAAACTCACATAAAAGGGAGACTCGACGCTGCGCATGCCTCGGTGAGAACCCAACACCCTTGGGTGATAGCCAGTGCACATGGGATTTCTTTCCTTTATGATGGGTGTAAAAATGACTACAGAGCATGAAATTAATCTCAGTATATTGTTTAAGACAAACACATTTTTTTAAAATAAGGGAGACATATAAACATGCTCTCAAATATTTCCAATGGCTATACATCTACAACCACCTTTACATGAGCTTCAAATAAATAGAAATCCCAACAATGCTTACATAAGAGGGGTGTGAATTCCTACAACAAATACACATTTCTAACTCCTGCGGGGAACTTACATTGAGCTCTTCCTCTCCTCCAAAGGCCTCACCTTTTAAAAAATCAACCCTCCTCTCTCTAAAATCCTCTTTTTCCTTCTTATACAACCTTATATTCGAAGGGTTTTGGTAATATCCCACCTAGAATATTGGGGCTGCCAAGGAATAATAGGGAATATACCTCTAATATGACCTTCAAATTTTCTCACCACAAACCTGTCACCATCATGCCAACATGGAAAGACAAAATCTTTTCCATGCCACATTGATTTAAGATTAGATTTTCCACATGAAACTAAATGTGACCTGGAAAAAAATTAAATTGACAAGACTTTTATTTGAAGGCATGAACATTTATTCACTCTCCGGTGACACACTTCAAATGAATACTTGATGTTGATTTAAATTCCACTTGTGCTTGCCAATCTGGGAAAATTACAAAATTTATGGTGAAATGATTTCTCAAGACACGTCATCTAAAACAACACTCCTATTTAAACGTGGTTTAATGGGTCACATATTTACCATTCAAATTTCACATAGCCACCCACAATTTTCTTCCATTAATAACCCTTTTATCATGGCCCTTTTGACTTTAGGAGAAAATCCCACTTGAGAAGAACTCACCAACTTAGGTGAATTCTTCCAAATCATAGGTCCCAATGAGGCCTTTGTCAAGCATGTTTTTAGTGTGCCTAATGCCCAGGATAATCCTCTAGATAACTCCTTCAAGGATGCCCTTATTCTTTATTTCTTGAACCTGATTGGCCAAAATGTGTGCTTCCTTTCCTATCTTCTAAATCCTTCACTTTCATCTCATCCATCCTAAGGATCATCTAAGCATGGGGAATTTGAAAAATCATTGGTCTCATCATGGCCCTCATATACACAATGATCACAAGAACACATATAAATATTACTATGCTCCTCCCTTACTAGAGACAAATCTTCTTGTTTTGGCCCCACCGTGTGTACCAAATAAAAAATGCTTCCATAGTGTCATGTAGATGAGACAGAGAGGTGGATTTTGGTACTTGAATATTCCTTAGATGAAGTTAAGGCCATGGTGGGTACCATAAATCATCTTCCAAAGAAGAGGAAAGATATCCCCAATGATCCACCCAACTGTACAACGTAACTCTTTGCGGCTCAACCTTCCACCAGTTAGAGAACAAAAACATACATAAGAGGAGGACTCTCTCTCTCTGAGTGGGTGAACTCACTCGAAAAGAAGAGGGAGTTTACTTAGATTCTAAATGGGCTGTGAGTAGACATCCTTGAACTCCTTGAAAAGGGAATGTCATGAGGCTCAACCTGGGGATGTCTAGTTTATTTTTAGTGTTGTGCCCCATGAGGATTTCATACGTCATAGGGATGAAATGCTGAAACACGTGCCAAACCTCTTAAGAAAAGTAGTGAATGTTGAAAATTAATTTCTCTGTTTGTAACATTATCCTTTTTATTTTCACCTTTTGTGCGTATATATATATATATTGAGGGAAGAGGCCCCCAAAATAGAACCCCCATTTTGTTTATAGCACATATCATTCTAATCTATTTATTTTCTTTGTTATTGTGTGACATGTATTTTACTTCTTCTATTTGAGCACCACTGAGACACATCATGCACTTCATATTTACTTGCATTGTACCATTCAAAAAACCCACACAATTTATCCGTTCAAAGACTTTTCATTATTGCACACATAAATTTCACACTGGCTGCAAACTATCCTGTAGGAGAAATCCATCCACTCATTAGTGAATCACCATATTTTTTTTTATAGAAAAGACTAAGTATTTATCCTTCCTTTTAATACACATCGTAGTAACCATATATACATACCAAATATCAACCCATTGTGCAATTGGGCACCCAGGCCCACAAAGGGAACTGAAAATATTTCCAAGGAAATAAAAATGTAAACTTAATTCCAGGTTCCAAAAAGATAACCACTTTGTAAGATAGTCACATATACCTCTTTGGGCATCAGGGTAAAACCATAATTTTACATATTCTTAGGAATAAAGCACACTTTGACATCATTACTTTTTTCTTTGAGAATTTACTTATGTTTTCTTTCATATCACAAGATTGAAAATCTAACCCACGTTTCGCACAAATGCCACTGATTACTCCAATAATACATCAAAGTACCTACTACTTCCTTTACTTGAAAAACCCTGAAGACCTTACTACCTTGAAAAGAAAGAAAATCAAATGAGAAATTGGTTTCTTCACCAAGTAAAAGTATTTGAAGGAAACAAAATAAACCTAGATACCAAGTACAAAAAGGAAGTATGATGATTCTAGGAACCAACAAAACCAAACACTTAGAAAGAGGCTCATATTTGAGGATTAATTGGTGTGCAATCTATTTATGCATCATTGAGGTGCTTGCCCTTAATCAATCATACGATTGTGAAATAAATGATTTCCGATGATCAAAGATACATAAAAGGGTGGAGGTTTTACATCCTCAATTAGATTATTCTTCTTCTTTTTAATTTCATTATTAAGATAAAATTTGGCTTGTTCTTTGGGTGACTTTCTTGGAATAGAGAAATTGACCATAAATGCTTCATAAAGAGGTCTCTTTATCATGGAATAGCCAATTATTTCCACATTGAGATAATAAAATTGATTTTATTCATTTGTTCAAGGATGTTGAAGGAAGTTGGGTTATCATTTTGCTTTACTCTATTATAACACACTTTTCTTGTATTTGAGGTGATGCGAGAAGGTCCTTTGGGAAGATGTTGCATTTTTGATGCCTAACCTATGTGATTTATTCACAAATTAGTAGCTGAATCTATATTTTTACCCTCTTGGAGTGTCGGGAAGGTTTAAAAATACCTACATTGGTAAACTTTCCCTCTTCCATAGCTCTTCTCTTGAAACTAGTGTTAGTAGCCACACCTTGTGGAGAAGTCTAATTTATTCCACATAAATAATCCATTTTACATTTCATAAGTAAAGTATCCTTTGGAGGTACCTCTTGAGCAATCTAGTACTGTTGAATTCCTTCTTTGGGTAAATATTGAGGAACAAATGCACTTTTCACCATCAAATCTTGGTTCAAAATGCTATTGGGGCATGTTTCTTGGCTATGTGAGAGATGACAAGGGAAACGCAACTCATAATATTAAACTATATTTTTTTGAACAAGAACCAAGGCTTTGGATGAACTAACCACATTTGGATTATATGGTTGAAATGGCCTTATAGGGGAAATCTAATCTTGAATTTAAGGAGAATTTTTGAATGAAGGTTTGTTTGGTTGATAAGGGGACTTGTTAGGTTGGTATGGACACTGATAAGGCTTGAAACTCTGAGATTGTTTCTGTTTAATGGATACCAAATCATTCCCAAAAAATTGCAATTGTTTCATTACCTCTTAAAACTCAGCTAAAGTACTTGAAGAGGTGGATGCTTGACTATAACTTTAGTTCCTTGGAGTTGTAATGGGAGATAATTAAGGAGTGTTGTGGGGAACAAATTTTCACACTTACGGAAATATGAGCATTAGAGGTCCAGGAAAAAGTTTCCTATCCTAAATGAGACTATTCTCTACTATGATAGCAATGTCATAAGCATCTTCTAGTAGAGTTATATCCCCA